>MU159006.1:28889-390913 GCA_015888305.1 Antheraea pernyi
GGGGAGAGAGGAGAGGGGAGGGGAGGGGAGGTGGTCCTTTCTATGAGAGGGTGGTACTACCCCGGGAGAGCCGACCCATTCATGCTGAAACCAGTAGTAGCCTCAGCGTGGCTACTACCACCTATTAAAAAAATAACTATAAAGTCTCATTTCGGCAAGCGTCTGTTCAAACACTTTCTATCACGACCCTTATCGATAGATCTTTCTCGAACTCCAATAACAGTTCGCGCCTTTATTTCCTAGAAGAAACTTTACAACAAAGTTGCCGTATAAAGTTGCGCATAATAAAAACCAATCTAAGAACCCTACGAAAGTTATTTAATTGGAATTGTTAAAAAGTTGCAAAGGGTAAAAACATAAAAGCGTCTAGTTTTAATAACGACTGTGTAATGTGCCCGAAGTAAACTTATAGTGTACGAAACTATCTTAAAATTTCCACGGCCTGAATGATTCGAGTCTAAAGCAATAGGGAAACAAAGTAATAAAACAGTAAGTTATGCCAATAAAAGTTGTTGGCGATTGATTTATCGCGAACTATGTCAAATTTATCTTTGTGAGGCAAATAACGAGATGAACCTCCTCAGGTGGTGCGTACTGACTAATTGATACGATCTTTCTAAAAATCTAATGCATATTAATATTAGATTGCAATAATATTAATGAATTCAAGATAGAGGTATTCAAACGATCGATCGCAAGTGCTTTTTGAGTCTATCTCGAGAAAAAAATTGCTGATATAGAACTATTCATGGATTTTGTTTTGGTAAGTAGGCAAATAAAACAAATGTAATGAATAATCTAAATAAAATTTATTTGATCAAAATTAGGCCAAAATACCTCTTTCATCATATTCTTTTATCGTTTTTAGCGGAAGTTACATATACTTCTATGTGACGACAACGCTGATCAATCGGAGTCGATCGATTGAAACCTAACAATATTGAGGTAGATCGCCAGCAGTTCAAGTTTGAACAGCCCTGATTTAGAAGGTTTATCAAAATAAAAAATATTTTATTCAATTTAGGCTCCGATTGGCCCCGAAGGTGCTTATGAACGTCAAATCTACCACCGGTTCTGAAAACAATCCAGTCATCGAGAAGAACTGGGAAGAAACTCGATCTGGTTTATCTTTTCATGATATATATTTTTTACAAACATAAATAGTTACATTCGTTTTTGGTGCATACACTGAGAGGGGCGTTCATTTCCAGGCGTCACCAATGTTCACATATTGATCCACAATATAATAACCTTAATATATTAAAACCCTATTGACATGGTGCTTGAACTCACTATCGGGCAAATTAGTAATGTGACATATAATTATAAAAGTCTGGACTATAAAGGTGAGCTTATATAGGAGTAAAGGAAGACCGAAAAATCTATGAATGGATTGTGTGAAAAATGATGTGTGTATAAGAGATGTGAGTAATAATTAAGTATTTTTGTCACAGTATTATTATTATAATTTTTTATGTCATAACTGGCAAAAGAACAGGTGGGTAACCTGATGTTAAGTGATCACCACCGTCCATAGACACTAACAACACCAGGGGAGTCGAAAGTGCGTTGCCAGACTGTTTTTGGGGGAAGGGAGGGAGGGGAGAGAGGAGAGGGGAGGGGAGGGGAGGTGGTCCTTTCTATGAGAGGGTGGTACTACCCCGGGAGAGCCGACCCATTCATGCTGAAACCAGTAGTAGCCTCAGCGTGGCTACTACCACCTATTAAAAAAATAACTATAAAGTCTCATTTCGGCAAGCGTCTGTTCAAACACTTTCTATCACGACCCTTATCGATAGATCTTTCTCGAACTCCAATAACAGTTCGCGCCTTTATTTCCTAGAAGAAACTTTACAACAAAGTTGCCGTATAAAGTTGCGCATAATAAAAACCAATCTAAGAACCCTACGAAAGTTATTTAATTGGAATTGTTAAAAAGTTGCAAAGGGTAAAAACATAAAAGCGTCTAGTTTTAATAACGACTGTGTAATGTGCCCGAAGTAAACTTATAGTGTACGAAACTATCTTAAAATTTCCACGGCCTGAATGATTCGAGTCTAAAGCAATAGGGAAACAAAGTAATAAAACAGTAAGTTATGCCAATAAAAGTTGTTGGCGATTGATTTATCGCGAACTATGTCAAATTTATCTTTGTGAGGCAAATAACGAGATGAACCTCCTCAGGTGGTGCGTACTGACTAATTGATACGATCTTTCTAAAAATCTAATGCATATTAATATTAGATTGCAATAATATTAATGAATTCAAGATAGAGGTATTGAAACGATCGATCGCAAGTGCTTTTTGAGGAAGTGCCCGAGGCACGTCGCCCGCAGGCCCTTTACGGCGGCCTTAGATCATCTTCGACCCGTCGCCGCCGTGTTCGTCGGCCGCGGGCGAGGAGCCTGGTGGTTTGCTCTCTCTCCCTCTCCGCCGCCTCCTTAGCGAGCATAACTGCCTTCGCAGTATGAGGCGACGTATATATACGACGTATAGTAGTTAGGTATTCTAACTTTAGAGACACGTGTGTGCTTTAACCCATTACATGACATGCTAGTAAACTGTGACCGAGCGTATTGCACTTGCGAGGCTTGTATTACTAGCGACCCGACCTGTATTACAGCGGCCTGTATACGTCTAATATTGATGTTTTTTATTGGAGTTGTGCAGCCCAATACGTTTGATTAATTAATAAACTGTATAAAAATGTATATAATTATTGTTCGGAGTGACAATACATGTGAAAACTAGGCTAATATTAATAATATCAATATATAAATTATTAAATATAAATAAATTATACTAAAAAAAAGTGTGTGTGTACTTATGTACACGCGTTAGAAATTATATTTCTGTGGCCTAAAAAGATAAAAATCTATTATTAATTTATTTATAAACTTATTACACATTAAATAATAATGTCAAAATTTATTTTAGTTTATAATGTAAATAAATAATACATACCGTCAACTAACCCCAAATTCTACAAACGTACTCAAAGTAATATGTAAAAGTTATTTTGATCACATAATAATTACTCAAAGTAATATGTGAAAACAATTATTATCACTTATAATCACAGTAAATTATTTGAGAAAATATATATTTATGTATATTCGTATATATTATATTCGGACTGATACAAAAAAAGTGTGGTAGGTTCAGAAACACTTGAATAAATAAATATCGCGAATACAGTTGTCAGTTCTCACGCAAACATACGTAGATGTCCTTACTTTTACTTTATTGGTAATTTTTTTTTAAAAACTAAAATGTTGACTATAGCTAACTTCAGGAGGTCGGTTTCTCACGACGGTGTGCGCGCGCATCGTAAAAATTTACTCTCATCATTTTTCCCTAACGCGCCAAAAGAAGTATAACTTCAATAATTCATTTAAACATTCAAAATAGAACACAGTTATTTTATTGTTTTGAGTTTTCACTTCTGTCGGTAGTCCTTATGACAGCCTCGACTTTATTTTTACTTTACAAAGCTTATTGAAACACATATCATTTGGATGTATTTTATTACACTCGTGATTATATGAAAACGCGAGGAATTAGGAGTACATAATTTAAAAATAAGATGGCATATATCATTTTATGGTATCTATGTTTTTATTATACGCATAAAATACACGTAATAATTATTATATATTAGACCTTGTTAGTATAAAAATGAATAAAACAATCTATACATAGCTCTACTTGACACTCGATACATTCAGTTCTTACAGTTATTTGCATTTAACTGAACCATATCTACGCCTATTGTAAGGCTCTACCTAACGTCCAAAATTATCAAGACGCATATCATCAGGAACTTTAGCTGAAATATTGCTAAATTTTGAGGCTAAAATGTTAGGATGTCCACATATGAAAGTAGAGAAATTAATACTTTTCGATGTAATAGATCACTGAATTATCACTGTTTTATATGTTGGTTATATGTAGAATTTATCACTTCTACGCAGTAGACGAGACTTGAAGTAAATATTGTTTATAATATTGACGGGTGTAAGGGGTGTCAAATAACATACTATGATGGGCTTTTTCGCCATATACATGGTGGTTGCGACCCAGTCAGACTGTAAACCCTACCACCCCGCTTTCGCCATTGCCTCGTTCGTTATTCAGCAGGGTGCACCTCGTGCAGGTGAGGCTGGCTTGGATGTCTCAAGTCTTAGATGTTATTTGACACCCCTTACACCCGTCAATATTATAAACAATATTTACTTCAAGTCTCGTCTACTGCGTAGAAGTGATAAATTCTACATATAACCAACATATAAAACAGTGATAATTCAGTGATCTATTACATCGAAAAGTATTAATTTCTCTACTTTCATATGTGGACATCCTAACATTTTAGCCTCAAAATTTAGCAATATTTCAGTTAAAGTTCCTGATGATATACGTCTTGATAATTTTGGACGTTAGGTAGAGCCTTACAATAGGCGTAGATATAGTTCAGTTAAATGCAAATTACTGTAAGAACTGAATGTATCGAGTGTCAAGTAGAGCTATGTATAGATTGTTTTATTCATTTTTATACTAACAAGGTCTAATATATAATAATTATTACGTGTATTTTATGCGTATAATAAAAACATAGATACCATAAAATGATATATGCCATCTTATTTTTAAATTATGTACTCCTAATTCCTCGCGTTTTCATATAATCACGAGTGTAATAAAATACATCCAAATGATATGTGTTTCAATAAGCTTTGTAAAGTAAAAATAAAGTCGAGGCTGTCATAAGGACTACCGACAGAAGTGAAAACTCAAAACAATAAAATAACTGTGTTCTATTTTGAATTTTACGACGTATAGTAGTTAGGTATTCTAACTTTAGAGACACGTGTGTGCTTTAACCCATTACATGACATGCTAGTAAACTGTGACCGAGCGTATTGCACTTGCGAGGCTTGTATTACTAGCGACCCGACCTGTATTACAGCGGCCTGTATACGTCTAATATTGATGTTTTTTATTGGAGTTGTGCAGCCCAATACGTTTGATTAATTAATAAACTGTATAAAAATGTATATAATTATTGTTCGGAGTGCCAATACATGTGAAAACTAGGCTAATATTAATAATATCAATATATAAATTATTAAATATAAATAAATTATACTAAAAAAAAGTGTGTGTGTACTTATGTACACGCGTTAGAAATTATATTTCTGTGGCCTAAAAAGATAAAAATCTATTATTAATTTATTTATAAACTTATTACACATTAAATAATAATGTCAAAATTTATTTTAGTTTATAATGTAAATAAATAATACATACCGTCAACTAACCCCAAATTCTACAAACGTACTCAAAGTAATATGTAAAAGTTATTTTGATCACATAATAATTACTCAAAGTAATATGTGAAAACAATTATTATCACTTATAATCACAGTAAATTATTTGAGAAAATATATATTTATGTATATTCGTATATATTATATTCGGACTGATACAAAAAAAGTGTGGTAGGTTCAGAAACACTTGAATAAATAAATATCGCGAATACAGTTGTCAGTTCTCAAGCAAACATACGTAGATGTCCTTACTTTTACTTTATTGGTAACTTTTTTTGAAAAACTAAAATCTTGACTATAGCTAACTTCAGGAGGTCGGTTTCTCACGACGGTGTGCGCGCGCATCGTAAAAATTTACTCTCATAATTTTTCCCTAACGCGCCAAAAGAAGTATAACTTCAATAATTCATTTAAAAATTCAAAATAGAACACAGTTATTTTATTGTTTTGAGTTTTCACTTCTGTCGGTAGTCCTTATGACAGCCTCGACTTTATTTTTACTTTACAAAGCTTATTGAAACACATATAATTTGGATGTATTTTATTACACTCGTGATTATATGAAAACGCGAGGAATTAGGAGTACATAATTTAAAAATAAGATGGCATATATCATTTTATGGTATCTATGTTTTTATTATACGCATAAAATACACGTAATGATTATTATATATTAGACCTTGTTAGTATCAAAATGAATAAAACAATCTATATATAGCTCTACTTGACACTCGATACATTCAGTTCTTACAGTAATTTGCATTTAACTGAACTATATCTACGCCTATTGTAAGGCCCTACCTAACGTCCAAAATTATCAAGACGTATATCATCAGGAACTTTAACTGAAATATTGCTAAATTTTGAGGCTAAAATGTTAGGATGTCCACATATGAAAGTAGAGAAATTAATGCTTTTCGATGTAATAGATCACTGAATTATCACTGTGTTATATGTTGGTTATATGTAGAATTTATCACTTCTACGCAGTAGACGAGACTTGAAGTAAATATTGTTTATAATATTGACGGGTGTAAGGGGTGTCAAATAACATCTAAGACTTGAGACATCCAAGCCAGCCTCACCTGCACGAATGGCGAAAGCGGGGTGGTAGGGTTTTACAGCCTGACTGGGTCGCAACCACCATGTATATGGCGAAAAAGCCCATCATACTGATTCGCTTTTGCGGGTCGCGTTTCGGGATCAGCCTGTGCATATCCAGCTTTTCGCAGGCCGGCATGACAGCGGCAACCGGCGATGGATAGTGTGTCACTCGATGGTCGCCATTGTTTTTGGATTGTATTGTGCTTACCATCAGGCACAGTGCAGTCACTTTGCCGTACTATTATAAGAAAAAAAAACGTATTATATGAAGCGCTAGATAATTGCAACGGCGCTGCATGAACTAGAGTATCGTATTAATAAGAAATACAAATAAAAAGAGATGTTTGTAAGTTAGCTCTTTCACAGTATTTTTAACACGTTCATTATACAATACGGTATAGTAAAATTTATCATACTTGTTTTTTAGCTCGATAACTCGTGGCTCGGTAATTCGTAGCTCAGTAACTCGTGGCTCAGTAACTCGTCGCTCAGTAACTCATAAAGTTGATGCTTTTAGACGGTTTGGTCGTAGACTCGTTACCCGTAAATTCGTTGTTTCTAGATTGTTTTCTTGTTGCTTGGTCACCTATCCCTTTGCTCAGATCGTCTCGTACTGCATATCTCGAAAATTACATAACAATCAAAATTAAGGCTTGTGATTATTCTGGAGACAGACATAATCCAGTTGTGTACAAACACAGTCTGCTAATGATAATTGATTTATCAAGCTATTTTTGTCGTTCAGTATTTTGTAGCAATACAATTCCCACGAGGGTTTGAAAAAAGCAATCAAATGTGTACTGTGAGGACTGTAGAACAATCAATTAACAATCAAGAATTAGAAGCATAGTTATCTATACATATAATATAAATGTTAATCTAGCGTGTCAGTACTTTTTAGATTGAGAAAATATTGCAGATGTCTTAGAATTAAGTAACAAAATACACTTCAATCATTTTTAGAAACGTCATTCTGTTTCTTTGAACACGCATCACTGGTACAGTATAGAGTTCAAGATAAACCTTAACAAAGCAAATCATAAAGCATATCCTTGAGTAACATTTAATTGTTATCATTATATTAATACGTGAAGCCTAAATTTTGTATCCCTTTTTAACGGAATCGGGCGAACGGATGAACGTGAAATTTGGCATAGTTAAAGTTTATATGGAGGAGAAGTGCAGAAAGCTATTTATTTTATATAAAATGCATTAGAAGTACATTAAATTAATTAAAATATGCATTACTCGCGCTACTGCTTCAATTTTACACAACATATACACACATGTAAATAAAAAAGACATTTTGACATCTGTCAACAAAGGACTTCAAAAAAGGTTGCGAAAGAGGTTGCAATGCTCGACTGTATGTATTGTTTTACTCTTACGTTCCAATTACCCTTTTACATTCTACATTCAACAATGATATTAACCCTAATAAACTTCAAACTTAAAAATATCAATGAACTATGGTCGAATGTCGACCAATGGACGCCCACTAGTTTTATTAAAATCGCGACTAAAACACTAAAACTAGAAAAGTAGAAAAATAACACTGGACTTAACACATCCAGATGCCTTTGTTAGTCACTGTTTCGGTTTCGTAAATGGTAGAGCCACACTGAAGTTATTATTGGTTTCAGCATGAATGGGTCAGCTCGCTCGGGGTAGTACCACCCTCTCATAGAAAACCGACGTAAAGTAACAATTGCATTGTTGCGTTTCGTGCGGTCAGTAATAGCGCCTGAGGCCTACCTCCCCTCCCCGCCCCTCTCCGCTCCCCTTCCCTTTCCCCCTAACATAGGCTGCCAACGTACTTTCGAATACTCTGGTGTTTTAATGTCTATGGACGGTGGTGATCACTTAACATCAGGTGACCCTTCGTTTGCCTGTTGACATTTAAAAAAAACTGTTTTTTTACGTAAACTAGTGTTTACAGCTAGTTATAAATAAATATCTAAAAATATATAGCAGATAGTTCGTACCGGCGTCAATTTATTCATTCAATCTTATTTATATTCAAAGGTCAAACATACTCCTTTGGTCTTTCACGACTCATCTTCACGACGTAATAACTACATGTGAGGGACAGACAGATAGATAATTTCCCGCGGGAAAGCCGACGATGTCTCCGTATCGCACATTATCACTATGTACGGGCGACTCGAAATTGTTTTATCTTCAGATTGACCCCTGGAGGTGGGTTTTGTATTTTTTATTACTCCACGAATATTTATTTATGAAATTCATGTTACAGATATATTAGAAATATTTTTTGGGTTTGATTTATTTAGGGAACATTTTAAAATATGTCTTGCTTCATGGTATACAAGGGATAACGCCCAGGGCGCGCTCGATAAAATCAAGTCAAGTAAATCCGCTTCAACGTCACCAAATCGAGCGTGACTGTTCACTTTAGTTCACTGTTCAATATACTTAAAGACATTTCGACTTCAATTAAAATTGTGTGGTTTCATGAACCCACGATGCAAGTGAAACTTATATCGGATCGTAGGCATATAACTAAAAATTTTGGGGAAATTATTCGATTGAGGGTGTTAAAATCGCGTTTTTAATCTTAATAATTGGAAACTGGGAATGATAATTGAAAATCAATAGTAGACAATCATTAAATCATTTTGAATTGAGTCATGGGCACCGCCATATCGACCTTGGCTACTCCGCCGAACGCCGTTCACTGCAGCCCTACTCCGCGGCCGGATATAATGCGATAGATGGACGAAAATATTTGAGGCGATGCAAATAATCTCTACTTTAAAAAAATAAGTACTGTAATCTAAATATATAAAAATCATCGTAGGCATATAAATTTTGGGAAAATTATTCGATTGAGGGTGTTAAAATCGCGTTTTTAATCTTAATAATTGGAAACTGGGAATGATAATTGAAAATCAATAGTAGACAATCATCGAATCACTTTGAATTAAGCCATGGGCACCGCCATATCGACGTTGGCTACTCCGCCGAACGCCTTTCACTGCACCCCCACTCCGCGGACGGCTGTAATGCGAAATACGATAGATGGACGAAAATATTTAGCCGATGCAAATAATTTCTACTTAAAAAAAAAAGTACTGTAATCTAAATATATAAAAATATACTTAAAGACATTTCGACTTCAATTAAAATTGTGTGGTTTCATGAACCCACGATGCAAGTGAAACTTATATCGGATCGTAGGCATATAACTAAAAATTTTGGGGAAATTATTCGATTGAGGGTGTTAAAATCGCGTTTTTAATCTTAATAATTGGAAACTGGGAATGATAATTGAAAATCAATAGTAGACAATCATTAAATCATTTTGAATTGAGTCATGGGCACCGCCATATCGACCTTGGCTACTCCGCCGAACGCCGTTCACTGCAGCCCTACTCCGCGGCCGGATATAATGCGATAGATGGACGAAAATATTTGAGGCGATGCAAATAATCTCTACTTTAAAAAAATAAGTACTGTAATCTAAATATATAAAAATCCAGTGTCATAAAGTTTGTCCATAATGAACTCCGAAACTTCTTAACCAATCTTCATGAAAGTTGTCATTTATGTATAATTTGATCTCGATCAATGGCCACGAAATTTTTTAATTACAAATAAATAATTGTCAATGATATTTATTGTTGATGGGGCTCGAAAAGATGGCGTTTTAAATTAGTTTGTTGGTAGAAAACTGTAGGACCGACTGTTATGGATATATTATAGATGGCGGCACGTTTTAATTTTGATTTTCTTATTTAATAACTGAGCCTCATCAACGCGTTAAATAGTATATTGTAGGTATATATATGTTGTATGGATTTATCTTGATTAATTAAAATAATGTGTGACGTTGTAAACAGATGAGTTCGTTTAACGAGCCCGCAGCGTTGACCGCCTCATAGCGATTACTTTACAAGGAAATAGTTTAACAGCTGCCGTTAAGTTTACTATCGGACACGTAAACTGTTAATAAAATACAGTGATAATGTCTTGTTTCATATCTCTACGAAAGTATTGCGTAATTAAATTAAACCTTTACAATATATCTAGCTAATCTGGCCACGCGTTCCTATGGCTCAGTTATTCAAAAAGAAATTCAAAATTAAAACGTGGCGCCATCTATGAGATATATATAACAGTCAGTCCTACAGTTTTCTGTCAACAAACTCATTTAAAGCGCCATCTGTTTGAGAGTGATGAAACTCATAATTAATAACAATAATCAACATTGACAATCATTTAATTTGTCGTTAAAAATATTGAGGCCATTTGTCGAAATATAAACTATTCAATCTCTCAAGTTGGATCAAATTATACATAAATGCCAAATTTTATGAAGATCTGTTGAGTAATATTTTTATATATTTAGATTAGCGTACACGGTAGGCAGACGTCATGCCGCAGACCTAGATATATCTCCATAGTCCGCTTACACTCCTTTATATTACTACCTACATGTAAATGTCAGAAAATAAAACAATAATAAGTTAAACCTAGATAATTCATTGAAAACCGTAAGCGTATCGCAACTACTCCTCGCAACTTGTCCTCGTGTCATTTCCAACCACTTGAAAATAATTATGATTCCACGATAAACATTGCTTTTTTTACGTTAACTGGACGTCATTTCGTCAATATTTACTTTAACTGTTGTCTTATCTATAGATAACTGGTATCATCGTGTAGAAAAGTACTTTCACTCTTATGAACTCAATATTTATGTATAACACATATGTAAAGTAATAAATGTAAACCATACATATACATTTCAATATTGAATGCATTTATTAATCCCTATTCCAGTTGACTTAGTAGATCAGTATATTAGACTTTGTATGATTATATACTTTGTATTATCAGTAGACATAGTGTCGGACACCAGGTCCATGGTTGACGTAGGTTCGAATCCTTACAACCGTGTCGAAACTTTCGATGAACATACACGTTTAATCGATTGTGATTATAACACTTTAATCTGCAACATATTCTAATTAATTTTTTTTTTTTTATATTTACAGTTACATACCAACAGTGTCAACTGCCGTCAGGTTCAACCGTCAACCAAGGAACGCGTTTTTAATTATTTTTATTTTTTTCTCTCTTTCTCTATTACTAGTTTCAAATGTAACGTTTTCAGGTACAGCTCGGACAAATAAGATCAAACTCTTTTTGTTGCGTTGAGACGTGGTAGCGGCCAATCTATTGCAGGCAGAAGTGCAAAGTAACGTCCACTATAATATATCTAGATAGTAGTAAATTATGAAATACTGTATACGTAAAAAAAATTAAACACTATATATTCAAATTAAACGTTTTCTCCGTGATTGTACTAACTAACCGCGCACCGACCTTATCTCTCAACAATATTCCAGTCACCTCCGCCATTGTGCCACTGTTGTTATAAAATAACAAAAAAAATGAATATTTTTACAATTTTCGCCTTCGTAATCGTACTAACGAGCGGTACTCAGACATCCGTCATCGAGGAATCGACCACACTCAAGACGACGAGCGAACAAAGGACGCTTTTAAAGAAATTGCAAGATTTCCAAGAATCAAAAAACGAAACGAAACCTCTCATGTGGAATGAGATTTTAGCGGATGTGTTGGTGAATAAAGTGAAAATATTTTCATTGAAACGTGATAATATAACGACAGTCAACGAAGAGACTCGACACAGCGCACTCACGAGATGGTTCGGGTCGGTTCTGGTCTTTTACAAAAATGCTATTTATGATAAATTCATTAGTAGACCGAAACAAAACGATATACCTAACGTTCATGAACTGATTGACATACATGATGGAGATCATAATGGTGCAAACGATGCAAACGCCTCGGATGAAGCTTCAAATCATCTCCAAGATACATTAGTGAACAAAAAATTTAATTCAACGAATCCCAAATCAGACGTCGAGATTATAGAACCGAAATACCATGGAAGACTTACTGACGATGATACAGAGAAACCTGAAGAGGAGGATAAAGCTACCGTGTGCCCTGAAGGTTATGTGAAAAGTGATAAAGGCTGTTTAGACTCGAATTCTCGGTTGATTTTAGCCGTTCCAAGTCAATGTCCAAGTGGATACAAATTAGATCGTTTGGGTTATTGCCGAATTTCGTTTACGTTTGTTAATTAATTTCCAACTTGTAACGATGTACCAAACTAATACTCCAAACGTGTAATTTCTTAAAATAGTCGCATTTTGCAAATATTTAGCCCAGTGATGTGTGTTCAGATAACTAATTCTTGATAAATTGCACTGAAATAATTCTCTCAACCAGTCAAGGATTGAGGAAGCGGTTATAAAGTAAACTATTATAATATGAGAAAAAGAGACGATCTTAATTGATAGCTCCTTTTCTTAGTTCAGGATTTTTATTTCGTTTAATATTTGCAGTTTATATCATGTTTATTAGTATGTATAAACAAATAGACGAAGACAAACGGATAATTTCCATTTCGTCCTCCAATTTTCATCCTATTTTGTTTCTTTTTTTTACTAGCTATAGGCGAGGCTTAGTGTTATCAATAAAAAAAAATTGTATGTATTAGTGTGTACACGTGGAGATAGTAAAACCTCTTTGGCTTATATGTATTAAATTATATATATGAGAATGCTCATAAAAACTATATACCATACGAAGTCCCGTAGTATAAATACTTAACAATACATTTACTTATTTTAGTACACTACTAGACCCAGACAGACACTTATACATACTTACACAAACCTACCTTATGTGTAATATATCCCTACCACGCCATAAGAAGTTTCACGTCAAAAAGTGGAAATAAATTTTTATTCTTATCATCTATGTGTTGAAGCCTTTACTTGTAAGTTCTATTCATCACCCTGCACTATCCTTACGTATACGAATGCACAATATGTATACACTTTCACCAGACTAGGCCCCACTCACCAGACTAGGCCCCACTCGGCAGCAGCTCAAGCCTAGGTCCGTTCCCTCGGCGTGGAGCCCTTGAGTACGCTGCTCGCGCGATACAGTGACACAAAATCTTACATCACTGAGACAACATTACACATATCACCTCCACACACGTGCACGCATACACGCTTACACATGCAGGTGGAAGGGTTTTATTTTTTCCCCTTATCAAACTGAAATAGTTTAGAATATTATCCGATACGAAATATATATAAGGGTTGTTGAGGTATGTATGCTTGGTACACATATATGTTTCAACAACTCATATATGTATGAATAGTTAGCTTAGCTTAGGTTAGCTTACATAGGTCGCGAATTGCATGTATCAGGCAACAGCCAAAGCCGAGGTGTGCCGCGCACCCTTGAGCTAGTTGTCAAAATAAAATCGGCTGAGTGCCTTAAGCGCTCGCCTTAGTAGTCCGGTGAAGCTGTTAAGACCTTGCTTGGTCAATAGCGTAGTCAGTTCGAAAAAAAAAAAAAGTATACACTTTTTGGCAAAAAGAAAACCAATAATATTAAAACTTAATATTTTTCGGAATTACAGTATAAAGTCTCGACAACTGGACGACCACTATTAATGAATAGGTTTGCAAAAATTTATCCTTTTTAATAACCATCTATAAGGATTTGTGTTCGTATATTTTGTAGTATTCAGTAGCATTTAGTAACTTTTTCATGTTAATACTTATATGTAGTTAATATATATAACAATAGCATGTTGTGATAGTTTTATTTAGTGTCTTACTCTCGTTCCTCTATTGTTAAATACAAACCGCTTAACTTCCATGGAGATAAGTAGTGTGAGTGTGGCAGATGACTATCAGTCGACTATTACCACGCCTGTTCGTTTGTTCTTCTTTTCTTCACGTGTCCAGATGAGAATAATTTAATTAAACTCGTCATTAAAACGTACATCCTTGATAATAAGGCTTAATTTTAAATAACATGATCAGGGGTATGCCTGTTGATTCAGAACAGGATGTTAAATACATTAATTGATCGTCTATAATTTAATAAGAAATTATTTTTATGTATTTTATTTTTGGCAACCAATCTTCTAATAAATTATTGCTGCCACTGTCGTTTAGGTAATGATATTATAAGTTTCTTGCGATCATTTCAATGAACTAACAAGATGGTGGCCATTTTGGGTGTAAGGGGTGTCGAATAACATCTAAGACTTGAGACATCCAAGCCAACCTCACCTGCACGTGGTGCACTCTGCTGAGTAACGAACGAGGCAATGGCGAAAGCGGGGTGGTAGGGTTTTACAGCCCGACTGGGTCGCAACCACCATGTATATGGCGAAAAAGCCCGTAATAGTGATTCGCTTCTGCGGGTCGCGTTTCGGGATCAGCCTGTGCATATCCAGCTCTTCGCTGGCCGGCACGACAGCGGCGACCGGCGATGGATTGTATGTCATTCGGTGGTCGCTATTGTTTTTGGATTGTACTGTGCTTACCATCAGGCACAGGCACATTTGACGTGCTACAATAAAAAAAAACTTTCCAGGGTGTTTTTGTGGCAAGTCAGAATCCATAGTCTATGGTTTTATTTCCCGTCCACTTCACATGTGCACAATATATCTAAGTATAACACAACAAATATTACAAAATATAGAGTTGAATTTCAAGATCCCGCTAAAACTCTTGATAAGAAATTATTTGTGTATGAATGAATTTTTATTTGTTTTTAGCACTTCGTTCGTTCCGGTGAGAATAGATTTGTTTAACTCACAATTACAATGTACGCTTTTGATAATAAGGTTTAATTTTAAATGATATAAGCAGCGGTATGTTATGTTATAACATTAAATATATCGTGTTTGTATTTTTAGTTTTTTTGTGAAAAAAGTAGTTTCCGGTATCTAGGAGTAAGTAATAACATACATTTCAATCATTTTTAGAAATGTCTAATAGAAATAGAATGTTGTAGGTCTGCCTGTCTGTTTATTTGGACACCTTTGCGCGTGGAAACTTTTACACCCCCAAAGTAAATAGAGACGTAATCTAGTGGGGTTCTGGCTTTTAAAAATGATACAAAGTAGCTGGAACACATTGTTCACGGGCAACTACACGTAATCATCGGTAAAAGATTTTCGAAATTGCAAAGAGCCGCACCGCGGGAAGTAATTCCACGTCCCTCAAACAAGTCTTTTACGGGCACACAATCGACTCCCAATTTCACGGTGTCGTGAACATCAAAGAAGCGAACATAGTTCCTACCTGGCGTCAATCGTGTACCTCCTAACCGCAAATTGACTGTTACCTTCCTTCAGTTCCTATAAAGTAAGAAAAATAAGTCTATTATTCTCATTTAATTTAATTTTCGTGGACTTTGGATGAGCTTTCGAATTAGAAACGCTACAAAATTTTAAAGAAAAATTAACTAATGTATTTGATGTCCTATTCTGAATGCACATTTTGTACAAACATATTAACTACCAGCTGTGCCCGTGACTTTGTCCGCGTGGAAATTAATGAAAAAGCCTGTGATTAATTAAACCATCTGAATGTATTAAATCCATTTACTTTTTTCTCGTCGCTCTCACGTCGTCATTAAAATTACAATAATTCTTGACAGAGTGAAGCGATTTTAATGAAACAAAAACTACATATTACCCAAGAATATGCTTTATGATTTTCTTTAGGTTCTAGTATAAATTTAGAACTTTAGCAGTGATGCATTCAAAAACAAACAGACAGGCAGACATTACCAAATTAAATCTGAAAGTTAAAAGATTTATTCCTGAAATGTTAATAAATGGACAGCGTTACTTCCGTGTTAATTAATGAGGATAAACAAACAATGTTCTAGAATATAGAAAGACGTTATCAACACAAATTGAAATTTAAAAAAAAATCACTCGTTAAGTTTACAGGTTTCAGGGTAGACACGCGAAACAAAACTTCGACCGCACAGAGACCTCTGCGGTGATTACGTGCCGAAACTTATAATTACCGATCCCAGGTGTTCCGGGAACCGAACTCCGGCGACATCTGTCGGTAACAATTAACAGGTAATCGTGCGATACAATTTTAGTAATTTCGTTATGGAAAGTTTTAATTTATTTAATGGATACGATTTTGGAAACTAGACCACGTTGTTAGGAATAATATAATAAGTAAAAATGTATAGATACGTTACCTACATGATATTTTGACAAAACAAATGGCACGATAACGCACACATGCGTAAAGTAATATTGTAACGCCACTATCTTACATAAAATGTGGAAGTAAGATGGTATATTTTCAATGTTGGTGGTGAAAAAGAAATAGTTATATGTGTGGTGTATAAATATATTAATTTTTTGTATGTACCCTTCACCAAGCATTGTCTCAGCACTAACGTCAATATACATCATTCTGCTACAGTCCGTGTTTTATTGCATACATTACAATATGATGCTTACATACGAGCGGATTGATTACTGATAGTGATACTGATGGCTAGGTAGCCAAGTTTTAACTAATTTATATTATCATTGGTTATTAGGGCATTGACAGAGCTTATGGAATCGTCGACATAATTTTGATTTACTTCGATGTTTTTGGACTCGACTTTTATAATAATGTAACGATGTTTACTGGATTATAGAAACTAGGGATTGCATCTGAGATCGATTAACTGATTTTTAGACATAGCAAACTCGACTATCGATATTAAACATTGAATCGATCTCTGACATTATGAAATAATTAGTTATACAGAATGTGCAGAACGTACAATAACACCGCAAAGGATTTGGATATATTTTACGGAAATATAAGTAAGAATTTCAATGATATCAATAATATTTTAAGAAATAAAAAATGCACGTAAAAACATTGTGTAATTTTTATAGTATATTCAATTGTTTTGCATCTAGTTGTACTAGTAACTTTCATATATTTTTTTATAGTTTTGTAAAATTTAGTGTTCAACATTAATAGAAAAACAAATTCATCCCTGTAAACTATTATTAATAACTAACTGTGCCTGCGACTTGGTCCGCGTGGAATCTGTGACAAAACAATACAAAACAGTGAGTAATATGAAAGAAGAAGAAAGAAAGAAAATGTCTTTATTGCTGGATAACATCAAAACAACAAGATGAACATATACATAGCTTATTAGAATATCTAACAAAGGCACCTCCATTCAGCAAAGTGCTGCAGCACAACTAAGGCGGTACTGCAGCGCTGATTTTCAATGGAGACCCTAAGTAATGTAGGGACGTGTAGTCGGTGTATTGACAATAAATATAACAGAACTTATAACATGTAAACAGCTAACAACAACAAAAAGTAAACATCGAAAAAAAAAAAAACAAATATTACAAATGTGCCTGTCCAAAAAGCTATTCACTAGCTTGGTTGTACAATGACCACCATAAGCCTGAGAATAAAAAATAATAATAATACAAACATAATAAATAATAATACAAGCAAATACATATACAAATATATAAATATACAAATACATAAATACATACATAAATATACATACATAGGTAAGTTTAAATTGTACGTCTACTAAATTGGAACCATTTACCCAATATAGTTCAGAAAAGTTATCTGAACGTATTAAGTCCATTTATTTATCCACTTTTCTCACGTACTTCATTAAAATTACAATAACTTTAGAACCGATTTTAATGAAACGAAGACTAAATGTTACTCGAGTATATGCGTTATGATTTTCTTGGTGAGGTTTTATCGTTTTAGCAGTGATGCGTGTTCAAACAAACAGACAGACAGATGTTTCTAAAAATAATGGAAATGTATTTCTTTATTTATTCCTAGACACCAACAACAATTTTTTTCACAAAAATCTAAAAATACAGACACATTAGATTTACGTTCTTAGTGGCCATTTTATTGGGATGTAAGGGGTGTCGAATAACATCTAAGACTTGACACCCAAGCCAACCTCACCTGCACGTGCTGCACCCTGCTGAATAACCAACGAGGCAATGGCAAAAGCGGGGTGGTAGGGTTTTACAGCCTGACTAGGTCGCAACCACCATGTATATGGCGAAAAAACCCGTCATAGTGATTCGCTTCTGCGGGTCGCGTTTCGGGATCAGCCTATGCACTTACAGTTTTTCGTAGTCCGGCATGACTGCGGCGACCGGCGATGGATAATGTGTCAACTCGGTGGTCGCCATTGTTTTTGGATTGTACTGTGCTTACCATCGGGCACAGTGCAGTCATTTTGCCGTGCAACAATAAAAAAAACTCAAGTATTATGTAAGCACTGAGGGGGGTCCTGGATTTGCTTAAGTTATTTTTGATGACATAGGGGATGGTGTGTCAGGGTAGTGATTACGTCAGCAATATTTGTCTATTAAACCAGAACAGATTTAGATAAATGTTTACGTAAGTATGGTGTTAGGGGTAAGAGCCTTGCTTACTCTTGACCAGGGGAGGGGGCGGTCAAAAATGACAAAAAAACTGCTTACGTAATACTTTATACGGCCTCTTATTATATGTATGCATTTTTATGTAATTTGTTTTACATAAATTTCTAGAAAAAGCAATGAAAATTGTTAATATAAGTAGCATTACTATTAATTTTATTATACAATTATTTAAAACGATTGAGACGTGAACATGTTTGTTCATGTTTTCATATTTTTCATATTTTTGTATGTGTTATCGTGGTATATTTCTAGGAACATTAAAATTGAATACATTTAAACATACAAGGCGAAAGTAACTCCATTAAAGGGCTTATATCGAAACAAGGACCAAGATCTAAATAGATATCTTTTATTATTACAGAATTTTTGAATAAAATACATCAATAAGTTATACACATCCTGATAAGGGTTATCGTTTCGATATAAATTAACTATATTACCCAAAGGGCATACATATTAGCGTTAGCTGGTTACCGTCCATTTTCGACGGGGTAATTGTAACGTATTAGCGTACTGGGAGGCCATATTTGTTTTATTCGCTCTTTGGACTCGACGTGTAGAGTTAGATATCGACAAAATTATTACGCAACAGGCACTGCAGAAACATTTGCTGTGTCAGTGTTTTCATTTCAACAAGGTAATAATTCGAATTCAATTCTATAGTTAATCTATTTGCAATCTACGTGGAATAGTTACTTTATGCTAACGCTAACTTTAACTCGCGTTTACGTAGAAGGTGAAAATATAATTAAATAATACGTACGTTAACCCCGATTATGCAACATTCTCCATTGGTGCTCCGCTTCTATTGGTCTTAACATGATGTTATAAGCTTATAACCTTCTTCGATAAATGAGCTATCTAACACTGAAAGAATTTTTCAAATGGGACCCGTAGTTCCTGAGATTAGCACGTTCAAGCAAACAAACTCTTCACCTTTATAATATTAAGTATATATAGTGCTCCCGAAGAATAGATTACATCTCTATTAATACGACTGAAGCTGTAAGAAACAGTTAGTTTTTAAATCATTTTCCAAATATATAAATCCGTGACAAATCACCTACATAAAAGTAATTAAAATGGCAGTTGTATTATTATAGGCGCGTAACGGATTTTGTTTTGACAATTCTAAATTCATTCGTTATTGTTTGAAATTAACATTATGTTTAATATTAGACCAAAAGTACAGCGAGCTTCGTCACATCACACAAATAAACAATGAACAATAAAAGGTTATCAAGGAAAGTCCCAAAAAAAATCATTTATTTTGTATGGAATACATTTTACTAATGGCGTTATTTGTTTTAGCCTCTATTTAATAATAAACTAGTTTTTAATTCGTATTCCAATTTCTATATTAAACTTGACCTTTTGAATAACTCTGGTTGTTGGATCCGAACCAGCATTTCTCTATCTTAATATAAAAGAAAATTATAATTAAAAAAATTATAAGTATATTATTTCATACAATGTGCCTGAAGCTCTTTGTCGAGCAAATTTATCCCTGTAATATTAATTGCTATTTGAAATAAATATTGTTAATAATTGAGACACCCCATTGAATAACGAAAATCAACATAATCTAATTATTATATATTAAGTATATCACTACATATTGTAAATCAAAGTCCTCTGCCACGTCTGTCTGTCTGTCTGATCGCGATAAACTCAAAAACTACTGAACGGATTTTCATGCGGCTTTCACCAGTAGACAAAGTGTTTTGTGAGGAAGGTTTAGGTATATAATTTATCAAGTTGTTTTTACTATCAGGGCGGGGCAACGTTCGCTGGGTCCGCTAGTGCAATTACATTATTTATATAACAAATTTAAAATATAAATTAATGTCTACATAAAGACTGTTTTATATTTGTATATTATATCATACTAGCATCCGCCCGGATCATTTTCTGCGGGTATAAAGTAGTAATATAGTTATATGAAATTTCTAGAAGGATATAAGATATATTTTATAGCGATATGGGCATGAATACATTCAGTTAACAATAGCAACAAGTTTTAAATAAAAGAGTGAGTCAGTCAGAATGAGTTATTAGTGCAAAATATGAACTATTTTTATAGTAAATATGAAGAAAACATATATACCGAGAGTGTTTGTTGAAAGCATATTATACTAACAAAGTGCCCGACGTAAGTTATGGCAGCGTATTATAAACTACGAACAGAGAAATATTTCTCTCCATATATTTTACCTTCGGATGAATATTCTCAAATTTCCTCTCAGTTTATTTATCATAATTATCTTCTAGCTGTTCGTAGATTTAATACTTTTTCATGCGTTTTTTTAATATATCTTCCTTGTTAGATATTATTATATAAACTTCATTGGTAGAAAGTTTGTTGGATTAATGAGTAACTTTAATAAACAAGGCTATTGTTATGTATTCTGATATACTAAATAAGGAATGTATATATTTCCATACCGCATCGCAGTCTGTGGGACATAATATTACGCATTACAAATAGAAAGATAATTGTCAGGCCGCCATCTTGCTTCCCATTTCGCATGCAACTTCAATAAAAAGTGTACAGTCGCGAAAATAATAACACATAGGTATCTAAATTAACTTTATCGTCCATAACCCAATAAAATACAAAGGCTGATTTATACTTTTATGACAAATCTAATTGTTCACAAGGTAGCGATTCTTTAAAGACTAATTGAGGCTATACATATAACTGTCGCTTCTTAATAATACTTTTAACATATTCTAATTATGACTACAACAATCTAAAATTAAAAAAATGACTTTATAAATAAATTTATAATTTACAATTTTGTTATTGGATTAGTTGAAAAAAATGAGTGGATTCTCGCAGACCCAGTTATCTTCTCATATGAAACGCACGATATACAGTAGAAACTCGTTAAAACCCAAGGGAAACACAAAATATTGTAAGTTATAGAGTTTTTTATTTATAGATAGTTATAGATGGCTCATAGGTAGCGCCACATTTTAGTTTTGAATTTCTTTTTCAACTCCAATTTATTTCATGGTGCACGTGTTCATCAATTTACTATGTAACCACGCTTTTTCTGTATCAAGTTTTTACTAAAGTCTCATAACCCCATAATACCAATATTATAAAGAGGTAAAGTTTGTGAATTTGTTCGAGTTTGTGACGTTGTAGGGTTGACGTTGTACCTCATTAACTACTGGTCCGATTAAAAAAACTATTTCAGTTTTATTTATATAGATCATTTATTGACGATGGTTATAGGGTATATATTATCACGCTAAGACTAATAGCAGCGTAGCGCCAATAAAGAACGTTTCAAAATCGTTTTTTTTTTCTGCGGCGGCGGCGATTTCGCTGCTGGGCCAACCGCTGAGGCGGCACGATGAAGTCTATAGAGACCTCGTGCCGCCCCAACTTAGCGGCAGATGTACACCGTGGGGTTTTAGTCCGTGGGAGTCGGACATAACCCACCCTCTCCCCCGAAAGGGTGGTGTATCCAAAAGGGATTTCTCCACGTAAAAAAAAAGGGGCTAGTACCAAATAATTTGTTATAATTTTATTTAAATATGTAATAACTGAGACACAGCAACGTGTGGCCGGGTCAGCTAGTATTTTTATAACTTGCATTTTTGTTGCTGACAACACGTTTTGACAAATAACACGTGAAGTTCTCGTGGACCCAGTTATCTTCTCATATGAAACGGCTGATATAACAAGGTAAAATTGTTAAACAGGGATTTTTTAGTCGAAGTATTAATTCAACATACATAATCACACATACTTCCTATGACGCGTGATAACAACTACTCCTGACGATATAATTATCACGAGACCATAAACTGTGTGTAACATAAAACTGTAAGTGCTTACTTTACGAGCGCTACAACAACGGGACTGTGGTCCAGACGGCGTTGACGTCACAAATATCCCCGTCCCAAAACAATAAGGGCTCGCTCCGTTAACTAAGAATTGTTTCTCACGTTATTTACTTCAAGCACTCACTAATAAGGGTTACGAGAATGTATCCATACGCTGTGATATTGGATTCTTTTTTTGCCGGTTCCGTTTCTCACGCATGCATTGTTTTTACCAGGTTTTATGTGTTTCAGATTGTATATATTTACTAGCTGTGACGGCGACTTTGTCCGTGTGAAACCTTATACAAATAACAGCGATTAATAAAGTCATTTGAATGTATTTGAATCCATTTGTTAGGACTAAAAACTGAACATTTGTTTTGCGACTTCGGTGGTCCATCCAGCTTTTCTCCTATATCTTTAAATGGTATATCCTTACCAACCTGCTCTGATTTCCGGTATCTCGGTTCTCTGATCCAAAACGATGGCTGCATAGACAAGGACGTGAGGAATAGGATAAATGCAGGGTGGATGAAATGGCGAAAGGTGTCTGGTGTAGCTTGTGACCCACGAATGCCCTTGAAACTCAAAGGGAAGGTGTATAAAATTATTATAAGACCAGTAATGTTGTAAGCATCTGAGTGCTGGGCGATTAGACAGACGGATGAGAGAAAACTACATGTGGCACAGATGCGAATGTTAAGGTGGATGTGTGGTGTAACTAGAATGGATAAGATTAGGAATGAATATATCAGAGGAAGTTATAGAAAATAGCACCAGTAACAGAGAAGTTAAGGAGTAATAGGTTAGCATGGTATGGGCATGTCATGTGGAGAGATGAAGACCATGTAACTAGAAAAGCTTTGAGTATGACGGTCGGTGGATATAAGAGTAGATGAAGACCGAAAAAAGGATGGATGGATTGTGTGAAAAATGATATGTGTGTAAAAGGTGTGATGACTGAGATGACATCTGATAGGCGAGCGTGGAAAAGGAAAACATGTTGTGCCGACCCTACTTAGGTGGGATAAGGGTAAGAAGATGATGATGAATGTATTAGGTCCATTTACTTATTTACTTCTCTCCCGTATTTAAGTCATGTGGTCATTAAAATTACAATACTTTTGATAGACTTCGGTCCACTCTATCTTTCTATTTAAAGAAACAAATACTTAATGTTACTGGAAGATATGCTGTATGATTTTCTTGAAGAGGTTTTGTCATGAACGCAGTATTTTAGCAGTGATGCGTGTTCATACAGACAGACAGACAGACAGACATTTATACAATTGATTGAAATGTATTTTATTACATTCCTAGACACCTGGTCTAGACATCTAGATACCTAAAAATATTGTATACAGCATGGAGTCTAGTCTCTATGGTATACAGAGTCCGTGAAGGGGCACGTATATGACGGTAGAGTAGTAGGGAGGAAGTCTGCTACGAACGACCATCTATACATACAATAAGAATGTAAAATAGATTACATTTCAATCATTTTTAGAAATGACTGTCTGACTGTTTGTATACACACACATCACTGCTAAAGTACTGCGTTTACGATAAAACCTTTCCAAGAAACCATAAAGCATATTTTCGAGTACCATTTAGTCTTTGTTTCATTTTTTTTTTTTTTTATGTCATAGGTGGCAAACGAACAGGTGGGTCACCTGCTGTTAAGTGATCACCACCATCCATGCACACTAACAACCCCAGAGGAGTCGTAAGTGCGTTGCCATCTTTCGGAGGGAAGGGTTAGGGGAGGGAAAAGGAGAGGAGAGAGGAGACGGGAGGGGAGATGGGTCTCCGGCGCTCTCACTGACCGAACGAAACGCAACAATGCAAGCACTGTTACTTCACGTCGGTTTTCTATGAGAGGGTGGTACTACCCCGGGCGAGCCGACCCATTCATGCTGAAACCAATAATAGTTTCAGCGTGGCTCTACCACCATAACGATTATTACCTTAATATTACCATTAAAATCAGTTCGGTCTATCAAAAGTTAATTGCTGTTTTTTCATATAGTTTCACACGGACGAAATCGCGGACACAGCTAGTTTCAGAAATATGAATAAAAAAAAGATCTATTAAAATAGATATGCATTTTAATGCACCGTGATCCCGCTTAGGATAAGTCCGATGACGGAGCGACGTGCTGCCAAATCCACGAGCACCTCCACCAAAAGCCTCGATATTATTTGGCGATAGTCCAAAATAATTACTTACAAAACCGGCAGTCCAATCGAAGTACCGCGGATAATCGTTTCAAACTGTGCACACGTAATTTCCAGATGCGGTATTCACAACTAAACCAATAACCTTGTCATGAATAAAAAGTTACGATGGAAAAAATAAATATAATTATTTGTAAGGATTATCTATATATTAATACGTGAAGCCTAAACTTTGTATCCCTTTATAACGGAATTGCGCGAACGGATGAACGTGAAATTTGGCATAGTTAAAGTTTATATGGAGGAGAAGTGCAGAAAGCTATTTATTTTATATAAAATGCATTAGAAGTACATTCAATTATTTAAATAATGCATTACTCACACTAATGCTTCAATTTTACACAACATACACACATGTAAATAAAAAAGACAATTTGACATCCGTCAATAAAGAACTTCAAAAAAGGTTGCGAAAGAGGTTGCAATGCTCGACTGTATATATTATTTTACTCTTACGTTCCAATTACCCTTTTTCATTCTAAATTCAACAATGATATTAACCCTAATAAAATTCAAACTTAAAAAAATCAATGAACTATGGTCGAATGTTGACCTCTGGGCGCCCACTAGTTCGTGTAAATGTGTGTGTAGTATAAAGAAAAATTAAAAACCAGTTACAAAAATATTCAATTTATTTTAGTACTTATTCACAAGCTGTTCAGTTAAATAAAAATCTTATTTTTATCCCTTCTCTCGTTATCGTTCACAGATGCAAATCAAATAAATCAAATAGCTTGTCATCACACAATTATATCTAATCTAACGATACCCCAATCGTTAAACCCTATCAAACCATTTAGAATATAAAAAATAGACAAAGATACAACATAAACTCCAGATCCCTCCTATGAAATCGAGTAAGAATATATAGGTATATAGGTGCTGATCGATAAGCGCTTAATAAAATTCGGAACAACTTACGGTAGAAATATAAAATTTGGGGTCTATTTTTTTGTGATGTAAAAATCGTTGAGATGGGGAATTTAGCGAATATAGTAATTCCACCAAATTTAAACCATTTATGTTAACTGATTTGGTACAAGAGTTAGTGATCAAGGTCCTGCCAAACAGGATCAACACACAGAGCACTTTGTCAAATATTCGTAATAGTTAGTTCAACTGACCTATATAGGTATAGTTGTATACTCTAAATACAGATATAGAATACAAATGTAGGTATAAAACGTGTTATATTATCTGTATACAATCGAAACAAATTAAGAATAAATAAAAGCCAATTTTAGATATCTATAATAATATGTTAACTTTATTCTGTATGTTATAATCCCGCTTAATTATGTCAAACGGGTTTTAATATTTAAAGGTTATTATAGGGTGGATCAATATGTGAACGATTGTGACGTCTGGAAATGACGCCCCTCTCTATGCATCCACTAATAACAAATGTAACTATTTATGTTTTGTAAAAATACATAACATGAAAAGATAAACCAGATCGAGCTTCTTGCCGGTTCTTCTCGATGACTGGGTCGTTTTCCAAACCGGTGATAGCTTTGACGGTCATAAGCGCCTTCTCAGGGCCTAAAGTGAATAAAGGATATTTTGATTTTGATTTGATTTGTTTTATACGACTATTCCCAGAGCGGCCAAAAAGATTGACGAGGACTCTAAATAAGACATTTTAATACCGCATCCAAATACAAAATGAAATCACTTCGACACTCGAAGTCTCACAACAAGCTCCCGATACCGGTGTTGTATCAAATATTCATTATCTCCCCGTAAAGGGTACTTTGAAAGCGAATTCGGTAACGGCAACTGAGTAATTTGGCACCGATCTTCGTACAAATTAAATGACGATACATAAATATGTTGAATTGGGATCGTTTGCGCCCCATTCCGTTTAATGGAGACCTGAGATGTTTCCCTTCCTTACTTATTAACTACCAACGAGGTTATACGTTTAATATATAAACAGTATGATGTAACATCGCTCGCTTGTTCTATCAATGTATTCGTCGTTCAGGTGTAGAATGTATGCACAATTATGAGTGAGCGTTGCCGCCACACCTATTTCTACCAATAAGCATCGTTACGGTGACGTATTCTGCTCTGAAAGGTATGCTTGGCAATAAATACTGGTATAAGAACCAATTTAATATTGTCGTCAGTATTGGCAATATAGTATAACTGCTCTTAGAACTGTAACGTTTTGAGGTTGGTTGTACATAACTATATGTCATAATAACTTGATTACACTAGACTACTAAGTAAGGCATGAAATTTAAAGGTAAATGTCATATTATAATATATTTAAGGAAAAATATTAATTTATTGAAGAGTAGATATAAAATAATGAATTATAAGTTATAGAAAAAAATCTAAATATAAATTATTTTAATGAAATTTCCACGACTTCAGTATTGAGGTTACACTATCGGCGGCGCACGAAGCTCAAGTAGAAAGAGACAAAGAGAGGGAATTTCGCATGGACGAACCATAATTTTTTATCCTTACATGACGATTTTTGTCAACAAACTTCTACCACAAACCGCGTTAAGAAACGGCCGAGTGCCTTAAGCGCTCGCCTTAGAAGTCCGGTGAAGCTGTTAAGGCTTTGCTAGGACAATAGCGTAGTCGGTTCAAGAGAAAAAAGGCGTTAAGAAACTTCCTTCCAAAATACGCATTATACCTTTTATATTCGCTTATCAACTACAATTATAAAGAAATTTGGTTTATTTATATTTTCCTAAAAATATCGTCCTTCGTCATATCGTTACATATTATAAAACAAAATCCCCTACCGCGTCTGTCTGTCTGTCTGTTCGTGATAAACTCAAAAACTACTAAACGGATTTCATGCGGGATAGAGGGATTCATGAGGAAGGTTTTGGTATATAATTTGTCAAGGATTTTTTTATAATCAGGGCGAGACAACGTCTGCCGGGCCGACTAGTAAATAATATGTACGTCGTGAGGAATAATCAAGGATTGTTTTAAAGATAAAATGCATTGATGAGAGATTAGTACATTTAGTTATATTCAAGTAGTTGCACTTCGAGTCAGCACCCGTCTAAGTTAAACTTGTTACATCTTAGGCCACATTTATTATCAACAGCAACGGCACCATAACCAACTATGACATATATAAAAAAACTAGCTTCTACTAGTCGTCCGCGTGGAATTGTGACTTAGGGGGCTAACGCTAACACTTAACGGAAGTTCTGAAAAGAAAAAAAAAATTTTTCAAACATTCTTAATTGGTGTTCCGCTCCTATTGGTCTTAGCGTGATGACATATAGTCTAGATTCCCCGATAAATGAGCTGAACGAATCTTTCAAATCGGACCATTCGTTCCTGAGAATAGCGCGTACAACAAACAAAACAAAACAAACAAACTCTTCAGCTTTATAATATACTAGCGGGCACGGAATACGTTGTCCCGCCCTGATTATAAAAAAATCCTTGACAAATTATATACCAAAACCTTTCTCATGAATCACTTTATCTACTTGTAGTTCGGTGAAGCTGTTAAGATCTTGCGTGGTCAATAGCGTAATCAGTTCGAAAAAAATAAAAAATTAACAGTTTTGGAGTTCATCGCGAACAGACAGACAGACAGACGCGGTAGGGGACTTTGTTTTATACTATGTAATGATAAATGCCTTTAAAAGTCATGTTCATTACATTAGTCTCGGAGTTTTGCAACGTTATTGCTATCGAATTCTTTACAGAAAACAATGCAATATAGGAACAAAAGTAAAGAAAATTTATCGTTTACGTTAGTTAATGAGAAAGAGACGTCAAAGAAGCTTAATTTCAATTAAACAAACTTACAAACTTGGACTCATTTCAGTTGAACGCTCATGGACCGGAAATGGTGGCAACACTGAAAGCAATTTAGAACGTCATCGCGGACTATGGCGGCCTCAAACGAAAATCCTCTCAGCCATACAGTGAACAAGATGAATTATTGTATAAGCTATATTTAACTTTGTAACAAAAATGTAAAGAGTCATTCACGCAGGCCGGCATGACAGCGGCGACCGGCGAAGAAAGGCTTATTTCTGGTCACCGTTGTTCTTGGATTGCACTGTGCTTATCATCAGGCATAGTGCAGTCACTTTGACGTGCTACAATTTAGACAAATTAATAATTTCAATATTCTAACAAGATCGTGACTACCTTGTTAGAACTTTGGTTGGAGTTTTTGTGGAAAGTCAGAATTCATGCTCCGCGGTATTATTTCCCATACAATTCACTTGTGCACAATAACCGAACTATATTACGTAAAATACCACCAATATTATAAAATATAGAATCAAATAACACAAGATTATGAATAACATACATATATATACATTTTAATAGGTGGTAGAGCCATGCTGAAGCTATTACTGGTTTAAGCATGAATGGGTCGGCTCGCCCGGGGTACTACCACCCTCTCACAGCAACACCGACCTGAAGTAACAGTGCTTGCATTGTTGCGTTCCGTTCGGTCAGTGAGAGCGCCGGAGGCCCACCTCCTTTCGCCCTTTCCCTCTCCCATACACGGGCTGGCAACGCACTTGCGACTCCCCTGCTATTGCTAGTGTCTATGGACGGTGGTGATCACTTAACATCAAGTGACCCACATGTTCGTTTGCAGCCTTTTGACATAAAAAAAAAGTTGTGGCTCTACCACAAAATGTTTAACGCAGACACGGAGTACCTTGCCTTGTAAGAAACGAGTAAACATTTTTGAACCGCAGAAAAAAGGCATATTTTCTGAAAGCAACAATAGCAGGGTTTGTAGCTTATGTACTGGTGAAAACAGCATGAACATCCGTTCAGTAGTTTTTGAGTTCATCGCGAACAGACAAACAGAGGGCAAACGTGGCAGGGGACTTTGTTTTATAATATATAATGATATATCTGTTAAAGCAAGGTTAAGTTTAAACAAAGGCTCTTTGAATAAACTTCAATTTTGTATTGTTTATTGGACTTGGTAGTCCGGTAAAACTATTAAGACCTTGCTAGGTCAATAGCGTAGTCAGTTCGAATAAAATAAAAATAAAATATTCTTTTGGATGACAAATTTCCCAACAACTGAATTAAAATTTGATCAAACATTTCTTGTAACTGGAATTGTTCACTTTAGAACAATTGCATATACCACAGTTTTTCATTTATTTCGTTTAATTAGATAAAAAATGAAAATAGAAAGATTGGCACAATGCATTTCAGTTGTTGAGTGTAACAATGCAATTTTGTAAACTGAATAAAGCTTGGTGAACATTAAGAAGACCATTGGTCCAACATAGAGTGTTGGGACAAACAGTACATCTGGCATGAATCCAAACCATTACCCGTGGCCCGTTGGAAGCTGTCTACTTTCGATAGAGCGATAAATATTGCTGCATTTAAGTGTTCGAGACAGGATTTATTTTCTCAAAAGTAGCCAAGAAGCACGCAATTCAACTGATGTTGAATAAATCCCTACTTCACTCCTGATACTTAAACTTCAGGAGTTCTAGTATCAGAAGGTATTGCTAACGAACTAACTACATGATTAAATCCGAAGTAAATTAATGGAAGTGCTGCTACATTACTAATAAAAGATGTCGCAATAATAGTTATATATATTGACTATTGACCTGACACGCCAGTTGTCGAAGTTATCGGGCTTTTGTACATTGGCTGAATGCTATAAAAGGCAAATCGGTTGAGGCATTAAGAACATTGCAGTAGCTCGGTGAAGCTGTTAAGACCTTGCTAGGTCGATAGCGTAGTCAGTTCGAGGAAAAAAAAGCATTAAGAACATTCTCGCTTAGATAGTTGACCAAGTAACGTCTACGGGACGAACAACAGTTCGTGGTAACTATACTAGTGTTGTATTTATATCGGTTAACGTTGTATTTGATTGTTCTTGGTGGGCACGACTCGAGCTGACTTGACATGTCCTGAGATGTCATGAGCTGGCCTGTAAAGGACGTCGAGAAATGGGACCGTGGGTAATTCTCGTGCGGAGCGTCGGCCCATTCGTGTCGAGTATGGTATATAGCTGTGTTCAGTAGTGTGTTGCTGAATCAGCCGATTGAAGTTAAACGTTTTTATTATTATTTTATCCCCCACGATTTTATAATTGGTAAAAATATATTTGAAAAGTTACAACTTAAATTGACTGAATCAAATATCTAATGGATACGTTCATTGGTACATTTTCCGAGGTTATAATTTTACCTTACACGTAATAGGATGTTTGTCATTTTAATCTCATTGAATAAAGGATACTTGGGTCCCGTTTACATTTATTACCTTTTCTATTTAACAATTATTTTGTACAAGAGGAAAAAAAGTCGCTGGATCCCCGGCATTTACCAACGATTTTTTTGGAATTCACGTACATATTCAATAAAATTGGTAACACTATCGGCTGACGGTGAAGGAAAGCGTCGTGAGGAAACCTAAACCTGAGAAATGTTCTTCTAGTGACACCGTATACGAAAAAATATACAAATGTGGATTTCTCGGATTATTATATCGCGCCAATACCTCGTGTGCTGGCGTGGTGATTATGCACATACTTTCCTTCTGAAAGAAGCCTATAACCCTGCAGTGGGTCTCATACAGGCTGATGATGATGTACAATAAGCTGCTCTATAATATTTGAAGGAGGAAGTTTATGATCATGAATAAACATTATATTTGTTACTCTTTCACACAAAAACTACAAAACTTTAATTAAACTTTACATAGTTTATAATTCGAGTTGGAGATTTGAATTAATGTCGAATACTTTATTGCCCTTTTTAGTTTGTACACTGGCGAGCTAAGTGCCACAAGTCATTTTCTTCCTCCTAACGAGTTATATTGTTATCAAAGATAAAAGTTATCGTAGGTAGTACAAATATAGAGGTAGGATAGGGTTAGGATCGAGGGATGGGAGGAGAGAAGATAGGGTAGCTTAGGACGAAGTGCACCTTCAGCACACGCTGTCTGAGTGTGCTGCGTGGGGGGAGCAGCGCCGCACTCTGGCGGCGGCCGTGGGTACGGACTTATCGCAGTCGAGCGTGGTTTCGGCCATGATCGGCAGCGAACAGGCTTGACGAGCGATGGCCTCCTTCTGCGCGCGAGGCAGACCCTCAAAGTGGCCGTCTCCGCCAAAGGAGGACAGGCAGGAGGAGAAGGCGCTTCGCCCAACTCCTCCAGCCACCGAAGCCGGACCTGAGGGGATGGGCCGGGGGGCCCATCGCCTCGTTGCACAGGTCCGGCGGACTAGGGGGGGCAGCCGGTGTGTACTCGGTCTGTCCCTCTATAGGTAGGAGCCCGGCGGTCCCCTCCCGCCGGGCCGAGCCGGGCGGCTCTACAAGGTTGATTAGCTTGAACGATCCCTTGCCGCCCCACAAAACGGTCTGTCGGTACACCGTGAGGTTTTAGTCCGTGCGACTCGGACATAACGCACCCTCTCCCCCGGGAGGGTGGCGTATCCATAAGGGATTTCCTCACGCTAAAAAAAAGGACGAAGTGCACCTCGGGGAGGCTATGGAGGATGAGGAGTAAACCTCGTTAAAAAATCAATGGCGGAACAGCGACGGAGGGGTTTTCCTCTCTGTTGCCGGCGGAACCCAGGGGGAAAGGAGTGGGGGTCCCGACCTCCCATTGCACGGGCACAGCAGGCTGGGAGACAGTCCCATAGTGCGGCGTACGGTTTGCCGTGGAGTTTTAGTCGGTTAAAGTAAAGGCAACGGCAGCTACGTCCCAGCACCTAACAGTCCATGATGGATTTTTTCTCGACGTCAAAAAAAAGGTAGTTCAAATAAAAAAGAAAAGAAGAAAATGCATAAGTTAAAAAATATAATAATAAAATTAATTTAACATTAACATATAATAATTTAAATAAATGGTGTACTGGATAGATAGAATAAATATGTACAACGTAAATGTATCCATATACATACGCACAACGATAGAAATAGAAAGAAACACAGAGTGAGAAAAAGTCGCATCGAGAGAGAGAGAGACCTAAAAGTGTAGAAAGCTTTGTCCTTATTTGATGATTTCTATCATTTAATTACTAAAGCAAACCGCGTTAAGGAACTTCGTTACTAAAGTATTACTTGACAGCTCACAACAAACACAAATAAAATTCTTAAACTTGACCTAAAAACCTGAAAATATTCTCTTATATATACATATATCAGCATCAACCGACGACCAAACACATACGCAACACATAAGCACAAAAACTAGAAATTGTATCGGCTGGAAGTAAAGACAACCAATAGAGTTTAAAACATAAACCTTTTTTTAATTCAGTACAGCAGTAAACAAACGAATTCAATTTAAACAAAGCAATCAATTGATCTGATGAAGACGAGGGCATCTTAATCCGGGGTGGTGGGGACACGATCGTGTTTTGATGCGGGACTCAACGGACGAATCCGAGGTCCGATGCCGTTGGTAAGATGTGTGCTGCAAGGTACAAGAGAAAGCGGCATCATTCATGGACGTCATCATTTCCATTTATTCAAATTGTCAAAGAATACACCAAGATCTTAACTGCCGAATGTACTCAATGCAAAGACGGAAATGCAAAAAGAACTAAATAAACTATTTTTTATGTAGCGACTAGCGGGCCCGGCGGAAGTTATCCCGCCCTGATAATAATCAAAACGTTGACAAACTATATACCTAAACCTGCCTCATGAATCACTTTATCTACTGGTGAAAATCGCATGAAAATCCGTTCAGTAGTTTTTGAGTTTATCGCGAACAGACAGACGCACAGACGTGGCAGAGAACATTTTGTTATAATATGTAATTATATGTATTTGTCTTATATATATTCACGTCTGTTTTAAACAAAGCAAAAATTATGAACAACAATTCTCTAAAAATTCCCAATTATTTGCAATTTTTGCTTCAAATTCTACCCAAAATATTGAGAGTAATTGAAAAAGTTTTACCTTTGTACAGGATTCACCGGCGCTTTCTGGCGATTATAAAATCTCGATTCTCTCATTACCTGTACGACAAACGAAATGCTGGATTACCCAGGATTTTTTCCCACTAAGCTGGGCGTAATTGGATCCCAAATTGACCGTGGGCCGAGACTGGTCGTCCGCGGGGGGACATTGTCATTTGTATCGGATATACGTATAAACAATCCCATTTGAATTGTACGTTTTGAACGATTGGAAAAGTTGAAACGTATTTAGAATGATCGATTAGGTTGGTTATTATTGATTATATTATTTATATAAGTTGGATTCGCACGTCACGGTTTTTGTGTTATTTAGTTTTAGCTTCATAAATTAATTTTGTTATTTAATTGTTAAAATAAATATAGACGTAAATTTAAATGTCTTTATAATCATTAACCAACATTAAATATTATAGCGGACGTTACTTGGCACATCCGCCTGTAACAGATAGGTTGCTTCCACGTCTCTCTGTAACGAAAATATGCTTGATTTTAATTGAGCGAGGTAAACATGACAAAGTTGAAACTGAAACTAGTAATGGGAAGCTAAATATTAGTAACTTACACAACAAAAATAATTAAAAACTTCATTAAAATATATTACAAACTAGCTGTACCCGCAGCTCCGCACGCGTTTTTTTTTTTAAATCGTATTATAGAATTGTGAGACTATGTACAATTACAAAAACGCTCTTTAAAGACAATTGTAAGTACGACGCGCACGCCACTAAAAGTAACATGTAACGTGTACAGTAGATATATAAATACAAAGAGCGTGCCAAATGAGGTTTGTCATCAGCAACACATTTGGAACCTTAACCCACCATATAACTACCTCAGTGCTCACTTACACTGTATAAGAGACTAACGAAACAATAACTTAAAATATTATTATTAAGATTTACATTTGCATTATATTTAATATACATTGCCATTATTATAATTAAGATTTTGTGACTATAAGAAAAATAATCGCTTGTCTGTCAAGCAAGAAATTGTATTATGGAACACTTTACGTATTACGTTTATAATCTAAGATCTTTTCAGGAAAACCTCTATATCATTAATGTTATTAATAATTATAATGTCGAATTGTAAACAATAAGCTGATAATTATTTCTTTTATTAAAAATAAAGAATGAGTTGAAATCTTGCTAAATTTCATGCAGACATAGTCGCCGGTAACAGCTAGTCTAAAATAGAATAACCTCAATTACTTTTTATTAGGTTCGCTATCTATCAGTGAAAATCCCGTGAAAATCGATGTAACCGTTTCGGTGACAGCACAGCGGGAGAAGCCACGGTTAACAGCTAGTCTAAATTAAAATTACTTCAATTACTTTTTATAAGGTCAGCTATCTATCAGTGAAAGTTTCGTTAAGATCGGTTGAACTGTTTTCAAGATAGTACTGCAGGCAGATGCCACGGTTAACAGCTAGTCTAAATGAAAATATACTAAATTACTTGAAATGATGTCCGCTATCTGTAGGTGAAAGTTTGATGAAAATCGGTTAATCGTTTTGAAGATAGCATTGCAAACGAAGCCGCGGTCGATACCTAGTCTAATTTAGAGTAGTTTAAGAAACCCGCTATAATTTCAGCTATGTGTCAGTGAAATTCCCGTCAAAATCGATCCAGCTGTTTCGGAGATTACGCGTAACAAACAGACAGACAGACCGACAAAAATTTCAAAAATTGCATTTTTGTTATCAGTGGCGTATATACTTTCGTACCCAAGCAGTAAACATTTTTTTATTTTGATCTTACATACAGACACTTCATTTTTATTATATGTATAGAATAATATATAGTATAAATTAAGGAATACAATGATAGCAAAAACATGTTTACCTGATAGAATAAAAGACAATACTAGGAAAGACACGAGGAGAGAACAAGAAAGACTGCATGTATCGTAGTTTTGTCAACCACCCCCTATGTGGAAGAGGTGTGGAAATTTGCTTCAGGGCTTTCTGTATTGCTTCAGGGCGTACTAGTGGTGAATACGGGTGTGATTTGTTTGTTTTGGGCACATTGAACATAACACTCCATCGATCTATCCAATTCCGGCAGAGCTGAAAAAAAACCGTATAAATAGGTTAATTCTAGTTTATATAAATGAATTCTTTTTCACTTTTTAATTTATTCTTGTTCTATTTTTTTCATTTTCAAATATTTATCAATATTTAATGTGACATAATTTAAATTTTCAATACTATTAATAGTGTAAGTTGCATCGATGTCATAAATCATTGTGGCATTCAATCTGGTATGTACGTTTTTATTTTCATCATTATATTGTTCATTGGACTATTGACTCTTCTGTTGTAAGGCTCTACTGTTCAGCTGTAAATAAATAAACATCACTAGCTCAGCCCGACCGACTCAAAAATTATCGTAGTGAGCTCCCAACGCATTTAAAAACCTACCCCACGCAGTGACATGGCGAATTAATCGTGACGTCATGTCCGGTGGAAGTCAGTAGAGTGTCTTTTAACGTAGCGGCTTTTAAATTATTACTTTATTTATTATTTTTAAATTGACTTGTTTTCAATAGTATTATAATCTTATGCCGACAATAAATTTTAGCTGGTAACGAATAAATTATCACTATAAACAGTACAATTAAGGGGCGGTAATTTATTTAGTTTGCAGCACTGCAGTGGTTTGTAATGGGCACGGTTAATTGGTTCGTATAATATAAACGTTTGCGGTGATACGGTAAAGCTTTTGCGGCAAATAGTTGCAGTAAATGTGTACTCAACGGGTATTAGGTCAATTAATTGACCTAATTAATGGCTGGACTATGTATATTAATATTAAACATTTTTTTAGTTTATCTATATAGATAAATGTGTAATTTTGTTTGTACATGAATTTTTCTCCCATGTTTTTGTTATATAGGGACATATCATCACGATTCATAAATTTTTTTAAATGGTTATTTTTTTGTCAGTTATTATAGATATAGGATATTACTCAGTAAATAAAATACTAAAATGAATTTGCGAATATCTAATATGTATATATATCGCTACATATTTTGAAACAAAGTCGTCCGCCGCGTCTGTCTGTCTGTTCGCGATAAACTCAAAAACTACTGAACAGATTTTCATTTCACGAGGAAGGTATAATTTATAAAAAAATTGTGTAAATTGATAAAATATAACAATAGCGGTTGAAAGCGTAGGAAGGAATCAAGCCACGTGGGAGCTTTTGTCGGAAACGCTGACCTTGAGATATAAGAAAACAATTAAGGTATTAACGACGCAGACGAAGTTGCGGGTATCAGCTAGTATAAACTATTATGCCCCATGATACTGATATTAACTAATTTTACATATTTAAACATGAGTATGTTTATCACGCTATCACTCAACAGAACGGCATGAACTTTCGCATACAGACATTTAAAAAAATAGCGCGTTCCCCGAGGAAAAATGACATGAATACGAGGGAAACTATAGGCAAAAGCTAGTCGAAGATAAATGCTTATTTTAATTAAAATATAGACGCGAATTAATCGATACTTCCTTATATTTCCCAGTAGCATAAACCTCACATTATAAAGCAATGAATCATTACATAGTATAAAGCAAAGTCCTCTACCGCGTCTGTCTGTCTGTCTGTTCGCGATAAAGTCAAAAACTACTGGACGGATTTTCGTGCGATTTTCACCAGTGGATAAAGTGAAGAACGTTTTGGTATAATTTGACAACATTTTTTTAATAATCAGGCCGGGATAGCCGGGCCCAATAGTTTACTTATAAACAGATACATGTCTGTACTTACATATCTCTTTATATGCAAGTGTAATAACAATTTACGATGCTACAACAAAATATATTAGTTTCTGGAATTTCATTAGTTCAAAACAATTCTTCTCATTTAACTTTATACCGGGTAATAATTAATGTAATTAACAAAGTACAGATAGCTAATTACGCTTATTTAAATTGTAGACTCACCGTATACAACGTAGTCTTGAATGTTACACAATAATTTCCAATTATTAATTGCTTCTACGTTACGTTTCCAGATTTGAAAGTGTATGTTATGGCGTTCATTAGGGACTAAGTAACAATTGGCATCACTCCGAGTAACATAAACAAACCAACAATGTGTGAAAATAAGACAACTCAACTAAATCGCCAAAAAACTTCAAAACCACTCTTGAAATTTCTACCCCTCCTTTTTCATCGTTCTATCTTGTTTCTATTATAATTAAGTTCTAATTAGATTTATATTATTTGGGGTGTAAGGGATGTCGAATAACATCACAAGACTTGAGACACCCAAGCCAACCTCACCTGCGCCTGGTGCACCCTGCTGAATAACAAACGAGGCAATGGCGAAAGCGGGGTGGTATGGTTTTACAGCCTGACTGGGTCGCAACCACCATGTATATGGTGAAAAAGCCCGTCATAGTGATTCGCTTCTGCGGGTCGCGTTTCGGGATCAGCCTGTGCATATCCAGCTTTTTGCAGACCGGCATGACAGTGGAGACCAGCGATGGACAGTGTGTCACTCGGTGGTCGTCATTGTTTTTGGAATGTACCGTGCTTAACATCCAGGCATAGTGCAGTCATTTTGCTGTGCTAGTATAAAAAAAATAATAATAAACATTGCATCGTTTAAGAAGATTGATTAAAGACACATTAACAATAAATCCCTATCAAACGCGATCAAAGAACCTTTGATTTTAAAGGTTGAAACGTAGTCAGCCTACAGGCAGAAATAGCATACAATAGACAAAGGGCTAGTATACAATTTATAATACTAAAGTTATTAATATAGGTATTGGGAATTTGAACACAACAGAACGAAATCGAGCCGCCTGACTTTGCGTCTCACCTAAATCAGAACGCGACGTGCATTTTTCTTTAAAATCTTCATAGAATATTTGCGGAAATATATTTCGCGCATTTCCATTCAAATTACCCAAGCACGGTGCAAATTCCAGTTTCCTGTTACTTTTATGTGAAGACTTTGAAGCGACACGTAGCGCTCGAAAGAGTTTAAAGCAAGTAATATCTCATAACCTAGTTTTATTATATTTTTCTAGGCATATCTGTGGCTTCGCACGCCTTTATTATTGGATGGATACTGAGTAAATCTTCTTTATATTCAAATATATACCACTTTTCAAGATTTTTTCTTGAACTAACGTTGTTAGTTTTATGGATCTTGCAATGGATGGAGCAATACCTTGTGGTAATGTATAACAACATGAGTAATGTCCTAGTGCGAGTGAGTCAGATTGCGAGTGATGGGAAAATTACCGATCATCTCCGATTTTTTTAACTTATAGATGTAGCCAAATAAGTATACCAAAGTATGGAATGTTTTATAGCATTAATTTCCTTTACCGAAACCTTTTTTATAAGTATCGAACTCACGGCAGTTGACAAGGTTGTTAAGTAGACTACAGAACTATCATCGATTTAAATACTAATATTTTCTAATGAAATATATCCATGCTCGGAAAGTATCTTTTTTAACCGACTTCAAAGGAGGAGGTTATCACTTCGACTGTATTTTTTTTGAAATGTTTTTTTTTATTGTAGCACGGCAAAATGACTGCACTATGCCTGATGGTAAGCACAGTACAATCCAAAAACAATGGCGACCACCGAGTGACACACTATTCATCGCTATCATGCCGGCCTGCAAAAAGCTGGATATGCACTGGTTGATCCCGAAACGCGACCCGCAGAAGCGAATCACTATGACGACATATACATGGTGGTTGCGACCCAGCCATGCTGTAAAACCCTACCACCCCGCTTTCGCCATTGCCTCGTTCGTTATTCAGCAGGGGCACCACGTGCAAGTGAGGTTGGCTTGGGTGTCTCAAGTCTTATGATGTTATCCTACACCCCTTACACCCCAAACACCTTTAAGATATATTAGTTTTTTATTAAAACTATAACATAGTGTCCTAATGGTTTACCTATTGAATTAGCAATTTCAAACAAAAATCGTGGTAATAATGGCGCGTGGGAGACTAGCGGGGAGTATATCAACTCTCATAGAACAAAAAAACCAGATGCGACATCATTTTTGCGTTAATAATTATTTTTTTTAATTCTAATCACAGTTTCTGTAAACAGGTAAAATACAACGATAAAAATGTATTTTCAATCTACAATTGGGAAGTCGAGGTTAACTTTAGCTGAAAATTAATCCATGTATTTTGGGTTTCAGAAACTTATATAAGACGAATTAACTTAAAGCTTAAAATTAATAAAACGCAGACGGTGGCGCATATCGTTAATATGAAAAACAAAGCGCAATTTATTACGCCGGTGTAAAAACAATACTTTCCGAGTTTCCCGAGCTATCTCATTCATATTCAATAGAATGAAGAATAAAAAGTAGCAGAGGCGAGCTGCGCCCCGATAACTTTCTGTTTGCATGGCCCATCGTCGAGTTTGTTTACTTCTAAACGAAAGTTGTACGAAAATTATAAGAGATAATTTCATCTGATGTTTAACGATCTAACAGATCTAATGAGAATATGATGGGAAACTAGGTAAAAGGGAAACTAGATATATATGGATATTTTGAATACATTGCTGTATTCACAGCAATACAATACAAATATCATTGTTCTAAAATCCTTTACAAAATATAAGCCTTAACAGTAGGCCCAAACTAGGCTATGCCTGTCTCATGGGACCCTAACACCTAGTTACAGATTGACTTCAATGACCTTCTCTTCTTCTTCTTCCTAGCGTTTTCCCGGCCTGGTACCAGGGTCCGCTTTCTTACTATGCTTCCTCCACTTTGCCCGATCTTCGGCATCCTTCTGAGTGAGGTTATTTTCCTTTAAGTCCGCCTTTACCACGTCCAACCAGCGTTTCTTGGGCCTGCCACGAGACCTTGGGCCCTTTACAGCTATGTTGAGGCATCTTTTTCCGACGTAGTCTGGAGGCCTGCGACTTATGTGGCCGTACCAGCGAAGTCGACTCTCCTGCAGCCTGTCTGCGATGTCACGGAATCCAAGGCTACCACGGATGTGTTCGTTACGAATGCGATCTAATCGCGTAACGCCACACATCCATCGTAGCATCTTCATCTCGGTGACGTGTAGCTGCTGGACATGTCTACCGAGGACCGGCCACGTTTCGCTGCCATACAACAACACCGGTCGGATGATACACTTGTACACCAGACCTTTTAACTTCACGGGTATCCTTTGATCACATAAAACGCCGGTGACCTCTCGCCATTTCGCCCAAGCGGCACCTACTCGAGATTGGACATCGTGATCGTTACCAATTTTTAAGGGGTCGGAGTCTGTGCTACTACAAGCCATGTACTCGGTCTTCGCAACGTTGAGTATTAGACCACCGTTCTCCAGCGCCTCATTCCACTGGTTTACCTTGTCCTCCAGTCTCTGCTTATTCTCGTCTGTCAGCGCAATGTCATTGGCATAAATCATTAGCCACGGGGATGGTTCGTGGACCTTTGCCGAGACTACGTCAAGCACTATGCTGAACAGAAAAGGGCTTGATTGACTTCAATGATGATGGCGTGTAATTCTTTGAAGTTTGGAGGAATTTTCATTTAAACAAAAATATAGTTAAGAGAGAAAACGAAACAGAAAATCGGTTTAATTTATATATAAAAAATTGTTACATGTATCATGGAATAAGTAATAAAAGACATTTCAATCATTTTTATAAATGCTTGTCTATCTGTCTGTTTGTCTGTCTGTCTATATGTTTGTCTCTCTGTTTATTTGAACACGCATCACTGCTAAATTACTGCGTCCATGATAAAACCTTTTCAAGAAAATCATGAAGCATATCTTCGAGTAAAATTTTGTCTTTGTTTCATTACAGGCGATTCGGTCTACCAAAAGTTATTGTAATTTTAATGACGACGCGTCTTAAATACAAGACAAAAGTAGGTAGTAATTAGACTTAATACATTTAAATGACTTTGGTAACCACTCTTTTGTACATCGGGTTCCACGCGGACGAAGTCGCGGGCACAGCTAGTATATAATAAACTGTATAATTTTTTATTACTTTTTATGAAGGTGAGAGTAATATTTTTAGACTGAATATGTCTTTATTCGTTTGACAAATTAAACAGCCTAAACTGCTTGATGGATTTCAACACCAGTATGTTTTTAATTAAAATTGAAATATTTATAAAGGGGCGGTAATTTGTCTTTTTGTAAAACGCGACGTTACCGCTAGAGCGTGCGCTGGTTCTTCTAAGAAGTGCAAGGCTTTTGATAAAATAACATAACGATGCGATAGCCGCCAGACTAGTTATTAAAAGGTCAAATAGCTAAGGATTGGCAAATTAGTTTCCTGAAAATCTATCAAAGGCAAAGTGAAAATATTTTATGCCATATACATTTTCCAGGAACTTTACCATTATGAATGCAAATTAATTCCGTTGGTAGCTGGAATGAATTCCGGAAAGTGCATCAAAATTATGAAATACGAAAATATACAGTATAATACTAGCTATGCTCCGTGGCTTCGTTTGAATCTTATGTCTATCATTTTGAATTATTCTAAACGCAATTAAGTGAGTTAAACCTTTATAAAGAACGGTCATTGTATAAGTAGCTGATCATGCCACTAAACCGCGTGGCATTATACACTGACTTAGGCATTCACAGTTCGGTACTATTGGTTTCTAATAGAACGGACAAGCGGCCCTCGATTTCCGACACCTTGAGACACTGTTCCTTCATTATCGATTAACCTATTTTCTAATCTGGAATTTATATGCTAAACGTATAGCTCCTAATGGACATAGCCTGATGAAAAGTAGCTAATAACCACAATTATAAGACGCCTAAATCATTTTGAAATTATACTTCTTTTGGCGCGTTAGGGAAAAATGATGAGAGTAAATTTTTATGATTCGCGCGCATACCGTCACGAAACACCGACACCCTGAAGTTAGCTATAGTCATTTTTTTCTATTGTTAGTGTCGTTTTCTCTACAAACGTAGAATAAGGCGAAAGATAAAATTTTTGAAAAGATTTTTATATTGTTACGCCAAAGAAGTATAACTTCTAAAGCGTGTATAAGTACACACACACTTTTTTTTATTACTAGATGTTTATACTAATATTTATATTGAGATGTCTACTTAATTATTTATATTATATTTATTTCAATAGTACTTACCCAAAGACATAGGTATAGCTGACATTCGCTTAAACAGGATGATACATGTTAATATTGAGGCATTTTAATGCGATATCTAACAACTAAAACTACTTAGGCAAGCGACAGACTTCAGCGCAGTGCGACGTGTGTGAACATTAATCGATCTATCTCTTTTTTTTTTCGAACTGACTACGCTATTGACCAAACAAGGTCTTAACAGCTTCACCGGACTACTAAGGCGAGCGCTTAAGGCACTCAGCCGATTTTATTTTGACAACTAGCTCAAGGGTGCGCGGCACACCTCGGCTTTGGCTGTTGCCTGATACATGCAATTCGCGACCTATGTAAGCTAACCTAAGCTAAGCTAACTATTCATACATATATGAGTTGTTGAAACATATATGTGTACCAAGCATACATACCTCAACAACCCTTATATATATTTCGTATCGGATAATATTCTAAACTATTTCAGTTTGATAAGGGGAAAAAATAAAACCCTTCCATCTGCATGTGTAAGCGTATATGCGTGCATGTGTAATGTGTGTGTGCGTGATATGTGTAATGTTGTCGCAGTGATGTAAGATTTTGTGTCACTGTATCGCGCGAGCAGCGTACTCAAGGACTCCACGCGGAGGGAACGGACCTAGGCTTGAGCTGCTGCCGAGGGGGGCCTAGTCTATAATCGATCTATCTCCCTTAACAATGCAGTACCCGTTATAAAAGTTGCAGTATATTTTATGTGTGTTTCAATCTACGTTTTGATATGAAAGTGAATTTAAAAAAGTGTGTGTGTACTTATATACACGCGTTAGAAGTTATACTTCTTTGGCGTAATAAGATAAAAATCTTTTAATTTTTTTTATCTTTCGCCTTTTTCTACGTTTGTAGAAAAAACGACACTAACAATAGAAAAAGTTGACTAGCTAACTTTAGGGTGTCGGTTTTTCGTGACGGTGTGCGCGCGCATCATAAAAATTTACACCATTTTTCCCTAACGCGTTAAAAGAAATATAACTTCAAAAAGATCGTTCATGTTACTAAAATTTGTATTTGAAAAATTAACTTGTACATTTAAAAAAAACAGTTTAACTTTATTTTGAAAAAGAGTAATTTATTTTCTATATAAATCTTTGCATTTAATATGTTATTGTAAATTTGTTTGATTCAAAACACTATTGCCAAAAAATCTGAATTGAAAATACGACTATTCTTTAGACGGCTTATACAACTTGACAAATAAACATGCTAGAACAAAATATATTGTGTTTTCACATTCGCACCTACTATAAGTCCAATTAGGGTGAATATGAACGAATTTCAGAACCTTATCTTTTTCTCATTATCCGCTTCACGTGAAATGCCCCAAATACTAGTTTGTAACAAAATTGTAACATATTAATAAATAATTCTAACTGAATAATTACAAATAACAAAAGTAAGTTATATAATTGTGTCAAAATTATTATCCATTTGCTATAAAGCATTATTTATTGGCATAATAAATAAATTACATAACTGTGGCCCGAATCGCGTTACATATCCAAATATAAGGCAGTGAGCGAACGCTTTTCGTCCTCTTGAAATAAACTAAAACTGTTGTTATGTGTGTGTGTATATAAGCCGTTTATTTATTAGATATATAAATTGATAATTTATTTGTTTGTTGTCGATATTCCACGGGTCATTGCGGTTCTGATATCACTAAAGTTGGTAATAGGCAAGTTAGTTAGGGCGTTTATTTGGCAGGATTATCCTATTGGCGCCCGACGGGTAGGGAAAAAATAATTTTAATTTATTCTTAACCAAAATCAATACTTAGTTATAATAATATGATATATAGGAAATTAGAATGAGCTATATATTGCAATAAAAAAGCTCAAATTTCAGGACTGATAATTTAAATTGGCACCGACTTAGATCGTATAGACACTTCTTTTGTCGTTGAAGGCCATATAACCAAGGCATATATCCATAATATTGTACTTGGCTCTTATTTCACATTTATGTTTTGATGGGATATTACATTCATCATACATAACATGACATAAGTAATTGTTTCGTTTTCAATAGTTATCAAATTATATATCACAGGTGGTACACATGTTCTAAAGTATAATAGCTATTATACACGTGTAAATTATCATTGATTCCGCTCTCATTTCAGTAATCTATTTAGGGTGTATTCTCACTTATTTTGGCTAGATGATAGCCGCGAGGGATAGCTAGGTAAGAATCAAGAGGTAAGAATCAGAAAAAATATGACAGCAAAGATATAATTCGCTCATAGACTTTCTTTGTAAGCAATGTAATCCGTTTACTTCCCATCTCCTGCTCATGGAAAGCAGAAAAGCTGAAAAAGTAAGTGTACGACCTGAGTACATCTGCGTTCGGCGGTGCGTCCAGCGTCCAAGAGCGACGCTCGCGCACCACTCAGGACACTCGCGTATTCATGCATACGTTTGAAACGAACGCCGGACGCGACGCTACTCTGGGCGTACGTACACTAAATTATAAATATTTCCAACGTAATCATCACCCAGACCTCCCTCCATCTCTTATGTCATCAAAAACAGTAAAACTTTTAGTGCTTACGTAATACTTAAAAGACCTCATATTACAATACGAATTAAATTCTCTGAAGTTTCAGAGTCATTTACTTCGCTTTTATTATTATATCTTGGTACGGGACCAAGAAGATCCGTAAAATTAGTGAAAATATGATATTCGAATGTAATATAAAGGTGAAATTATTTCGAGTTCCAACAGTAACGCTCCCTGGCAACCTAAGGATGCTAATTAGAAAAATTCCCGTAATCCGGAATAATTTTCGCTAATTAAATTTAAGCGCGGAACTGGAGCCGCACCTGGTCCCTGTAGAATCGGTAACTACCGTCGTTTTTAACGCTAAACAACAAGACAAGGTGACCGTCTTCCTAATTAGTATTTCCGGAATTAGGTATGAAAATTTATTATTATTTTTACACCTTGTATGCAAACTTGTTACAAATAAACAAAGAATGAATAAAGAGTTTAATTGAGTTCTAAGAATAGCCCTTTTCGAACGACTTTCGAATTTCAAAGTTTGTCAAAATGTTCGTTCGTTTGGTTTTCGAGGCTCATTTGTTAAAAGGTATGTACGTGTTATATGGCTTGTAATTAGTAATATATACATATTTATAATATACACAATATTTATTTGTTATTAAAATATGAAACGACGCCCGATGATGAATCAGCTGCCACAATACACCATACTATGGCTCAGTCACAATGTTTTATTTCACCAAAACACAGACTCATTGAAGGGATTTGAACCTGTGTTCATCGACCTTATGATCGGAAACTACTACTGAGTTAAAAAATTAAAGATTAAGAAGAAGAATTAAAGCGTCCGCAAAAGACTGCAGTTATAAGTTAAAATTGTAGGAGTTAAAATAATTTGAAATGTTAATATTAATGTATGCAGCATAAAATATTACAGACCTCGTCTTTTAAATATGATCATTATAAAAATGTCGAAGAAATAGCCCAAGACAAGCCAATAGGGACTGGATCTCGTTAAGCGCCGTCCCTAATCATATTTACTTTAAAAATTAACCCAGACGAGAACACACGATCGCGAATTTCTAGCAGCAGTCATATATTTTTAATATTTTATTTTTGTCAATTAATATTCTTGATTATTGTTGCCATTGTCGAGTTGTTAATAATAATACAATATCTTGTGATTATTTCAATGAACTAACAACAAGATGGTGGCTCCTTTGTTAGAAATTTTCAGAGAGTTTTTGTGGCAAGTCAGAATTCATGGTCCGTGACATTATTTCTCGTCCACTTGCGCACAATAACCGAACTATCTATACTAATATTGTAAAGCTGAAGAGTGTGTTTGCTTGAACGCGCTAATCTCAGGAATTACTTAACAAGAAGACGCTAAGACAATAGGAGCGGAGCGCCAATGATGAATGTTTCAAGATCGAAGTGAACGTATTATTTAAAAATATTTTCACCTTCTACGTAAACAAAATCGCGAGTAGTGTTAGCCCAAAGTAACTATTATATAAAATTAACTAGTATTATATAGAATACCATCAATATCACAAAATATTGAGTAACATAACACAAGCTTATGAATTAAATATAAAATCCGATATATGGTAGACTAAAAGCCCTCAAAAACTCCCGGTAAATTTTATATCTATTTAATCTGCCATATACATCAGAATGAATGTCGGTATGTCAAAGATTAATAAACTCCAATACTGTTTTAAAGATTACCACCAAACGTTGGCAGACCATAGTACTTTTTCCTGGAGAAGGTTTTCATTTTTCTATAAATCGATTACAAGTTGTATTTTCCTATTAGTAAGCAAGTTTTATACTGTAGTTAAAGGAGGACCAAATAATTACCAATTACTAGTATGATATATCCACATTCTAACTATATTATAACCTGGCTTTAACCCGCGATTTAGCTTGCATTAATGTAGATAACCGATCTCTCGGGAACAGTACATGGTAATTATTTTATGGTAGCTTTTTTAGAATCCGCGTTAGGGCAACTCCTATTCCTCTCACACCTAGTAAATATCCTTTTTCAATATATCGCTAGGACGCGCTGCTTCCGCGCCATCACACAAACCGCGATAGCCCCGCCACTAGTGATAAATGGAATGATTACGCATTACTAAATAAATGGAATGGAATGATTACGCATTACTAAATAGATTCCGTTCAATTTCTTTTTGGTTTTACTTTTTAGATTATTTTAGGTTATTTGAAATAAAAATTATTACAAAAGCTTCATTTAATGTAACGATATTAAAGTTTTAGGAGACAACAAATTTTATAAGCATTACGCATTCAGCCATGTGTGTTTTCTCGCAGTGGGAAAGTAGGGAAAGCGTATGTACGTTTATATGTACATTAAATATATTATTTAGATAAAAAAAGATGCAGAGTAATCTGCGGGTATCTGCTACTTTATAAAAGCCCGCTACAATAGTAGATCGTGTGTTTTCATAATATCACGCCATCGTATTCTTGACGTCTTTACTTAAAAATTAACACTTTCTGCGAGCGACAATTCGCCATTGTGCCCTGTGGAAATAATGGATAATGAAAATATTTTAATAAATGAAAATATACTTGCTTCCATTGTCTTCTTCAGAGTATAAGAAATATTCAGCATTTGTTTTGATCGATAACTGAAATCTGGACAGTTTTGTAGGAAACATGATGGGAACTTATTTGAATAACTTTTCAGTATGAGTGGCTACTTCCAACTACTTGTGATTTTCAACATATTTTGTTCATAGACTTGGCAAGTTATAGTCGACGTTTAAGACTATTTTAACCGACTTCATTAATAGATAGGCTACCAATGATAAAATAATAAGAAGTCAAGGCAGTCATACTTCTGCCGATAGAAGTATAAACTCAAAACAATGAAATAAATGTTTTGAATTTTCATATGAATTATAGTGTGAATGACAATATTTAAATTTCAGAATTTGTTTATTGAAATCATTAACATTAGCGTGGTTTTCATATCTATTGTCACTCGGAGCAATAAGTACATACATTTTTGTAAAGTCTATTAATCAATCAAACGTATGATGAGTTTTTCCGGTGAAGCTGTGAAGACCCTGTCGGGTCAATAGCGTAGTCAGTTCGAGAAAAAAAAGTATGATGAGTTGCAAAATATCAATAATAATATACACAGATACTACACGTCGCTAGTCTAACGCAAGCGCAATATGGCCGGTCATGTTTACTTCCTGCATTATTAGCATGTCATGACGAGAAATTATAAATTTATCTGCTGCCAAAAATACCGTTCAACGCGTTCAAATAAGTGCCGTGCCCACTTCAATAAAATAAATAATGCGTTTTTATTTCGTATATGTCATACTTGTACGGTTTATATTTTTGGACAGTATCCGTGTTATTACAAAAAAAGGTAAATACGTATTAAATACTTGGTTTAAAAAAGTTTCCTTATAAATGCACCGCGCTCTCCCGAGGCATGTTCGCGTTATCCTTTCTCACCTAGCAAAAGGAACCTTCCCCGATTTAATGAAAATAAGTAAAATGGTTCCTTTATTTAAATCAGGCTGTAGGAGTAATCTTGGAAATTATAGACCAATTTCTGTACTGCCGTCCTTAAGCAAAATTTTCGAGAAGATTATGCTTAAACAATTATTAGGATATTTTAAAGCGCAAAAGATTCTGGATGGTCGACAGTTTGGTTTCACAAAATCAAAATCAACTACTGACGCTGGTGCAACGTTACTAAGTCATATTTTTCGAGCTTGGGAGGGATCGCAGGATGCAATTGGTGTGTTTTGTGATCTGTCTAAGGCTTTTGACTGCGTTGACCATAGTACCCTTATTTTGAAATTAAAACACTATGGTGTTTGTGGAGCTTCTCTCGACCTTCTAGTGTCCTATTTAGAAGATCGTTGTCACAAAGTTAGTGTAGACGGGGTTACGTCAGCTGGATCACTGACTCAAATTGGCGTCCCACAGGGTTCTATTTTAGGGCCATTTTTGTTCTTAGTATATATAAATGATCTACCGCTAGTGGTTGATAACTGTGCTGACATGGTTCTTTTCGCGGACGACACTTCAATTATATTTAAGGTAAAAAGAATAGATTCAGAGCTTAGTTATCTAAATAATACTTTAAATAAAATTTCCGACTGGTTTGCGTTAAATAATCTATTGCTTAATGCCAACAAAACAAAATGTATAAGATTTACCTTGCCTAATGTTCGGTTTACTAATAGTAGAATCGAGATCGATGGGAATCTAGTAGGCTTAGTTGACGATACTGTGTTCTTGGGTATTACACTTGATTCAAAGTTACAATGGGGTCCTCACGTAAAAAAATTGGCGGGAAGACTAAGTTCTGCTGCATTCGCAGTTAGAAAGATTCGCCAGCTAACAGATATTGCCACTGCTAGGATTGTCTACTTCGCTTACTTCCACAGCTTAATGTCTTATGGTATTTTGTTGTGGGGTACAGCAGCTGAGGTGGACACCATATTCCTATTACAAAAACGAGCAGTTCGAGCAATTTATAATATGAGGCCTCGCGAATCATTAAAGACTAAGTTTCAGGAATTCGGTATCTTAACTCTGCCCTCCCAATATATTCTAGATAATTTAATGTATGTCCGCAAAAATTCAGATATGTTGGATCTAGTAAAAGACCAGCATAATTTAAATACTAGAAACAGCAACAAATTGGTCATTCCATGCTTCAGGCTCACTAAATCCAAAAACAGTTTTTTAGGTAATAGTGTTAAGTTTTATAATAAAGTCCCAAAACACATTACCGATTTGCCTGATAGTGAGTTCAAGAACCATGTCAAGCGGGTTTTAATATCTAAAGGCTATTATAGGGTGGATCAATACGTGAATGATTGTGACGTCTGGAAATGACGCCCCTCTCTGTGCATCCACTAATAACGAATGTGAATATTTATATTACTATAGAAATATATGACATGAAAAAATAAACCAGATCGAGTTTCTGGGCGATGACTGGGCTGTTTTCCGAACCGGTAGTAGCTTTGACATTCATAAGCGCCTTCTCAGGGCCTAAATTGAATAAAGGATATTTTGATTTTATATTAATTTAAACGTAATCGACACTTGAGAATTCGATGAGCAATAGGGTAAGTAGGGGGAATGGCGCACTTAAGGAAAATAGGCAAATTTTGATTTTTAATTAAAATTTAGAAAATTCCTGTCGATGTTTCTTCACCGTTAACCAATAGTGTTATCAATTTAAATTAGTAAACGTACGCGAATTCTGAAAAATTCGTTGATACATGCCCAGATATCGGATTGATATTCCACCGGTCAAATCACTAGACTACCTGACGATTTAACCGACAAAAGAAACCCAGTCAAAATTTAGATCAGCACAGCCGCATACAAAAAAAAAACACTTCAGAGTCGTTTTTTTTTTTCGAACTGACTACGCTATTGTAGTCCTCAAGCAAAATAGTCCTTAAACAAAATTTTCGAGAAGATTATGCTTAAACAATTATTAGGATATTTTAAAGCGCAAAAGATTCTGGATGGTCGACAGTTTGGTTTCACAAAATCAAAATCAACTACTGACGCTGGTGCAACGTTACTAAGTCATATTTTACGAGCTTGGGAGGGATCGCAGGATGCAATTGGTGTGTTTTGTGATCTGTCTAAGGCTTTTGACTGCGTTGACCATAGTACCCTTATTTTGAAATTAAAACACTATGGTGTTTGTGGAGCTTCTCTCGACCTTCTAGCGTCCTATTTAGAAGATCGTTGTCACAAAGTTAGTGTAGACGGGGTTACGTCAGCTGGATCACTGACTCAAATTGGCGTCCCACAGGGTTCTATTTTAGGGCCATTTTTGTTCTTAGTATATATAAATGATCTACCGCTAGTGGTTGATAACTGTGCTGACATGGTTCTTTTCGCGGACAAAGACCGGCATGATCTAAATACTAGAAACTGTGACAAACTGGTCGTCCCATGTTTCAGACTTAGCAAAACCAGTAATAGTTTCTTAGGTAATAGTGTTAGGTTTTACAATAAAGTCCCAAAACATATTACCGATTTGCCGGACTGTAAATTTAAGCACCATGTCAAGCGGGTTTTAGTGTCGAAGGGCTACTATAGAGTGGATCAATACGTGAACGATGGTGACGTCTGGAATTGACTCCTCTCTGTGCATCCACTAAAAACGGTATTGTAACGTATAATGTATTTGAAATATATATATATATATTTTAAAAAGATGTACCCAATCGAGTTTCTTGCCGGTTCTTCTCGGTGACTGGGTTGTTTTCCGAACCGGTGGTAGTTTTGACGTTCATAAGCGCCTTATTAGGGCCTAAACTGAATAAAGTATTTTTGATTTGATTTGATTTGATTTGAAATCATGTTTCAAACGTATTTTTATTGTCATGCAGAAGTTCTTCAGAACGGCTAAAAATGATTTTAGATTTGTTTTAAATTGACTGTATCAAACCAATTGAAAACTTAGCCCGGTTTCTGAGATACTCGATTAAACTACCAATAGGTATTGATTCAACAAAGTTATCCATAAGATAAACTGTCCGATGGCCCGTTACGTTTTACTGACATTTATAGTATAATTGTGTTCACAAACGCAATTTGACAAGTTATTGAACCGATAACGCTATTGAACAAATAAACTACAATTAAAGTATATCAAAAACGGGCATTAGAAGTTTACAAACAAATAAAATGGTTAAAAGCTGAGAAAAGTCCAGGCCCACATGGGTTACGTAACGAATTCGTTAAGATACACGCACTTATTTTAATTCAACATCTATAACAACTATTTTATATGTTATTAGATGAAGAAATAGTACCCTAACAATGTGCACTTCGGACATCATTCAGCTTTTCAAAAAATGAATCCCCTAAATGCCATATATCCGTCTTAAATGTTTCGAATGATTGAAAATGTAATATTTTTAGGATGTAAGGGGTGTCGAGTAACATCTAAGACTTGAGACATCTAAGCCAACCTCACCTGCACGTGCCCTGCTGAATAACGAACGAGGCAATGGCGAAAGCGGGGTGGTAGGGTTTTACAGCCTGAGTCGCAACCATCATGTATATTGCGAAAAGCCCGTCATAGTGATTCGCTTCTGCGGGTCGTGTTTCGGGATCAGCCTGTGCATATCCAGCTTTTCGCAGGCCGGCATGGCAGCGGCGACCGGCGATGGATAGTGTGTCACTCGGTGGTCGCCGTTATTTTTGGATTGTACTGTGCTTACGACCAGGCACAGTGCAGACATTTTGCCGGGCTACAATAAAAAAAAAGATATAAATAATAGAATTATTGCATGTATTTACATGATAATAGTACCACAACATTATATTTACTAGTTGTCACCATCATCCATGTTGGTTTTTAGCAACAAAAAAACTCAATGTAAATAGGGACGTGGTATGCGCGTGGTACTGGATACTGCTTCTTTAGTTTACTATATTTGCTTGTACTGTTAATTTTAAGTTATTCCTTAAAACATTAGCTTAACGATAAAAAGAGAAATATGTCCAATAATCTTTTTTTTTATAATTATCGTATATATTTTCACATTAATTTAGTAAATATGGTGTTATTTTGACGTTACTTATGGACACTACTATTTTATATATTGGTGTAGATAGTAGACCAAAACCATAATATTATCTCAATAACAGAATCGTTAAAATCGATCATGGTTTTTAATTTAAAAAACACTAGCGAAGCAATAAAATCTCTTTTTTAAAGTCACTTAAAAAACGCCAGACTCCTTAGAAAGTCATCTAAAACTATATAAAATTTTATAGTTAAATTAATTATATAAATTTTCTGAATGCCCCGAATTACGCTCAGTAAAACTTTTACAGCACTATGTTACTACTGTTTCAACCAATAAAGAAGTTCTTTAAGTAACCAATTCATTTTAATAATACATTTCGGTTTTTTTCTCTAAAAATCGGAACCCTGTTTCAAAAGTAACATTATCGAAGCGTTCAGGACATAAGCAATAGCGTGTTTTATACCTGCGTATATTGATATCACTTACCCGTTTTGTATTAGTACCTATTAGTGGAATTAGTTCAGAAAAGTGGCTGCTACCAAATAAGGTTCACTGTATAATGAACATCATTACATAGTATAAAACAAAGTCCCCTAACGTGTCTGTCTGTCTGTTCGCGATAAACTCAAACACTATTGATCGAATTTTCATGCAGTTTTCACGAGTAGATAAAATGGTTCCTTAAAAAGGTTTATGTATATAATTTCTCAACGTTTTTTTTTATTATCAGGATGGGATAACGTCTGTCGGGCCCGCTATTTATATAATATTTTGAATTGAAACTTCTAAGCTTTAAAATTCTGAGCGGCACCCTTTTTGCGTATCGAAAAGTAGTGGGGCTAAGCCTGTGCCGGGTTAAGTGTTGAAAATACCGATTCTCGTTCGATCACAAAAGTTAAGCAACTTCGGGCGCGATCAGTACTTGGATGGGTGACCGCCTGTGAACACCGCGTAATGTTGGCAAGAATGTTGTATTTTTTAGTAGTCCGGTGAAGCTGTTAAGACCTTGCTTGGTCAATAGCGTAGTCAGTTCGAAAAAAAATAATTGTATTTTTTAATTAAAATGTTTCCCCTTTAATACAAGAGTTTCACTATAGTGAGTGTTTTATGACACACCCTGTTTTTTTTTTTACTTTATTGGTTTAACGTATAACAACATTACTACTAGTTCAGTGATAATGTGATTTAAATTAGCAATACATTAGCATTAAGGAACTTGATGGAAAGTGAGGCTTAGGATGTAACGCGTTTACGCAGTAAATGCTCATTCACTCTTCTTTTGAAGATTGTTATATCATATGTATCAGGAAAAATAGACGCAGGCAGCGTATTCCACTCCCTCGTGGTTCGCATAATAAATGACAAAGCGAAGCACTTCGTCCGGATGAACGGTATGTCAACCGCAGTCTCGTCTCGCAGTCCTGAGATGAAATGGAGACGGTGGTATTAGTTGGTGCAGATCTTATGCACATTCCCTAAAGTGTAACCGATAAAATACCACAAGACAAGCGACTCTACGCCGATGCTCAAGTTATTGCAGTTTGGCTGCTATCAGTGATTCGTTACCGACAAGTCTTCGAGCTCGGTGATCGACGGAGTCTAGCATGGCCAACTGGTATTTGGCAGACCCGTCCCAAAGGTGGCAGCAATACTCCACACACGGCCTTATCTGTGACTAAATAATGGTTAATTACTTCAAAAGAGCCGGAGCTCAAATCATAATCAATTAATTATTGACTGTTGTATATCAAATACAAGGGAATCTTGTACTTCGTGTATAACTCCAACTAAAACCGCCACCGCTTATATCTTGCACAGACGTCAGTTCGAAGCAGGGGCGCGCGTAATGGGCAAAGTTGTTTTTTGCGATTCTCGCATCTATTACGTGTCGGTAAGGTGGAACGCAAACGATTCGATCCCTGGCGTGATTCTACTCGGGTTTATGTAGACGAGCGGTTTTTGAAGTGAAAACTTCTTTAGGCGTATTTTGGACCGGAAATACATGTATAATTTTACGTCATGACATGCTAGTAAGCGTGACAGACCGTATTATGTTTGTGCGGCTTGCGTTAGACTAAGCTCATCATACGTTTCATTGATTAATAGATTTTATAAAAATGTATATAATTATTGCTCCGAGTGCCAATAGATATAAATATCACATTAATGTTAATAATTACAATAAACAAATTCTAAAATTTAAATGTTGTAATTCACACTATAATTAATTAAAAAATTCGAAAGCGAACACCGGTATTTCATTGTCTTGAGTTTTCACTTCTGTTAGCTGTCCTTATGACTGCCTCGATTTTGTGACAACTTCTTTAGGTGCATTGATCGGTATTTTTGGCAGGATACCTATAAGCTTATCGTTTAAGTGACTGATCGTATCGCGCTTCCGCTTGCGTCAGACTAGCGACGCGTAGTATAGCGGCCTATGTACATCTAATATTAATATTTTATATTGCGATTATGCAGCCCAGCATACGTTTGGTTAATTAATAAACTGTGTAAAGATATATAAAATTATTGTTCCGAGTGCCAATAGAAGTGAAATTTAGACTATAGACATAATAATTTAAATTTACAGATTACGAAATCTTAAATAATTCACATTTAATTGAGTTATTCCGTTGTTTTGACTTACTTAATATTGTAAATATACATAATATCTACTAAAATTAAAGTAATATACAGTAAGTGTATATATATTTTAGAACTTCTTATTACTTTACCGATTATATAGAACGATGTAAACATTTCCACTTTATGCCACTCTACGAGCGACGTAAAATAGCCGATTTAATGTATTTAAGTAATATAGCCAATAGAATTATAGACTGTCCAGAATTATTATCTAGAGTTCAGTTATGTGTCCCCACAAGTACATTAAGAAAACCAAAGCTATTACATGTACCACTTGTCAGGACGACATATCGCCAAAATGCCTTTCTGATCCGAGCAGTTAAATATTTTAATTCTTTAGACAATAACCTAGATTTATTCTCAGATAGTATATCATGCCTTAAACAATGTTTATCTAGAGATTTTTTTTCCATAATATTAACTTTGTGTATATAATCATGTTATTATTTGTACATCTATATTGATAGCTGTCTTTTCTTTCTTTATTTATAGTTTTTATAAGTGAAAATTTGTAATTAGCCTTTGTATGTTATTTATTTAGTGTTAGCTGTAAGTTTTCCTAAATAAATAAAATAAAATAAAATAAGAAAATAAAATATATATATAAAATACCGAGTACATTTCAATTTTCTAGTAACGTGCCTATCCTATACACTACGGTGATTAATAAGACACAGTTATTCGTGCTACCGTGTTTAAACGCAAGTCTGGCTTAACAAAACCGTCGCGGAATAATGCTAACTTTTTCAATAATTCGCCGAGTTCCGTTTTGTAGGTACAATTAAAGGGAAAAAGAACTGAGGGGAAACAAAAGGTCGCGCCACCGTTACACTTCAAATTACAAAGCAGTTTTCAAACGGCGAAATAATATTAAAAATTCTGAGCACGTGCGCGCGCGCCTCCTTTTTTTAATTAGTTGTAAAGACTTCTCGCAAATACTTCACTCTTATATTGTGAATATCTTCAAACGTTTATCTAAACTCTACCCTCTGAATAAATTCTTGATAATTTAATGTCAGTCCGCATAAACATTGAAAAGCCGGATGTTTTTAATACCGGCATGATCTAAATACTAGACACTGTGACAAACAAATCGTCCCATGTTTCAGAGTCAGTGCAACCAGTAACTGTATACTGTCATATTATCTTTATTAAATTTCAAATTAAATCTAACAACAAGGGGTTATTCATTAATTACATGAGGCGTTTTTGAATACACTTCCATCCGTGGCAAGATGTCTTTAGATTTATCTCGACCGCCTCATCCCCTAATCTCACGGGATATGTTTCAAAATATGGATTTTGAGTATAATTACAGTGAATTTAAATGAATCAAGTAAATTATTCAAGAAAAGACAAATTTCTTCATGGGATTAATTTTTACTTCATTATATTTACATTACATTTCGATAAATCGAAACTAAATAACTTTACGTCTATTCATCGATTTTAATATATGTATAGCACAATTGTGTCATATTTCAATAAGTAACAATATTCATATTTCAATAAGTAACAATATTCATATTTCAATAAGTAACAATATTCATATTTCAATAAGTAACAATATTCATATTTCAATAAGTAACAATATTCATATTTCAATAAGTAACAATATTCATATTTCAATAAGTAACAATAATCAACATCGACAATAATTTAATTTGTAATTAAAAATATTGAGGTCTTTAATCGAAATATAAGTTATCCTATCTCTCATATTGGACCAAATTGTACATAAATGCTAAGTTTCAGGAAGATCAGTTCAGTAGTTTCGGGGTTCATCGTGGACAAACAACATGGCACTAGATCTGTATATATTTAGATTAATTAAAAAAAAAAGATAACATAAAGATATAAATAACCTTTGATTGATACTCTGTATCAAAGATCAAAATACAACAACACAATTAAATTAGTTTTCAATAAAACCAAATCAAAATGTTTCCGTGAACATTCAAAACTGGCCGGAAACAAATCGTGTCCTGTTCATTGGCAACATTGAACGCCCTGGGCGACAACAAACACACCGATATCGGTTCACAATCGAATTATACCGATTATCGATACCGCATATATCGATATATACGTCGGCGGTATTCCCGCGTGCGGAAACGGATTAGTGTGTTACTGCATTAACAAATTTTATGCTAATTTTAGTAGCGCAATTTTGTGTTCGGCTGTAAAACTAAACAATACTTCTTTCTACCGATATCGTACCAACTTATATTAACCAAAAATTACAAAACGTGTCTACACATAAGTCATTAGATAATATTATGTTAGTTCTATTTTATTGTCTTTTTTTACCTTTCTTAATTCTATGTTCTATAGTATATTAGTATTATCTTCTGTATTGTATCTATGCATATAATAAATATGTAAATCTAACGTGCCCGTACTTTTTAGATTTTTGTGAAAAAAATTGTAGCAGGTGTCTTGGAATATCATTTTTAGAAATTTCTGTCTTTCTATTTGTTTATTTGAACACGCATCACTACTAAAGTTTTTTTTTTATGTCATTGGTGGCAATCGAACATGTGGGTCACCTGATGTTAAGTGATCACCACAGTCCATGGACACTAACAACACCAGAGGAGTTGCAAGTGCGTTGCCACCATTTGGGGGGAAGGGTTAGGGGAGGGAGAGGAGAGAGGAGAGGGGAAGGGAGGTGGGCCTCCGGCGCTCTCACTGACCGAACGAAACGCAACAATACAGGCACTGTTACTTCACGTCGGTTTTCTATGAGAGGGTGGTACTACCCCGGACGAGCCGACCCATTCATGCTGAAACCAGTAATAGTTTCAGCGTGACTCTACCACCATTAAAGTACTGCGTTCACGATAAAACCTGAACAAGAAAATCATAAAACACATCTTCGAATAACATTTAGTCTTGGTTTCATTAAAATCGGTTCACTCTATCAACAGTTATTGTAATTTTAATGAAGACGCGACTTAAGTACGAGAGAAAAGTAGATAAGGAAATGGACTTAATGCAGTCAGATGATTTTAGTATTCACTGTTATTTTACATTAGTTTCCATGCGGACAGAGTCGCGGGCACAGCTAGTAAGATATAAAGTATGTATGACAATAGCGTAACTGTGTGATTTTTTTTTATGTCATAACTGGCAAACGAACTTGTGGGTCACCTGATATTAAGTGATCACCACCGTCCATGGATACTAACAACACCGGAGGCGTCGAAAGCCTGCCAGCCTGTTTGGGGGAAAGGGAGTGAAGGGGAGAGGAGAGGGGAAGGGATGTGGTCCTCCGGCGCTCTCACTGACCGAACGAAACGCAACAATGGCAAGCACTGTTACTTCACGTCGGTTTTCTATGAGAGGGTGGTACTACCCCGGACGAGCCGACCCATTCATGCTGAAACCAGTAATAGTTTCAGCGTGACTCTACCACCATTAAAGTACTGCGTTCACGATAAAACCTGAACAAGAAAATCATAAAACACATCTTCGAATAACATTTAGTCTTGGTTTCATTAAAATCGGTTCACTCTATCAACAGTTATTGTAATATTAATGAAGACGCGACTTAAGTACGAGAGAAAAGTAGATAAGGAAATGGATTTAATACATTCAGATGACTTTATTATTCACTGTTTTTTTCATTAGGTTACACGCAGATGGAGTTACGGGCACAGCTAGTGGTATAATAAATGCTGTAATCGACTGTAATAAGTGGCATAATTACTTTTAACAATTTGCATGTACGTTATAACTAATCGATTATGTTCCTGTTGTCAATTCTATTGTGATATTTGAACCATAGCTGTTCGACGTGGACTTTCTCGTATATGATCGTAGAGTACTTTATTTTTTTGAATTTGATTGACCTTTTGCAAGTTTTTAATTCCCAACGAAGCAAGCATTAACTGACTTAGTGAATATATGAAATACTAGCCGATACCCACCCGCTGCAGTACGCATTAAATAAGCTTTTATGTAAATAGAAATGAAGGAATAGAAAAGATAAGTACTTCTTATCTACGAAACCTTTCGCATCGAATGCTCATACTTCTATACGGATACGTTCAATAGGTTTGAAATGATTGAACCTTTAAGGAACTTTATTTTCATAATATACACCTATATATGAGGCATATAGAATCAAAGACAGCTAAGTGCCAAAAGTTCTAAAAATGAACTGAGCATGGAGCCATCTAGCCTATCATTGGTTGCAAATCACCATTTAATTCCTACAAGAAACAAAATACAGCTAAAGCCTTTTCATTTTCGTTTTAAGATTGATTTTGGGATCAAATACATTTAAGTATAACCAAGTCAACAAATAAGAAGTAAAGTAAGAATAAAATACAGTTAAGGGATTCGCATTTTTTAATTTCTTGAACTTCTCTTTTAGAGCTGATGGCCATAGGCAGGCAAAATCAATAGCATATGCCACTCCCTAAAATTGAAACTTTGAATATAAGTAAAACTCCGACGCTGAGAATAGATAAACATTTTTTTCGTTTCCTGCAAATTTGGTCTCTATGCACTTAGCTGTTTTTGATTTTATATGCCTCATATATAGAAATTATGTTACGTATTATAAAAAGATAAATCGGGTCGAGTTTCTTGCCGATTCTTCTCGAAGAGTGGGCTGTTTTCCGAACCGGTGGTAGTTTTGACGTTCATAAATGCCTTCTCAGGGCATACATTGAATAAAGAGTATTTTGATTTCTTATTTGATTTGGGTAGAAAATTATTTTTAACAAAATAAACTGTGCGGCTGTGCCGTAAAGATAATAAATACCACCTGTCTCCACGCCTTCACATGTGTTGGTTATTATTCGTTGTGATAACTGCACGGCCATCTAGCGACAAATTGCATAGAACTGGATAGATCTTATTTATTTATTTATTGTAGCATGGCAAAATGACTGCACTGTGCCTGATGGTAAGCACAGTACAATCCAAAAACAATGGCGACCACCGAGTGACACACTATCCATCGCCGGTCGCCGCTGTCATGCCGGCCAGCGAAAAGCTGGATGTGCACAGGCTGATCCTGAAACGTGACCCGCAGAAGCGAATCACTATGACGGGCTTTTTCGCCATATACATGGTGGTTGCGACCCAGTCAGGCTGTAAAACCCTACCACCCCGATTTCGCCATTGCCTCGTTCGTTATTCAGCAGGGTGCACCACGTGCAAGTGAGGTTGGCTTGGATGTCTCAAGTCTTAGATGTTATTCGACACCCCTTACACCCCATTAAATACACCCCATCAAAAATATTCTCTTGGCTTCAAATATAGACATACAATTGTTTGACGATAGGTTGTATGATATTTATCTAAACGTGCCGTACCCTAATATATTAACAAATTATAGCAAGAAAGATAGTATAAAGTACTTGTCTATGGAAAAACACTTTCAAATAAAGTCGAGGCAGTCATGAGGATTGTCGATAAAAGTGAAACGTCAAAACAATGGAATACTTAGCTGTGTTCTCTTTTGAATTTTAAAAATAATTATTTATTTCATCATTTGCATATTGAAATTATTATCATTAGACTGGATTTCACATCTATTGATTCACTGAACAATTATTATTGTATACGTTTTTATACAGTTTATTAGTTATTCAAGAAGAAAAGAATAATTTCTAAGGTGGTAGAGCCACGCTGAAACTATTACTGGTTTCAGCATCAATGGGTCGGCTCACTCGGGGTAGTACCACCCTCTCACAGAAAACCGACGCGAATTAATAGTGCTTGCTTGTTGCGTTTCGTTCGGTCAGTGAGAGCGCCGGAGCCCCACTTCCATCTTTCCCGTCCCCCTCCCCCTCCCCCCAAACAAAGGCTGGCAACGCACTTGCGACTCCTCTGGTGTTGCAAGTGTCTATAGACGGCGGTGATCACTTAACATCAGGTGAGACCCATATTCGTTTGCCTCCTATGGTATAAAAAAAAATATGATGGGCTGCACAAGCTCTATACAAAATATCAATATCAGATGTACACAGGCCGCTACACTACCCGTCACTAGACTGATGCAAGCCGTGCAAGCGCAATACTGTCGGTCACGCTTACTGGCATATGACTGACGCGAAATTATAAGTTTATCTCCTATCTCCTCTTGCTGGCCTTTCAATCATGTCATCCACTTTTATACATATAGACGAGAAAGGGGTATACTCTTCTACTCAACACACAACTTAAACCATATCAGTTACACAAATACTTCAGTCTAACCTCTGTTTATAATCAAAATCTAGCCCGCTCTGACCGCTTATTGATGTTGCTCCAGACTCCAGTAATTTGCCGTAAACTCTGCCCCTGGTAAATGTGATTTGTCGCTGCTTTCAACTAACAACATTTCCGAACGCCTTCGATTCCGAATGTCAAATCGAATCGTTTCAACTGACAGATTGTTGTCAAACTAATTTAGACTTTATTGCCAGTGCAAAAAAATAATTTACGTACATATAAATATAATTACAATGTATCTACTCATGATTAAAACTTATATTCGTTAAAATCTTATAGAGTTTAATTTAAAATATAGCTGTAAATACAAACGGTGAGCCAGTTCGTTTAACAAACTATTAAGTAAGTCAGTCTGAATTATCAATACTAATATTTTGATTACAAATGTTTATTGGGACTTTGTGGCTTCGCTGTAAATCAATTTTATGAATTTGCACAGACAACAGTTTTAAAGTTTCAAGGGAGACTCCGTGCGGAAACATTTCCCAAGTTTATAAAGTCGACGGGTATAATAAATAACATAATTTTCTTCGAGAGTTATTATTGAACAGACAAAGGTCACGCAATCTTCAACCTAATTCAGTATTGGCTGATATTATTTTAAAAGTTAACTACATTTGAATAAAACTGTTTTACATTCGTGAATTAAAAAATATGGGCACGCTTCAATGTATACAAAGGGTTCAGATATACAACATGCAATTAGGATTCCTTTGTAAACAGTTTTCGGAATGTTATAAAATGTCGAAATGGAATTCGTCCTGTACGCTTTTGTCAGTACAGCGGAAATGCAGGCGAGTTATTTGACACGAATGATATTACACATAGTCTCAAAACATGTTTGACGTAACTCGAAACGACTTAAGTCGAACATTCGTAACTCGAGAGCTGTCTGCAGATATTTAAAATGAAATATGAACTCATTGGTACTGAGCACATGTATACGACTTTCATATTACTTACCTACATGCTTATTTTTATTTTTGTAGAAAGTTATTTCTTTTTTATAGTAGCACGGCAAAATGACTGCATTATGCCTGATGGTAAGCACAGTACAATCCAAAAATAATGGCGACCACCGAGTGACACATTATCCATCGCCGGTCACCGCTGTCATGCTGCCCTGCGCAAAGCTGGATATGCACAGACTGATCCCGAAACGCGACCCGCAGAAGCGAATCACTATTACGGGCTTTTTTGCCATATACATGGTGGTTGCGACCCAGTCAGACTGTAAAACCCTACCAACCCGCTTTCGCCATTGCCTCGTTCGTTATTCAGCAGGGTGCACCACGTGCAGGTGAGATTGGCTTGGGTGTCTCAAGTCTTATAATGTTATTCGACACCCCTTATACCCCTTAGTTAGTATAGATGATAGAGTTTATCTTATATTAATTAGTTTCTGTAATCTATAACTAATTTTAAAAAGATAGTTCCCTAATAGTTTGCTATTCCTGAAGACCTATATTATGTAAAACATCACAAATCGTACAAAATATAGACCCAAATAATACAAGATTATGGATATAATATAAAATCCACTACGTGATGTTCCATGGTCCCGCTAGAAACTTAATACACTTGGTTATAGCGCTTATACTCTTGAATTGCTTGAGAAAATAAATTAAGAAAAATATACTTCCACATAAGGAGTATTTTAATTGCTTCTCCCATTCACATGTTGACCGATAGGCTATTCTGAAACGTCAAATATTCGCGATAGAAGCGAAATAAAAAACTTTTTGGTGAAAAAAAAAAGATTGATTGCGCACTCGGCAATGCCGCGCGTTTACGGAATTTTGCATTTTTCACCGCCATTTTATTTAGAGTACAGTCGTTGAGTTTTCGCTTCGAGCGTAGTTTTACTTTTAAAGAAGATATTTTTATTTCATTTATTATTTATTTATACAAAACTTTTGCAAAAAAAGTGTCACATTTATCAGAAATTATACAAATACTAGCGGGCCCGGCAGACGATGTCCTGTCTTGATAAAAAAAATCCTAAAACTCAACCGAAGTGTCACTTACCGGGTCCAGTTGTGAATCTAAACCATTCTCCAATCGATCTAAATATACAAAAAATTTCATCAAAATTTGTCTAACCATTTAGTTCAGTCACGTACACACGGAGAGAATATATATACATATATGTATATATTTTCTAACGGTTACTAATGTAATTTTTAAATTGTAAAACTAATTTATTACGTCATTTAGACAAACTTACTGAAAATAAAACATAAATCCGTATGTAGCATTAATTGCCCACAACAGAACGTAACTGCGTTGCAATTTAGGAATGCTGTGTAAATTCTGGAATCGTCTAAAACTTCACGTAATACAGACTTTAACATTCCGTTCAGAATTATAGTAAAATTGAACCATGTTGCAAAATTATAGAACAATTACTGGTGCAGACGTTTCATCTTATATTAGGTAGCTGTGAGACCATTAAATAAGGCTGTTTCTTCTTGTATTGTTACGTCCGCGGGAAATTGAAATACATCGAAAATTATTTGTATATGCTAGGAGATAACCTCATTATCACGTTAAGAGTGGTAGAGCCACGCTGAAGCTATTATTGGTTTCAGCATGAATGGGTCGGCTCGTCCGGGGTACTACCGCCCTCTCATAGAAAACCGACGTGAAGTAACAGTGCTTGCCATTGTTGCGTTTCGTTCGGTCAGTGAGAGCGCCGGAGGACCACATCCCTTCCCCTCTCCTCTCCCCCCTCACTCCCTTTCCCCCAAACAGGCTGGCAACGCACTTTCGACGCCTCCGGTGTTGTTAGTGTCGATGGACGGTGGTGATCACTTAATATCAGGTGACCCACAAGTTCGTTTGCCAGTTATGACATAAAAAAAAATCACACAGTTACGCTATTGTCATACATACTTTATATCTTACTAGCTGTGCCCGCGACTCTGTCCGCATGGAAACTAATGTAAAATAACAGTGAATACTAAAATCATCTGACTGCATTAAGTCCATTTCCTTATCTACTTTTCTCTCGTACTTAAGTCGCGTCTTCATTAAAATTACAATAACTGTTGATAGAGTGAACCGATTTTAATGAAACCAAGACTAAATGTTATTCGAAGATGTGTTTTATGATTTTCTTGTTCAGGTTTTATCGTGAACGCAGTACTTTAGCAGTGATGCGTGTTCAAATAAACAAACAGACATTTCTAAAAATTATTGAAATATATTTTATTACTTACTAGCTGACCCGTGCAACTTCGTCTGCACCGAATCGGTTATGTAATTATTTACGACATCACATTAGAAACCTCAAAAATAACAGTATTTCTCCACTATTTAATGGATGGTATTATACATATAAACCTACCTCTAAAAATCCGTTACGTAGTTTTAAAGATTTAAGCATACATAGGGATATAGGGACAGAGAAAGCGGCTTTATTTTATACTATGTAGCGATTACAACACACCTCAACATATTGTTTTTTCACAAAAATATATTATAATCGTATTGAAAACCTTTTCCTTATGTTTTTCTACATGTCTAGAGTAGAACCGTCTTCAGATACCCTACACGGTGTGCTAATACCTCATAAAGCAGAGGGTGGAAATCTCAGGAACAGATTTCTAATTTGACAGATTCTTAAAAATATGAGTAATTTCAAGAACGATATCGTTTTCTTACAATAGTAGTAGCGATATGATGCAAAATTATGAGTTCATTTTCTCCACGATTCAATTATTCATCTATTGTCAAGATATCGGGAGAGATGTCTAGAACGGTCCAGGCGTATCTTAAGTGTTTAGATGATCTGTATTGTTTCTAACAAAACAAATTTATGTATATAGTCAAATAAAAAATGATTTTAAGAAAAAAATATTTATTCCAGTGTTTCATAAAAATTTCACTTAATTTTGAATAACACTATAGCCTAATTAAGCACCCTAAGTCTAAATGAGGACTGAGAATTATGGGGTTTTAAGTAGGATTTGAATTTGTGGTACCATTATAAACGAGTACTATTGATTATGTCCTTAGTATTAAATTCCAAGATATAGCTTAATCTTTTTATAAATTAATCTTCGTGCTAACATATAAAAAAATAGCTCAATGGAGTACGAATTACAATAAACGTGATATCACAAAAAAAAATTTTGTTAGAAAAGATACGGTATATCCCTGAACAAACCATAATTATCAGATTAAAAAAATGCTATTTTGATGGCGTATTCAAAACATTATTTTAATATTATGTAGAACATCAAATAAAGCTTTAGATAACGTTATTCTTCCTATGTGTTACGTTATTCGACTACTGTAGTCACTTCTATAAATGTTTCTACAGTTAAGGCCGTAAATTAAAAGTCGTATGTTTTGTCTCAAGTTCTTAAGCGAAGATTTGTAGTATGGTCGTTTATTATTATCTTGAGAAAATTACTGCACTACATTCTAATAAAGTTACAGTGTGAAATAAACTCCGACAACCGCACCAGACTCGGTTGCCGCTATCGTACACAATCTTAAAAAATCTGTACACGCTGTCACATTATACATTCAAGAGAGTGTATATTTATAAAACGTATAGAATTTTAACTCGTGCCAATCTATTCCAAGCGGAGTGCAAAATAACGTTCACTATAGTATTTAATTATAGATTTCCACAAAGTAACGCTTTCCTCAATCAAATGTCTTTCATAGGAGTTGAAATTCTCACCTCTCTGCCCTCATGCGCTACCTATCTATTTCCTTAAAATAGTAATGAATAATGAAAATAGCAACAGTGTTTTCTAAGTCATGATAATTCTAGGACATAGCCTCGCCCTCTACAAATTTTAACATCATGCCCCTTAATGCTACTGGAATATACACATTACGAAAAACTTAAAAGTATAATAAAGAAAGTATGAGATAAGAATTATCTTAGATACCAAAGTACTTGTCAAGTTTAAAACGAAAAATCTGACGCATATGCAACAGATAAGAAATGTTTTCACAACAGATAACTAGTGTATGATTTTTTATAGTCAATAATCGGTCTTGTTCTTACGTGACCAAATCTTCTAGTAGGCTTATTACTGCCATTGTCGAGTGGGTTTATGAAACCTTTAATAAGTAAATAATAATAACTTTTAATATTAAGTTTCTTGCGATCATTTTAATTAACTAACAAAATGGTTGCCGTCTTGTTAGAACTTTCCAGGGAGTTTTTATTGCAAGTGAAAATCCGTGCTCATTAATAGTATTTCCCATCCATTCACTTGTACACAAAATTATATTACGTAAAACACCGCTAATATTACAAAATATAGAGTGTGATAACATATGATTATGAATCAAATCCACTACATGACATTCGAAGATCCCGCCAAAAACTCACTTGTCAAGTTTAAAGCGAAAAACCTGATGCACATTCAACAGATAGCAAATGATAACAAATACTGATGTATGATTATTTTTTTATAATCTATAATCGGTTGTTGTTTTTATTCTGTACTACTATTACCATATTTATTTCTTACATTTCATACATACATCTGTAATTGACAATGTAACACGAAGAGATGTAACGTACCACAGACTCCTGAATGTGCTAACGAGCCATGCGATGATCACAAGGGTGAGCTACCTGTGGTTAATAGTCAGGTAACAAGAGAGCTTGCAAGCAATTAGTCCTGCGGATAGCCTGACTGATCTAGATTAGAGATTCACACGTATGACCTGTGACGTGTTAATAATGGCGGACCGATCGTGCGGATGGCGGGAAGACGACGTAAATACAGCATATATATACTAAGGTATGCAACCTGTACATGTTGTTTGAGTGGATTTAACTTAAAACTTATAAGACAAATATTGATCAAAACTTTTTTTACTATGCCTTGTGATCACAATAGTGATATAGATTGCGCGCATACTATGACTAGGCAACCCTTTTTTGCAGTTCAGCAATCCTTAGATTGTGGCATTTATTCTATCATAACGTGGTTCTGTAGGTGGTAGAGCCACGCGGAAGCTATTACTGGTTTCAACATGAATAGGTCTCACAGAAAACAGAAAATATATATATGCTTCTGAATGTTTACTGTTTTTACTGAATTATTATCAATTTTATGTTATACTAGCTTCTGCCCGCGACTTCGTCCACGTGGAATAGTCCACTTTGGGCTAACTCTAACATGGAGCGAAAGTTCTCAAAAGGAAAAAAACCCCGATTTTGAAACATTCTTCATTGATGCTCCGCTCCTATTAGTCTTACCGTGATGATAGCCTATAGCCTTCCTCGATAAATGAGCTATCTAATTCCGAAAGATTTTTTCAAATCGGACCTGTAGTTCCTGAGATTAGCGCGTTCAACCATACAAACAAACAAACTCTTCAGCTTTATATGTTAGTATAGATAACTCGTTTCTTTGTAATTATATGCTATTGATATAAAAATATGATTGATATATATTAATAAAAACACCTATTCATTTTTAGGAGTGTAGTTAATTTTACTCCAGGGGCTGTCAGTAATGACTGGCAATATTGGCTGACGTCAAACCCGTGACAGACCAGTGCAAGTCGCCATGGGAATCCTGACAAGCGGTGCGCCGATAATTGACGATATTGACTTAATAGCGCATTCGCGTCGGTCGTTATTCGTTCCTCCTGTGTTAACACGGTCTCTCTCCCTCAGGATTTAAGAGTATTTCACAGAATATTAGATAATCGATTTATTTTACTACATTTTAAGGTAACTGAAACGTTTAATTAATCGTAACTAGTTGGTGCCCAGTGGTCGACATTCGACCATAGTTCATTGATTTTTTAAAGGGATAAATATTATAATAATAGTTGTATGTTATAATATCATTGTTGAATGTAGAATGAAAAAGGGTAATTGGAACGTAAAAGTAAAATAATACATACAGTCGAGCATAGCCACCTCCTTCACAACCTTTTTTGAATTCCTTTATTGACGTTTGTTTCCACCATGACGTTACTGTTCATGGACGTTACATTCTTAAAGCATTATAATGTAAATTGATAATGCGGTAGATTTTGGTTTAATGCGAACGAATTAATACTTTACTAAAATATCGATACGAGAGTATATCCTAGATCATTACTACCATAAGCCTTATGCAACGGGGTATTAAAAACTATCGCGATGCTTGTGTTTTAGAGTAATATGTTTTGGAACTATATTTAACTTAATTAATTTTACTCGTCATTAGTATTGTATCTTGAATTAAAAGAAAACAAAGAACGCGTTCCAATAAAGAAATCCACCTCTAAAGAGGGTTTTTTACGTTCAATAATAGCAACCAATTAGAGGTCTCTGACCGAAGGCTCTGCTGTACCGACAAATTTCTGTTCAGATCAAAATTGTATCCGCGGGGAAATCGAACGATATCGGCGTTTGCAGGACCGTAATGAGGGGTGCGACGGGACCCAAAACGTATTATTGCACCTTTATAAAACAAAAACCAGGTGCCTTTATACTTTACAAGTTTTAGCATTTCACCACAATCTCACCCAATTTTAAATTATGATATTTTATGTCACCTGATTGTAAGTGATCACCGACGCCCATGGACACCTGCGGCACGATGGGAATCACTGATGTGTGCTGGACCTTGAGATAATAACGGAACACATCTATAGGTACTTCGTAATATTTTTTTTTTCTCGAACTGACTACGCTATTGACCCGGCAGGGTCTTCACAGCTTCACCGGACTACTAAGGTTGGCGCTTAAGGCACGCAATCGATTTGGGTTTTAGGTAACATACACAAGGGTGCACGCACACCTCGGCTTGGGCTGTTACCTGGAAAAAGACGCGTCTGTCCTAGCTAACTATTCTAAACTATTCATACATATATACATTTGTGAACCATACAATCAAAATTGCATGATTCACAAATGAATACGTGTATATCGGATTGAAACGAACTAAAACTATTCGATTCAGTTCGATGAGGGAAAAAAAAAACAAAACCCTCCCACCATGTGTATATATGTGCACGTGTGTGAGAGAGATGATCTCATATGTGTGTTCAAGTGATGTAGGTGAGTCACTGTATCGTGATAATAATATCACGAGGGCTCCGCGCGGGGACGACCTAGGCTCGAAATATCACTGAGGACCGCGATGTGTGCGGGAGCTAAAAAGGATCGATTACAAAAGCGCGGGCGCAACACGCATTTAATAAGATCGAATTTAAATTTACTTAACGGCGACGGCGCCGAAATCTAAAAATAGACATAACTAAAATTATTATTATTTAACGGTTGTTTTAGGGGAAGATAGACGTAAATACGCGATTTACTCTATCTTATATGAGTTATTTATTTTTGAACAGCTGCGCGCGCGAGCCGTTGTAATGTACCCGCGATGGCTGGAAACCTATGGATTGCCGTAACGGCACCTAGTAGAGGATTTCGGGCGGTCTCTTCGTACGCCGAGATCTCCGAGATCTCGTGGAAGATGAGTAGTTGAGCTGTGTAGTCAATACTCGATAGGGAGAAGGAATAGGCGGGGTTATCCTGTGCAGGATTAGCCGCCGGCGGTCTGGGAATGGGCTGGGACGCGGGCTTAGGAGCCCACGGAGCCTGAGGGGCCCGGTAGGGGCGGGGGAAATATTACTTGGTAATATATATTTAACTTGAATGTTATAGTTAGCGAGCTCGCCATTCCAATTAGCTTACTTTTGGTGGCAAGGAAGATGTGGCCACAATGACTCGATACTGCTTACTTGAATTCTTGAATGGTCCTTTATCAGAGTAAACTGGACAACTTCTAATAATTTATTTAAGTGCCACTTTTAGTTTACTAGCTACTTTTTTAACTACTTATTAAATATGTATTTAATATATGGATTAAAATAAGTAATTCATTCATAAAAGATCGGACAATATGCAAATTGTACAAATCATTACATATTATAAAACAATGTCCTCTGCCACGTCTGTCTGTTCGCGATAAACTCAAAAACTACTGAACGGATTTTCATGCTGTTATCACCAGTAGATAAAATGATTCATGAAGAAGGTGTAGGTATATAATTTGTTAAGGTTTTTTTATTATCAGGGCGGAATAACATCCGTTTATTACTGTATTATTGCACCATTTTATTATACATATAATAACATAAACAATACTTATAACATTTAATAGACCAACATGATGGTGACAGCTATCGAATATCATTTATATGTCAACAGTTACAATATTTTATATTTACAATTTTGCTGTGATAATAAATACTCTTTTATTTTTAATCCTAAATTTGTGGTTACAGCATTTATTTCTCTATAGTATGACCAACTTTGACGTGTTACGTGTGTCTGTGTTATTTGTTTGTTCGTCTCAAATTTTGTACTAACTTTAACGTCCGTTTATCATCATATATAGGCTCCCATCGAAAATCAGCGCTGCAGTACTACTTACAGTATTGCAGATTTTTTGCTGAATGGGTTCGCCAATTGTTGGACACCTATTTTTTCATTTTTAAAATGTTTCTTTTTTTCTGTCATAATTATTTGTGTAATTTAATTTAATTGTATGGTTGTTCCAACAATAAAGTATTTCTTTCTTTCTTTCTTTTACCTCTACATTTATTTTACTTATTTAATCAGAAAATCTCCTAGTGTTGTTCTCTTAATGCATCGATAGTTATTTCTAGATAAATTTTCCAGTTCACCAAAGGCTTGCGGAGTCCTTGGAGTTTGGATGTAATAAAATTGTCTATCTTCTTTTTTCTTTTTGTCTATCTTCCGTTTCAGGCTTCGACATGCCTAAGGTTTTCAAACGTAATAATATTTTGTAGATAAAAAAAACCCTTACAAAGAAGAGTTCATCAATTTTTGTACAATTTTTTAACAAACATTGTAGAATTGTTTTATTCCTAATCAAAGTTAACAGAAATTAAATACAAAAACATCCAACCGACTTGTTATTTTTCTATATATATAATCGTATTTCTATTGTTTTTTACAGTAATATTTTTGTAAACATAAAAATGAAGAAAGCACTTGTTTATACCGTGCAAACTCTCTTAGATTTTTGACATTGCCCGAAAAGTGAAGAGCTTTTAAAATATTTTCACCCATCTGCCATGCTGGGGGGCACAACCCCTCACCTTTCGATTTCAATGCCAACCCGCTCTACGGTAATTGTAATTACGCTCGAATGATTATCCGATGCTGGATTATGATTTTGTCTAGACATCAAATGGTCGACAAAAAAGGAATCGAGTCCCGTTCCGTTCAGTTACGCCCTTTGATCAATTAGGTCACTTAACATGAAAAAGACTGCGTTCCGGGGGTATTTACGATTGTTTCCTTTGTGGTACTCGCATGGATGCTCACGTGGAGCGAACGGACAAAGTGGAAAAAGAACGTTTTCAAAATCGCCCTTTGTCCGTATTGCTTGCAACTGTAATAATATTTCTCACTAGCTGTGCCCGCGACTCCGTCCGCGTGAAACCTTATGTAAAAAACAACGATTAATTTATTACTTTAGTTATCTGAATGTATTAATTCCATTTATTTATCTACTTTTCTCTCTTAATTACGTCGCGTCGTCATTAAAAGTACAATAACTTTTGATAGACTGAACCGATTTTATTGAAACAAAGACTAAATGTTACTCGAAGATATACTTTATGACTTTCTCATAGAAGCTTTATCATAAACGCAGTATTTTAGCAATGATGCGTGTTCATACAAACACACAGACAGACAGACATACATTTCTAAAATTAATTGAAATGTATTTTGTTACTTATTTCTAGACACCGGCAATATTTTTTTTTTCACAAAAATCTAAAAAGTACAGACATGTCTTATTATATGTATAGAAGATATGTTTTTTTACGTAACCTAAAATGAAAAGTATATCTAAATCCTGGCTCGTATGTTTGTTAAGCCCACGCATTCCCTCGGGAAAGAACTATTTCAGAATGTTGAAATATTTACATTACTTGCTATATTTTTGGTAGCTAATACGCAATAAATATATTTTTTTTGTTTAAATGGAGGCGTTTAACTTTCTGCCAGTACCCCAGACAACTAGACTATTATTATTTCTATTGTCTTTGCGCATTGCCAACACTAAGAGTGAAATCTAGAAAGCGCACTCAGAAACCCTGAAAAGTTCTCTGTTCGCCAATAAAGTGTTGTCAAAATCAATTCGGCTGTTTCATAGCTTAACCCCGTACAAACAATAAACACTGAAATTGTATTTATATACACCTATAGATCATTTACTATAATAGTTTATGTAACTATATACCTATCAATGGGAGGGTCTCACGTCATAAACACACGTATTGTCTCACAAAGGGGACGTATTGTGGGCAACATTGTCATATTTCCGGTAATATCCTTTCGTGAAACATATGACAAAAGACAGATTAGTGGGGACACGCTCGAGATAAGACGTGTTTATTATTCAAAAGGTTCTCACTATATCTCAATGTTATGTTATTGTACAATACATTATGCATATCTCAATTATGAACAATTGAAGACTACGTTTATCATGAATATTAATTTTAATATAGATTTTAGTAGCGTTTGGAACAATTAAAAAAAATGCTTTGTAATAAAAAGGTTACTTTATTTTAAAGGAATATTAGTTAGTGAAAGAAAGAAGTCATAGCTACAAAATAAATTAAAAAACAATGCTTAATTAAAAATGTCCCAAAACAATACTCTTTTTTTTATGGTAGCACGGCAAAATGGTTGCACTATGCCTGATGGTACGCACAGTACAGTCCAAAAACAATGACGACCACAGAGTGACACGCTATCCATAGCTGGTCGCCACTGTTATGCCGGCCTGCAAAAAATGGATACGCACAGGCTGATCCCAAAACGCAACCCGCAGAAGCGAATCACTATGACAGGCTTTTTTGCCGTATACATGGTGGTTGCGACCTAGTCAGGCTGTAAAACCCTACCACCCCGCTTTCGCCATTGCCTCGTTCGTTATTAAGCAGGGTCCACCATGTGCAGGTGAGGTTGGCGTGGGTGTCTCAAGCAAACTCTCATTCGGCTACATGCTGCAGTACAACTGAGTGATACTGCAGCGCTAATTTTCAACAGCCATAGCAGTGTATGGACGTCTAGTTGGTGGCTTAACAAAAATATTACATAAGTGTATAAATTAAAATAAATAAAAAAAACTTGGAATCAAACATACATATTTCTATAAGACATATGCTTATTCTGCAATAAGTATTGCTGTAATATAATTTTATTGTATAGGAGCTAAAGTCGCGAACAAAGACCCTCAAGGTTGTTTTTGTCTAAATATGGTAGTTATCCCTTGCAAACAGTAAATTTAGATTTCAGGAGTAAGGGTGTCCTTTCCTATATGCCTCACGAAATGTATGCAATATTTCATGGTTGTAACGCAACGAAAAAGCATTTAAGATGTGTGTAATTTCCATCTATTCGAAATACATCTTCTAATACAGCATTTAAGAACATATAAAACATAAATTCTACACATAAACTACAAATAAATTACCGTCGCGTCTTAAAGCACTTTATCACGTTTTGTTTACAGGATAATATTTATATTTATTTTATTCTTCATTCAGAATAAAGAGCACGCTTGAACAAACGCGCAGTAATAACTAATGTACAGTTGAACTAAGGCCGGTAATGGGGGTGTTTTGTATGAGAAACGCCGTCTTCTTTTTCCCGCGTTACGTATCCGCCATGTTGATTTTTCAGTTTACGGAGTAAATACGTCAACTTTTATTTTAAAATAAGGTATAAGTAATATTCACCTTCATTCGGAAAAGGATCTTTAGTAACTCTTGTGAAAGGAATAACACGGAATGTTATCAAAACATTTATTTTACTTTATTTTTGGCAACCAATCTTCTAGTAGATTATAATTATTGCTGCCATTGTCGAGTGGGTAATGATATTTCAAGTAGTTTACCAGACTAGGCCCCCCTCGGCAGCGACTCAAGCCTAGGTCCGTTCCCTCGGCGTGGAGCCCTTGAATACGCTGCTCGACCGATACAGTGACACAAAATCTTACATCACTGCGACAACATTACACATATCACCTCCACACACGTGCAACACATGCAAGTGGAAGGGTTTTATTTTTTTTCCCTTATCAAACTGAAATAGTTTAGAATATTATCCGATACGAAATATATATAAGAGTTGTTGAGGTATGTATGCTTTGTACACATATATATGTATGAATAGTTAGCTTAGCTTAGGTTAGCTCAGATAGGTCGCGAATTGCATGTATCAGGCAACAGCCAAAGCCGAGGTGTGCCGTGCACCCTTGAGCTAGTTGTTAAAATAAAATCGGCTGAGTGCCTTAGGGGCTCGCCTTAGTAGTCCGGTGAAGTTATTAAGACCTAGCTTGGTCAATACCGTAGTCAATTCGAAACGAAATATATATATATATATTCCAAGTATCTTGCATTTATCATTATCATTTTATGCATTTATCAGTTTAGCAATATATTTTTAATGTTCTGATAAGATGGTGGCCGTCTTGCTAGAACTTTCCAGGAAGTTTTTGAGGTAATTCAGAATCCACGCTCCGTGGTATTACTTCCCATCCACGCACTTGTGCCTAATAACCAAACTATATTACGTAAAACACCATCAAAGTTACAAAATATAGAGTCAAATAACACATAATTATGAATAAAATATGAAATCCACTACATGACAGACTAATATGTCGCCAAAACCTCGTTGTATTTACTCTATAAAGTTACAGATCATTTGAAAAACCGGACGGCGTCATGGCGGCGCCTTGTCCGGATGCGACGGGTCGGATGCGTTCGCAAACTCTCACTTGAGAGTCAATCGAGCGTGAACGCGTGTGAGGACTTATTTATTCACCCACGCCAGAGTTGTACTTTAACAAAAAAAAAACGTTCAAATTGGCTGAATGCCCACTTTCTATAGACAGTATACTTATTTCTTAATAGCTGACCCCGTCACGCGTTTCTGTGGGTCAGTAATTGAAAAAGAAATGCATAACTGAAACGCGGTGCCATCTATGAGATATCAATAACAGTCGATCCTACATTTTTTCTTTTGATCCTACATTTTTTTTTCTACATTCTACATTTTTATTTTTCATGTGTTCGCGACTGATGAAACTTACAATTAATAACAATAATCAATATTGACACTCATTTCATTTGTAATTTAAAAATATTGAGGTTATTAATCGAAATATAAATTATCATATCTCTCTAGTTGGACCAAATTATACGAGTACATAGATGCCAACTTCATGAAGATCGTCTTAGTAGTTTTGAAGTTTATCGTAGACAAACATCATGATATTGGATTGTTATATATTTAAGATATATCAATCGACTAAAAATACCCGTAACTATTACGGTACAGCAGTTGAGGTCAGACTATAGCGTTAACGATTATAGAAAGGTTACTTGCCTAGGCTATTAAGGCCCTATTAAGAGCTAGACAAAGATAACATATGATGTCCTCTATTACAAAAATATAAATGCAGATATCGCGGATGGCTGTTTATAATTAATAAATTTCAAAATAAAAACCAAATATAATCTATTTATATTAGTCAATAATACTTATGGAGGATGTTATATCCGTTCAGAAATATAACTAAACAATATTACAATATTAATAACTCAGGATTAAATATCTAATATTAAATGCACAGAGCACACAAATCATACCGCCCTGCGTGTAAATAACATTTCTCTGTGGAGTCCCTGGGTACTGTTATAGACAATAGAGCTTTTAAAAGCTATAACAATGAGCTCCTAACTTCATTGTATGTGCTAGGGTTGACGATAAAGATTAATTTGTACCGTTCAAGGGACTTTATGGTCTAATTCAGTCGTTTAAGAATTTATATAGTATTTTTACTATCCAAATATTCTATTCAGTAAACAGCAATTTATTATGCCAATCAAGCTCCAACAGGCAGTAAGAGAACTAATTTTGTCATTTATTAAAAACAACTTCGTCTGCATCACATCGGTTATTACAGGTTTCAATTGTATTTTTAAACGCAAAAAAAAACCGATTGCAGTTACATCTAGCACTTCCAATTGTAAATCCAAACGATCCAGGGACTCACTCAAACATATACCCAGTTGGTATGTGAGAAATGTTTTAAAATAAGCCAAGCACCTCGCAGAGAGTTCGGAGCCTTACCTAAAGTGTCCAATGAAGATCAAAACTAACTTACATATATTGCCGTTCAATGTCTTCCCAGTACCCCTTGTAACTTCATCACTTAACATACTGTAAAAATTAAACTTTATCTACATTAAATTTCCATTTTGTTATAGTTGTTTGTTTTATAAGAATTTGTAAAGTGTACGTGAAATCTGCACTCAATCTTAATTTTGTCAAATTTATTTTACTTTTGACATATAAACCACCCTTTTCTCTGAGATACTGAACTTGGGATAATAAACCTTTCTAACAGTAAAAGTATTTTTTTTAATCGGATCAGTAGTACCAAGGATTTCTCGAAAACGAAGCTTTACCTCTTTTTATAATATTAGTATATATACGCACCTGGACAACCGAGCTTAGCTCGGTTCTTTAAAAAAACATTTTTAAATTAAAATAAACTGTTAGGTTTGCCACACAAAATTAGCGTTTTTTATCATAAAAAATATAATAAAATAAAATATTCTTTTTATTTAAAATATATTATACTGTTAGGTTTGCCTAACAAAATTAGCATTTTTATACAAAAATAAGAAAAAACATCTCTTTTGCTGTCACTCGTTTTCGAACTGGGGTAAAACGGATTTTCGAAGCAGCCGCGGTTTGACAGCGGTGGCGAAATTTACCTTTATATTCTAGCTATATATTTTCATTGCCTGAAAACTCAGATAAAAAAGTTTTCTATGAATGAAATCTAGCTAGATCGATTTATCGTCCCCGAAACCACCTACATACTAAGTTCCACGGAAATCGCTGCCACCGTTTCCGAGATCCTGAATATATAAAAATATACAAGAATTACTAGTTTAAAGGTATTAGATAGTATAGTAACTGCAAACACTTCAACTGATTATTTTTATCGTAGATTCACAAACCTGAACCCAACTACTTCAAGACTCAACAATATTTAAAAAACTAATTTTATCAAATATCGAAACAACACACGTACTGATAGAACTCTAATTCAGATTCATGTCAGATTCATGACTTCTACAATGCAATGTATTATCTAGGTTTATGTTTTAGGAAAAATCTTGTCACCTTTGTTTAGCAAATATTTTTTATACATTAAAAATAAATGTAACAACATATAAGTGACAGTTTCGTTTACACATATTTTTCATATGTGGTTGATAAGAATAGAGATGTCATGTAGCCGTAGGTAGCTCAGTTATAACGTACTGGACATTGTATGGTCCCACGGAGTCGACGATTCGGAACGCAGCGATCATTTTTTTTTGCTTTTTTTTAAGTAGCATATTGAAATATAGCTTAAAATTTTAGCTAATCTGTCTGCTATATATAGCACAAAGAAAATTTACCAAAATCCGTCAAGAATGTCATTAACTACAACGTTTTGACTTTCGTCCGTTATCCTGGAGAATCCCTTGCGTTTTAAATATTTTAACTTTGTTTTGTATTAAGCTCTTGACTATACTACGCGAATTTACGGCTATATTCAGAGTGGCCAAAGAGATTAACAAAGACTTTAATTCTTACTAGCTGTGCCTGCGACTTCATCCGCGTGGAACCTTATTTAAAAACAGATATTAATAAAACACCTGAATGTATTAAGTCAATTTACTTATCTATTTTTATCTCGTACTTAACTCGAGCCATCATTACAATTACAATAACTTTTGATAGAATTAACCGATTTTACTGAAACAAAGACTAAATGTTACTCGAGCATATATGCTTTATGATTATATTGTGAACGCAGTACTTTAGCTGTGATTCCTATTCAAATAAGCAGACAGACAGACATTTCTTTTTTAAAAATTGATTGAAATACATTTTATTTCTAGACACCTGTAACAATTTTTTTCACAAAAATCTAAAAGTACAGACACGTTAGATTTACATTATTATTATATGTATATTTTTTTTTCTCGAACTGACTACGCTATTGACCCTGCAGGGTCTTCACAGCTTCACCAGACTTAGACGGCGACGTCTGCCTGGGGTAGCGAGGGCGCTTTGTGCGCAGGGCGCGGCGACATCCGCGATAATTCGCGGTATGACCCACGCCGCGGCACAGAACACAGCTCGGGGGATCGGGGGAGTCTTTCGAGCGAGAACACTCCTTGGTGGAGTGGTCGCCGAGGCACTACACGCACCTGGACTTCAGGAGACAGTTTCGTGCGGAGTGTCCGTACACCTGGCAGTTGTGACACTGCGAGGGCACAGACGTGTTGCGCGGCGGCTCGACGATAACGCCGGAGAGGCCGCAGAGAGTCGTGAGATTGAATATCGCTTTCCCTTGATGGGTGCGATCTAGAACGACGAGAACCATGTCGTATGGAGCGCGGAGAGCGCATGCGATGAACCTCGCGAACAGGAATCTTCTGCTCTTTGAGGTCGTCGGAAATGATTATATGTATAGATTTTCTTTGATGTATAAGCTATAGTACAAGTGAACTCAAGAGAGTGCTAGGAAATTAGCTATCACTATAATATAAATATTATTCATGACAACCCTATTAACAAAATCGAAGCAAAACGTTAGAACTATAAAACGGTTCATTGGCAAGTCGGTAGAGTAATGCGATTAGAACATGAAACACCACATAAACCCCGCACTTGTTTAAATATTGAACACAGCAGGGTTTCTTAAACTCTTAGTTCCTCGAACCCCTGTAACAGCTACCAGGTGACATTGAACCCCTTAACCAACTCATTAAAGCACCTCTTCCATTGAAACCAATATTGATTGTTGAAGAAAATAAGATTTTTATCTCAAATAATAGGTAACAAATACAGTGCCAAAAGAAACATTTTTCTAATATTAGTCTGACGGATGAGCTTGTTTCTTGTCGCAAACTGAGTCAATTTTAGTTATAATTTTGGACAATTTAATAACGTTAATTCTGACTCGGTATCAAGCCGATTTCTGTATTTCGAATTTATCATGACCAGGGTGTGAAAATCTACTATCACATAACTATGTTGTAGCAGAGGGCAAAAAAATCACCGCTTTATGTTAATCTTGTCGCGAACCATCGAATGGCGAACTCCTAGAACTTTGACAAACCCTGGCTTACAATATTGAAGCATAGAGAAGCGCTTACCAAATACGGTAACCAACCTTACTTTTCAGTTTAATTGAATAAACTGTTTTTGAAGTAAAACCTCTTTGGGGACGGTGTGAATTGGATTTTATGAAACAAATATGTGTAACGAAAAAGAGATAGCTATGAACGTATACGTTTTAGGCCGTAAGAGTGAGATAGTATATTCTTAGTGTACTCGAAATATATACAAAGAAAGACAGAGAGAGAAACGTAGCAATTTTAAAAATTCTTCTGTGGTATGTATTATTAGCATTGCTAATATATATTAAGATATTACAAAATAATGCCGAAAATGTTTACCACCTCCATAGTGTATTCATCTCATTCTCTTAAAAATTAATCACAATACTAAATTTCAGTCTACCGCGTGTGAACTACACAAAAACTTTTTATTTGATAACTAGCTGTTACTCGCGACTTCGACCGCGTTAGCAAAAAATATTTAATCAGTATAAACCTGCGAGTAGCAAACATTCATTATATTTGCGTGGATCCTATTTTTCGAAATTAATAGTAGCCAATGTTTCCCCTTATAACATCAGTTCAGGCGTCTGCCAATGAAAAGCCCGTAAAAATCAGTCCAATTGTTTCGGACATTAACCACAATAGACAAAAATGTCAAAAATTGTTTTTTGTTACAAGTACCGTGTATAACATGATATTCATTTATTAAAAAGTTGTTATTGATATTACAAAAAGACATAATTTATTTGTATAAAATCAAATGTACTTACGTCATTATAGAAGTTCATTAAAAAACTGTATTTCATGTAACTCTTCTTCTTTTTCATATTTCGATAGAGTCGATTATCGGTGAATAAAGTTAGTTGTTTGGGCTTTTAAAAAAAACGCTTTTAAAATGGTCCAAATCATCGATTGATGAAAAAATCGAAGTCTAAAGGATCGATTATTCAAAAATATATCTCTCAATTTATTTCTTTTATCATAAATTATTGTATGGTTTTATTTTTATGTAAATAGAAAAAACTAATCATGATTTTAGTGTCAGAGATCAATTCCATATTTAATATCGATTAAAATAATTGATTTTACTATGTCTAAAATCGATTATTTGATTGATCGAACTGTGATCCCTATTTGAAAATGGAAATATATTAACCAATGCATGGAACCAATGCGAGTGAAACTATAGGATGCTATACATATTGTCTTAGGGTTTTATTTTGCATAAATAAATTTAACGGGCGGAAAAAATATTATGAGTTGCGTTGCGTTAAAATTCAAATTATTTTCTTATTTGTCAACATTCATGCAGGTTCTTCGAAAGCATCTCCATACTCAGTACCTAATCATTGAGATGCAGGCCAGAAACACATTAGATTGTCTGGAGCGCAGCTATTGAATTTACTTAAAAGGGTCAAACAGATATTATCTGTATTGTGCAAACATTGACGTCTGGAAATGACACTAATCAAAATGAAAAATACTTTATTCAATTTACGCTCTAACAAGGCACTTATGAATGTCAAAATTACCACCGGTTCGGACAAATAACCGGCAAAAAACTCGTTTTGCTTCATCTTTAATTATACATACGAGTATTATACTGAGTTGGGTGGTGGTAATGCTGGGTTGTAGAATAAGACTGTTCCCTACTACTGTACATCGGATGTTACGCCCGCCATATTGACACACTTAGGCTTGCCGCGTTTTGGAATCAACTGGTTTACCCAGCAGTTGAGAGTGCAGGCCGGCATGATAGTGACCGATTATTGATTACTCATTAGCCACCGTTCTTTTTAGATTATTATGTGTCCGCATTATTAACATTTTCAACTATTTATTAATAAATTTAAAATAACAACAAAAAAAAACAAGAATTTCTAGAATTTGGCTTTAGTGACCTGTACTGCCTTACCGGTGTTAGTTACAGTTAATTCGCAATAGGCACTACAAAGCTGTAAAGGGATCAAACCTGAGCAAATTCTGAGCTCTAACGATATGATAGCTTAAAGAGCCTCCGAGTAATAAAAAAAAAACAAAAGTTACGTGTATTTTTAGGGGAAACCTCACACTCTGGGAGCATAAGTAGGTTCACATGCGATAAAATTGAAATCCTCAAAAATTGGTAAAACATTCATATAAACGATACACGTGATTATTACACCACGCTAGTCATGACGTCTTACCCAAGAGTTTTGATATACTGAACCGCACACACGAATATAACGCTCGGATCAAAACAAGTATTAGGTAGTGTAATATACAATTAGAAAATAGAAAATATATAAAACACTGTATAATGTGTTCTATATCATTCTCTCTCACGTTAAATCCTATGTTATCCCATTATAATCCTATGTATATGTTTGTCTTTTTTAATGTCACTTTTCGGTTCGTCGACTTTTATATCACAAGGAAACTAAAGAAGTTTTTACTTCAAGTGCAATTTCCAGGAAAACAAGTTAAAGACCAGTGGCGTAGCGTGTCCTGGAGGGACCCTGTATCAAAAAATTAGTAGGGGGACCAAATGAAGGGTAATTAAAGGGATTACACACGTCAGGGGCTTCTATAGCCCGGGGACCCTTTATCATTGATATGGCTGATACGGCGGTCGCTACGCCCCTGTTACAGACAGTAACTTTGGGTACAGTAGTAACTACACTTTGGGGTGTAAGAGGTGTTAAATAATATCTATGATTTGAGACACCCAAGTCAACCTCACCTGCGCGGGGTGCACCCTGCTGAATAACGAACGAGGTAATAGCGATAGCGAGGTGGTAGGGTTCTACAGCCTGACTGGGTCGCAACCACCATGTATATGGCGAAAAAGCCCGTCATAGTGATTCGCTTCTGCGGGTCGCGTTTCGGGATCAGCCTGTGCACATCCAGCTCTTCGCAGGCCGGCATGACAGCGGCGACCGGCGATGGATAGTGTGTCACTCGGTGGTCGCCATTGTTTTTGGATTGTACTGTGCTTACTATCAGGCACAGTGCAGTAATTTTGCCGTGCTGCTATAAAAAAAGACACGTATGTGTGTGTAGTTCATTAAAAAAAAAAACAATCATTTCCTTCACTCGAAATATATTTGAGACAAAAATGAAACAATCTATAAACAGATCAACAACGGAGTATAATAAAAATTTAAATTCACAAAAAATAAATATTTATAAAATATAACTTGTATATACGTAAATTAACTAACAATCTACGGGCCGCTTAAACTATTTGTCTAGAATTGAACGGACAATGACGTTACGATGTAACCGTTCGGTCGCCGAACATTTTGGTCGCCAAACATCTTGGTCGCAAAACATCTTGGTCGCAAAACATCTTGGTCACCAAACATCTTGGTCACCAAACATCTTGGTCGCAAGATTTTCAAGAAGAAGAGAATTTAACGAGTACAGAATTGATATGCTTTTGAAACATTCCTCATATGGTCCATTTTTATCATTAATGCCTTTCAAAATCTGTAAATCGGGCGAGCTACAAAATTTCGTCAGGCCAACAACATTAAGAGATTTCGAAAAAAAAAATCGAAATTATTTCATTACCTTCAATTATTGTCAATTACTATAACTATTTTAAACATATTTTGAAGTATAATTATTTGTCACAATAAATGAAACAGATGCTAAAATGTATTTAACAAGACAAAAATACGTATTACAAGACTATATATCCCTAAAATATGCAATAAAAGTTTGTCCAAATCATTTGTGACCAAGAATCCGAAAGACCACGGCAGTTAGAGTCCAAGATAACGCCCCGTCCGATCAATATATGCCCGGTCGAGTCTAATTTGTACTATGTTTTAGCTTTTTACTTGTTTCTTTTCTGTTTTTTTATCAGCAGCACCCTGTATATAGTGGTAGTTGACGAAGCGAGTGCCCTGCGTGAGTTGCGCCCCAACGTTAGTGAAGTGGCAAGCGAAGAGCAGAAGGTTACGCGGCTGAACTTTCCATGCAAATCTCATAAACATCATAGAGTATAGTGTGAGAGCTGGAATTAAAAAAAAATCTGTATTAAATCTCCAAAAAAAACAGCACTAAATTTGATATAATATGATCATTGAATATTATAGTGGAGGTTACTTTGCACCTCCCCCTAGAATTGATTGATCGCTACCCAATGTTATAATAACTAAAAATCTGTAAAGATGTCATAAGGGATTCATCAGCGCCTTGTTAAAACTTAGCTAACTAGCTTATATTTGATGACTGATCATATAACTACTTCCTTTTCACCACCGATATTGAGAATATGCCATCTTACTTCCACATTTTATCTAAGACAGTGTGGCGTTACAATATTACTTTACATATGTGTGCGTTATCATGCCATTTGTTTTGTCAATATGTCATGTGACGTATTTACACCTTTTTACTTATAGTATCACTGCCAAGAAAAAACGTTTGTTTTTTTATTGAACGATTTGTGCACCTGAAAAAGTTAAATCTGAACTAATAATAGAGATAACGAAATATTAATAACTAAAAACAACAAAAATAATTAAAACCTGATATCGATTAAAACTGTAAAATAAAAATAAAATGTTGCAGATCTAATGCCCACAATCGTATACACGTTTCACTCCTACACGGACCATGGAGCTTCACTAGGACTAGTTTCAAATTTGCCTTTTTTTGGGACACCTCGCGTAAATAAAATCAATCGGTTTTTGTTGCAGTGAGACGTGATTGCGGTCAATGAATTCCAGGCGGAAGTGCAAAGGAACGTCCACTATAATATTTAAGTATGGATTTCCGCAAAGTAACGCTTTCTTCAATCAAATATCATTTCATTGATCATACTTTCATAGAATAGCGATTTACAAAATTTTTACCAACATAAATAACGAGCGTAATTTCTTGGTATTTCGCTTTCGACCAATGCGCGTCCAGGGATATGACGCGAGTTTATTGCGAGAGTGGATTGGTTAAGGGACAAATGCGACGAAGACGACACATTCGAGAAACCAAACAGCGAACTGTTTTGGTTTCACTAATTATTAAATTTTCTGTTTAATTCTGATATATGTGTGATCATAATGTTCACGCCTTATGTGTAATTAGATGAATTAAAATGGATAATAAGGTGGTACTTTGTAGAAATATTGCGATTCTTCAACTAAAGAATAACAATAACTAGAATATTAATTCATACAATAAACAATACTACAAAATTAAGTTTCTTGCGCGAAAAATCAATACGGAACTAAAATTGAATAAAATGATGAATTTTAGCCAGCACTCATTTTTTCTGATATATTCTCCATAACTATTAAATATACAATTTTTACACGTTGGGAGCCTTATCGGTAATTAATTGGACTTACCGAATCATAGGTACCGATTGCGAAACAAGAATATGTTTTGAGATCTTTGAAAAACAGGTGTACGTCAATGTGACAGATGAGACGAAGCTAGCACACAGCTGTATTTACTCAACATATTCTTATCTATGTTTATAACGTAATGAAATAGATAACAAAGTTATATCATAAACAATCCAGACAGTTTTAAACTGATAAGGAAACCAGAATTTACGAGATACATCTTTGACCTTGAAACGTTAGATCAGAGTAAGTTGGATCGAGGCATGGGGCGTGTTCACATGCCGGCAGGATATATTTTGAAATGTTCGCTTGACCTCGGCCTACTCCTAGAGTACGTTCGCCAACAAAGGGAGGATTGCTTACAGACATACAAGAGGAAGGGAAAGGTCCAAAAAGGCGAAATTTTGGTTGACGTACGTTGTCGGATGGTGTTGCAGCAGTGCGTCTGGAAAGCGCTTACTAAGTTAATTGTGTTGGCAACATTGGCCAAATTGTTACTCAATACCCGATGTGTTTATGGTGGAAACGACAACCTACAACACAATAAATCAATTATTATATATTTATATACCTGTAGTCTACATATATATAGTCTTTCAAACATTACGAATCTCAGTAATTAAGTAAATATCGTATGAGAACCGTGCTTACGTAACCCAAAAAACATAATACAAAAAAGAACAGTTAACAAAAATATATTTTATCTGTTATTTTTAAGATAAGTTTTTTTTTCTTATAACATAACACATTTTTTGTGATTTGCCAAATAAATCTCAAATTTACACAGGAAAATAAAGTGGAAATTCTATTATTTTTTTTCGTTCTAATTGTAGACAAATACTAAAGAAATAAAAAAGAACATTATCTATAACTACTCATGCAACGTTAAAGTAATTTAGTAAACAATTCTTTATAACGGAGATTTAACAGAAATATTATTTTACAGTCCCATAGAACATTTGTATATATACCTAATTAAGTAATAAAAAAGTCTGTTCTTATCTGACGAAATAATTTAATATAATTGTTTTACCATACAAGCTAGTAAACAGATAAATTATTATGCAACAACTATAAAAAATTCAAGGCGGAATGATAGAGATAAGGATCCGGTTGTACTATCGTATTCTCGTAAATAATTATAAAATCCATCGGAGAGGAACATTTTAAACCCGTCAATTCTTACGTCGTGTGCGTCACAACTTTGAAACCAGCAGTGTATGAATTTGACGACGCTACAAAATACTCCTTTTCAATTTGGTACTTGATTAGACTATTGCGATATATATATATATATAGATAGATAAAAGTGTTCGATTGATTGACATCGAAGATCCCTCAAAATATATAATTATTGAAGTTATACTTCTTTTGGCGCGTTAGGGAAAAATGATGAAATAAATTTAATAATAAAAAATAAATTTTTACGATGCGCGCGAACACCGTCACGAAAAACCGACACCCTGAAGTTATTACGATGCGCGCGCACACCGTCACGAGAAACCGTCACCCTGAAGTTAGCTATAGTCAACATTTTGTTTCTTTGTAGTTAGTTGTTGTTCGTATTTCTTCGTATTAAAACTTTCAATGTATTAAATACCTTTTTTCAATTTTTAGTGTCGTTTTTTCTACAAACGTAGAATAAGGCGAAAGATAAAATTTTTGAAAAGATTTTTATCTTGTTACGCCAAAGAAGTATAACTTCAAACGCGTGTACATAAGTACACACACACTTTTTTATGGCTGTTTTTTTATTAAAATTTAATGAAATAGATAGTGACCAAGTTAGTTATCTACTAGCTCAGTGGTCGGCAAACTCATTATCCAAAAGAACCAAATATAAACAATACAAAACTGAAATTTATTCAAAGAGTCGTTTTTTTTATTATTATGGAAATAATTAGGATTGCACTGATTGATCTCTCGAACTTGCTTGTGCTCAATTTTGGAGAGACTAGCTGTTGCTCTCTAAAATGTGCCTCTTTTCTGTAGGTTTACGTTTCAAAAGTATTTGCCCGTAAGCCGCGGTATGCCGAGCACAGTACTAGCTATTATCCCTTCCCTTGTATTGTTTGCAAATAATATATTTTATGGGCACAAAACGAACAACAAAACACTGGAAAACATACTATACTTACTTTGCTTACAAAACTTCCTTAGCCTACTGTAGTACATACTAAAATCATATCTGATACTTTTTTTAGATAAGGACAAAGTGTTTAAGAATTAAAGGAATTGGAATCTAACAAAGTTTTAACGTAATGTGCATACAAGGACAGAACTCATTTCATTTATATAGCTAAAGGTTCCTTATTTTAATCAATATTTACACTTATCACTACAGTATTCAAATAAGTCTATAAATAGCTACTTTTCGTTAGTTTGTAGTCTTTTTTAAGACATTAATATTTTTAGACACATTCACCGTGAGCTGAGATAACTGCAGTGTGGCAGTACACGGTAACATACTAAACTTTAGAACGGTTTGCTTTGACTTTGTTTTCTAGAATACACTTAAATAGTCACATTGTTTCCACATTTACAGAGATAACAAAACTTTAAAGGATTAATAAACAACCCTCTTTTAAAATATAAATCTAAATCTTATGTTAATAGTGATAGCACTCTATGTGCATGTTTAAATTATGACTAAGAAATATAATGAACATTATTATTTGTATTGAAGAGAACTGTAAAGAAGAGAAATTTGTAAGAATGAATGCTTCCAGTTAAGCTGGGCTTAGAATTTATGCATACTCAGAAATGAAACCTAAGTATAAGAATGTCAATATAACTCTATTCTTACTGGTAATTATTAAACAAGTTAATGCATAGTCAATAATGTTAAAAAAAATTATATCAAAGAATATAATAGCCCACCACACAAATACTATAATAAATACAATATATTAAATACATGAATATTATTTCATTATTAATTGATAATTTTTACTGGCTAAACTAATCTTGTGTTTTTATTTTCCATATTTAGCTGAAATGTTTAAAAAACAAAAAAAAACAATGCATATATCATACCAAACGTCATTTTTCCACTAATAAAATTAGGATCTTTCCGAGTATCGGCTATCGCTGCTAGAGGTATACCCCAGTTGGCAACTGGACCCCAGAAATGTGTGCTGAAAAAGCAATGAATGGAATTGGTATTATTATCTTTAAAAATATATTATCATGTCTCAATGGGGTGGGTTATGGCTACTTCTCTGTTAGAAGATCATCATATTTATAGTGGAAAAGCTAATTGACCAAGTCTAATATAAATTACTCAGCCTTTCCACTATCAATATTATAGTTTTAGATATCTCAGAATAATAGCTGTAGAGTGAAAATTGTTTGTTTTTTTTTATGTTATAATTAGCAAACGAACTTGTGGTTCACCTGATTTTAAGTGATCACCACCATCCATAGACACTAACAACACCAGGGGAGTTGAAAGTGCGTTGCCAGCCTGTCTTTGGGGGAAGGAGAGGTAGGTAGAGGGGAGGGGAGGTGGGTCTCCGGCGCTCTCACTGACCGAACAAAACGCAACAATGCAAGCACTGTTACTTCACATCGGTTTTCTCTGTTTGGACTTATATATAATAATTATTATACTGAAATTTTGTTTTGACCATTTTGTACATTATGTCAACGATTCCTAGAAACAGTGAACAGATTATTAACACAAAAAATTACATTCATATCTTTTTACTTATAACTAAAAATTACCAAAAAATACTAAAAGAACTATTTAGAAATCTTTTGCATGAACTAAACCATTAAATATTAGAAGATAAAAATAAGAAACCCATAATTTTGCAGTGTAAGAGTACCAATTAATATGTGCTAGTGGATCTCATGAATGAAAGTTTAAAAAAGACATGGTACATTTATAAGCTAAGATGTAAATAATATACCAAAATTGTAAATATCAATATAATGACCAAAAATTCAGGGAAAAAAATCATACTAATACTAAATAACTTTATAATAAACAGGATAATTATGCATATATATTTAAATTAATATATAGAATTTTTGTAAATGATAATATTTTAGAAAAAAAAAACCAAAACAACTCACCTCATTAAATATTGTCTAAATTCGCGGCTTTTCAGCTGGTTCAATAGATTTCTTACGAGAGCACTCATTTTTCTGGAAGCAATATGTGAAAAAGAATTACAATTTTTCATACAACTTTACTACTTACTTCAAGGTTATACTACATTCAGAACTTGAATAGGTTTGCCAATATAACAATAAAGCTTAAGTTATGGTAATTTTCATTTAATTCAACTAATTAATCCGTAACAGTATTCCTCAAGGTTAGAAATATAAGTTCGAAATTTTTCCAAATGTTTATATATGTACTGATAATGATTAATTCACCTATTCACGTGTGGTTCTTTGTAAAAAATATATAATAAAAATATATTAGCGCTAGGCTTATGTTCAGGATTAAACTCTTCGTAATACTACTGACACAACGTCAGTGTCACTGATAAAAAAAATCTTGATAACAATACGTCATATGTTAACACTTACTCAAATACTGTTCCATTTATATGTCAATGTTTGACCAGGTTCATTTTATTTTTTTATTGTAATACAAAAATAAATTATGATTTACAAATTTAAGTAGAAAAAAATATTAAATCACATAAAAGTAGCTATTACTTACCTTAACTGATATAAATGTATATTAATAAAATTCCTTGTAACTCGTTTACAAAATTACAGAATGTATTTGTATTTATGGCTTTTACTGTTTCATTTTTTATAGATCATAATATGTGAACAAAAGGAGTATTTTGATGTATTCATATATATATTAATAAACAAAAATCTTTTTTTAAATTTAGGCATTTATAATTGTATTATTTAAATCACGCAACACTTAATAAAATTTTGGCCGCAGGCATGAAAATTCTAAATTAAATAAATCTGACTGCATGTACGAATGTATTTACTTTTTGTAGATGACTGTCTCGACTGCATACTAAACTTTGGTTATCAAAAAGACAAACGTCATCCACTGTCAACAGTCCTATTAATTCTTTAAAATGTATACTTATGATTAAGAACCATAAATAATGCGCTATCTTATATCAAATGGATAAGCCGTAATAAGATATCCGAAAAATATGACAAAAATTTCAATACAATTATTGAATCATGGGTTTGCTTCGCATGTTAGTTGTACTTTATATGCTCATATATATCATAGTATACTTCGGCTTAGTTGGAGCTTTAGTTTATCTGAGGAGCCGGTTTTTGGATGATAAGTAAGTAGCTACATGATAGTTAAAATCGACGATGACCCGACGTGTATAAATTACAACACACCTCCCACACGAAGAGTTCCAACTATCGCCAAGGGTACCAACTTAGTAATAATTATTACTAAGGTTAAGTTAAGGCTAAGTTATTACTATATTTTAGGCCTGCATTTGTTTTAAAATTTGTTATACATAGTATTAGCTTAGCAAGAATATTATTATTCTGTGGTCTGCAGTCAACATAAGACGAACTACATGGCTTCTTCTTACTTCATAAAATAAAAAACCGAATACTACCAATAACACTTCCAAAGACCTATATTTCTTATCACAGTTACCAAGAAAATTTCACTTAATTTTATGTCTATTTTTACTCAAAAATGTTCTATGTATAGTCTACGAAACAGTTGCCAAATGGCAACTAAATTTAATACACTTTGTGTTAAGTATTTGTATTTTTACGACCTCTGTCACAGCAATTTTCAACCATAACGTTATTCCTCGTCATCCTTTTCTTACTCTTATCCCACCTAATTGTGGTCAGCACAAGAGATAACACGTCTGGTCTTATAATAGTTTTATACACTTTCCCCTTAAGTTTCAAGACAATCATGGGTCTCAAGCTACTCTAGACAACTTTCGCCATTTCATCCACTCGATTAAGTCTCCCTAAACAAAAATAATTTTCTATTCTCGTAAAGAACTTTTTTTTACAATAATACGGAGGTGCTTTAAATCATAACTTTATTTCAAATAAAAAATAAAATGAAATGACAATTGTACGGTATTACTACGACCAATTTTAGGTCTTATGATATGAATATTTTTTTTATTTTTTATTAAAAAGTTACGGCGCCTCCGCTTGTCTTTTATGAGTTGCGACTAAACCGTGATTGGGGGGTTTTTGGCGGGATCGTGGAATGCTATGTACTGGTCTTTATATTTTATCCATAATCTTGTGTTATTTGGCTCTATATTGTGTAATATCGGTGATGCTTTACGTAATATAGTTTGGTTATTGTGCACAAGTGAAGTGAATCGAAAATAATACCACGGAGCATGGATTCTGAATCGCCACAAAAACTCCCAGGAAAGTTCATTGAAATTATACCAAGAAACTTGTAATACCGCGTTACTCACTTGACAATGGCAGTAATAGTCTACTAGAAGACTGGTTGCCAAATATAAAATAGAAGAACCGTGGTTGTAATATTGTATAGTTTCTTTACAGTCACGTATAATGGACTACATAAGTAAAGTTTACTTCGGAAATATATTACAAAATTAAATATATGAGCGGTTGTACTGTGGTTACAATCGAACATATAAATATGAATGCGAGTTCATTTGAAAATTTGAACTTCTTTGAGGGTGTATAAAAACTGCAAAATCTTAAAAATTTACAAAACATGTTAAATGAATTATTAAAATTAGATTTAGTACATTTTGAAATGTAACGGCAAATATAGGCTTCGACTTGTCGATGGTAAGGAAAATAATATTTCTAAATCTTTTCTTGATAATGCTAAAGGACGTAAATATCGACCAAACAAAAAATAAATAAAGAAAATCGGTTGACAGACAGAATAAGATGAACGTAACTGTTTTGCCTCTGCCTATTTTATAAATAATAATAGCCTTTAGCACTTGTGAAATATTAAAAAACATTTGATTTTAATAAAATTCGATTAAGTAGAGAAATTGAGATATACCATTTCAACATAGTAATAACTTTGTACGTTAATATATGATATATACCAGATAATTGTTTAAAGGTTAGCACCCCTCAATCGTGGGATAGATCATGGTCACTTTTAACATATAAAATGATAATATCAAAACAAATACTAATAAACAACAAAGAGAACCTTAGTTAAAGTTTGTTCGTAAACTTTTAATAGTATGAGAACGATACTTTTAAAGTAAAAAACACACCTAGCTACAATGAAGAAAATTTAAAGGGGCGTTTTTTAAGGTTAATCATTACATAACTACTTATCGTGGGAACGACGCACGGTCGAACTAAGAGAAGCGGTGCGCGAGCCGAGGTGCAGGACGCGGTCCAGAGTACGGGATAGGGCGTGATTCATTTATTACACGAGTTCGTTTTTGCGTCAATCATCTGATGTTGAGTGTATATCAGTTTTGCGTTTCTCGATATAATTAAGTCAAATATTAAGTACCTATTTTTTTATTGATTTAGAATGAGAAGCAAGTATTAAGTAATATGTGAGAGTATTGCATCTATTTAACCAGTCATGCAGTATAATATAATATTAATAATATAAAAATAAAGCTTCCAGACGCAGACAATTTTACATTAGTTAGTTTACAAATCAATAATCTCTATTTTTCACCAATATAAATAAAATTCAATTAAAAATATCACTTCAAAAGGGCTGTACCTATTTTTTTTCTGTTTATAACTGTCTAAAAAAAAGGTTTGTATGAAAGAAACTGTTTGAAAACTCGTACAAATAAGTCGATTTTATAAAATTGGGTTAAAAAAAATGAGACGGACAGCGGCAAGATTTTCAAATATTGACTGATTAACGTTCAATTGTTGAGTTGTTATTTTATTTTACAGTCAGATTGTAAAGGGATGATTTAGTCTTATTTTCTTCGTCAGTACATACAAGCGAAGACGGGCCGGACAGCTAGTTTATATTGAAATTACGTCAACAATGCAAATGTTTAATTTCTACCGAGTTCTATAAATACAAACACCCGCGTTCCACATTGATAAAAACATTGGAAAGAATCCAAATTTTCCAATAATAATCAACAAGTTCTACTCAAGGTCTCTTAAAATATTGATAAAAATTTTAAAAAAAAATTGTATACTCGAACGTCTCTTTACTCTTATCCCACATAAGTAGGGTCGGTACATGTTTTCCTTTTCCACTCTCCCCTATCAGATTTCATCATAGTATTCACACCTTTTATACACATATCATTCTTCCCAAAAACCATCCATACCTTTTTCGGTCTTCCTTTACTCCTATATCCGTTCACCTTCATATTCAAGACTTTTTTAGCTTCATGACTTTCATGACCTTAACTTCTCTATCACACAAACATAACCATTTTATCATATTTCCACAGCATTCCAGAAGATCTCTACATAACAGGTTAATAAAACAATATGTTCATTGGAAAATAAAATTTAATCACAAAATGTATAAAGGCACATCAATGGACGGTTTTCAAGAACACATCATAATAATAAACACTAACCTATAGTATATAAAACACAAAAAAAATGGAAAAAGAACATAAACATCAAAAAAAGAGATATGTAACTGTAATATACAATATATGTGCATATTAAATTCATTATTTTTATAGTCTGACGTCACTGTAAACATACAAGTCATCATTACATTTAAAAATGAGCTAAATCCTAATATTTTACGTTATTTTTCAAAATCTTTCTTATCATAATTTACACTTCGTTCTGGGTATATAAAAACTGGAATTCTTATAAAAATCAAACATGTTATATGAACGATTAAAATTGAATTTAGCTCATTTTTAAATGTAACGACTCATAATTACAAAATAAGGAAATAAGTAGATTAAATTCTCAAAGAAAGCTGCTCTTATTTATAATTAAAGAAATATTACAATACAGTGTTTATTTTCTTTCACTGAAGACATTATTTATAATTATTTAATCAAAAGAATATATGTAATTTGCTATATAATTTGAGTTATAAGAAAGTGTGCTGTATAATAGACGCACATAAAATTATGAAGAAAAAGTATAGATTTAATTATTATTTATTTCGTAGCTCATGAAGCTGCATTTTCAATTTTATTTCTACAAAGAAATTAATGGTATTTTACTACATTATGATATAAATGCAGTCGTTACTATGGAATGTACATATTAATTTCAGTATATATGAAAACGTAAATCGGTCTAATAGGTAGAATTAATTCTTAAGTAACTTATTGTTAATTTCAATTTTTATTTAATTAAAGTATAATAAACGTGTTGTTATCCTATAACAACCTGATTTTATGTAAACTAGTCTTAAAGAAGGCACTTGACGAATGTCAATGCTAAAATTAACAACCATTTTTTACCTTACTGAAGACGATATACTGCGTGCCAAGAAACAAGTGAACAATGGGCATTGACCCAATCTAATACGTAATTAATATGAGTCCTTCAGATATTACGTAAACAAATTTTATCATTTTTGACTCTCTGCTTCCAATTGACCGTAAAAAGCAAAGTTTATACCCCCTCCTATGCTTACGTAGACATTTGCATAATTTATACCAAATCTCTCACAAGTTTCTTAACGATTTTTTAAACTACAAAATATTGATGACGTAATCGACATTCTTACCAGTACAAATTCAATCAAATAAATTGAGCACAAGATCAATTTCTGTTTCATTATCGTAACGGATTTAAGAATAGAATATTGTAATTTGACGTCTCTATCATAATTCTAATTTATTTAATTCAAAGGAATCTGTACTTACCTCTCGCCATTGCCATAATTCAGTTTTAAATTCTCGTTTAATTCAAAACTTAGGAATATTAGATTCGCAAACGGTGATTTTAGTACATAAATATGTGTAAAAAAATTACTAGGTATATAGTTGACCCAAACGTTGAAATCTAAACATAAACAATACTAATTTTTGTTATTAGAGAAAATACAATTGACATTATCGTAACCTTAAAAACACACCACAGTGATTTCATATCACACATCAAATGGCATCTGATTTAGACGTTTAGTATTGTTCAAAATCACGTATTTGCCGTATCGTATAATGAGTGAATGAATATTCCTGTTTTTAGATCGTACATTGGTGAACGTAATGCCACATGGCATTTGTTTCCAACTAAACAGTGGTATTGCAGAAAAATTAAGAATGAATAAAGTAAAAATTAAAATGACCTTAGCACGCAAATATAGTTAAAATACGATTGTATAAACAGTGTAAATAGATAAAATAATCATGGCATCATGTACAAATGTAATTCAACTGTTGATACGTTTCATGGCACGCAGTACAATAATTTTTGACATCAGTGTTTACCTCTGTTCATTTCCAACATATTGAATCCCTAATATATTCCTTAAAATATTTTATCAACTATGAACTACATAAAGTTATATATTGCTGCCATAGATAATAACGATGTATTATTTGTTTTATTACCTATTTATACAAATACAGTTAAATACTGAGAGATTCTCATCTATCCAGTCTCTATTTATTGGACGCATTAATAATATTCACTATAAACATAGAAAAATTGCAACTGCTAGAACATATACACAAAAATATAAATTTATACAATGCTTTCTAAAAGAGAGATGCATCTAACTAGAACACAAACCAGAAAAAAATAAAAATATGTAGCTTGCAACTTTAGCAGAGTACTACTAATTTTATATTAAGTGTAATTCGAGATCTGAAGTTGATAGACAAACAGAAAAATGCTAAGAAGTGTTTTTTTCCGTTTCTGAGTATATTCACAATGGTGATAATCAGCAAAAAAGGCAGGTGCAACTCTCTTTTTTTGGACGGCAATACAAAAAAAAAACTATAAATATAATGAGATTGCTTTTAGAAAATGACGTTATATATAGTTTGAAAACCGACTTTATTTAAGATCACAAGTGGCACCCAAAATCCAGATGATACATGTGCGTAAGAGTTTGGCATCCAAAAGCCAGATGATACGTGTGCGTAAAGGTAAGTTTTCTATGAAAGTAATGATTAAATTAAATAATAATGGAAAAAATCTTTATTGTTATCCTTGAGCAAAGTCACTGCACAGTCAATAACTGTATAGGCACTGTGTATACCAATAACAACATTGGCCTATCGTTGAGTTTCATCGGCAATCACAGAAAATGGCTTACTTAAATATGAACAGAATATTTAAAATTAGTAAACCGTAGATACCTATTTATTGCTGTCAAAAAACTACTAAGAGGTTTAATTTATTTCCCAAACAAATATAAGTACGGTTCTCTTCTTTTGGCCGGCAGTGTAATAATTGCGACTGACAGTCAAACTTCAGTCGGCATTTCTTCAGCTAAAAATCCTAACCTAACCTAAAAATACATCTTGAAAACTCGCAATATTCCGAGATTTATATTTAACACGTTCCGTTGCTAACCATTTTTGCCTGACATATCCTTCAGAACATTTGATATTTTCACAAAAAATAGATGTATTATTATACTTTTTTTTTCGAACACTCTAATGCCCTGACGGGTCTTCACGGCTTTAGCGGAATATATCATGTATTATCATACAATATTACGTTACAACATCATACATAAGTAATTCTTTCAATAGTTATCAAATCGTGTACACCGGTATCACCTATGGTACACGCGGCACGGAACGTGTTAACGCCATTCAAATGATAAGTATCGCATGTACAAAATGTCATTTAAATCTCAATATGAATTGTAAATAAAAGAAAATATCATACAAAAGTATATAAACGATACCTTTCCTTTGGTCGGCAGTGTAAAGATTTTGTCAATATATTTCAATTGACGTTTTCCCACAAGATAGATAAGTACAGTAAGGCGGCTTTGGTTGACGTTTATTTCAACTACCAAATCAATATGGCGCTAATGTCGCCATCTACAAGAATCTATTAATGTATCTATTTAGGAATTTCAATAAAATAATTTATAATTTATTTTATTTTTATAAAATCGTACAAAATGGTTACTGTAAAACGTTAAAAACGCGAATTAATTCCGGTTTAATATAGTATAATTTTAAACAATTAAAACTACGTCCATTATATCTACAAAAAATATTTATAATTAAAACATATTATATATTTTTAGATCTTCCCACAAAAGCGCTGTCGCTTGTCATAGTGTTGAATGACGTCACCACAACATTACAACTAACACTATTTTTCTTAGATATGAATATGTCAAAATGTAAACGTCAAAACAGTGTATCGGAAGCTGTGACGTCACACGTGTATTAAAAATATTTATTCTATATATAAATATACACTATATTCATTTTTGCTATATATTTATCGGAAAATATTATTAATATGTCAAAAAAGTGCACAATCGTCCCAACTTAGCCTGAGATTCTACACAAGCGACTATGTGTTCGTACTCCACTACCACTCGTTTTGTGAATCCGACTGTCTGTATTTATCTATCTTGTGTTTTTTGTTTAATTATCACCTGGAAATAAAAAAAAAATACTTATCTCAACTTAGAAAGAAGTATCAAGAGAGCGATTAATATTAAAAAGCTGCTCTGCATACCGGCTGCTCCAGCGAGGCGACACTTGAACATGTCTATGCGGGTCTGTTTATCAGCTATTATATTCTGGAATTCTGCTTCCACGATCTGACCATCGTAGTAAGTTATAGGATCCTCGAAGGGATATTCGAAGCCCTGGAGGCATTCGCATTTGTAGCCGCCGGCTTCGAACCCACGTCCCAGTATCGGCACACACTAGTAAAACATTGTATTATTTATAAAACCATATAAACAAAATTCGTTTTAACGCCATCTATCTGCTAGTTATCCGTACTACATTGTCACTTTGTAAAACCTTCATTTTTGAAGTAAAACTTATTTACGCACGCTCGACTTGGGGAGTAAGCTGGTGAATGTGTGACAAACGCGTTACGAAAACGTGTGATCGGGAGAGGCGAACGGACGTTTGAGAGGGAGATATAAGATAGTGAAGGTAGAGAGAGAGAGAGAGAGCTATGTTTCGTATTATCAATGCAAGCCCCTAACAAATTTTAATATTTTTAGAAAATTAATGCAGCTAAAGAAGTTTTACTTCAGTTGTGTGGTCTAAAGTCTATAGCACACTCGTTTTTTTTAATATATCAAGAATTTTTACATTGACACATCGTGTAACTGTTTTAAATATAATGACGTCATTAAGTTTACTATTAATAGTTTTGTTCTAATTTTGTCTGTTATATTATCCAAATTTATATGGATGCACATCTATCTTAATATATAAAAATCGAACATCATGATGTTTATCGACAATGAATTCCGAAACTACCCAACCGCTCTTCATTAAAATTTATATTTATGTATGATTTGGTCCAACTTGAGAGATAAGATAATTTATAGTTCGATTAATGGTCGCAATATCTTTTTATTACAAATTAAACGATTGTCAATGTTGGTTATTGTTATTAATTGTAAGTTTCATCAGTTTCCTACAGATGGCGCTTTAAATTAGTTTGTCGATAGAAAACTGTAGGCTCGACTGTTATAGATATCTCACAGACGGAGCTACGTTTTTATTTTGAAAATAGTTCATCATAGTTTTAATTTATCATGTAATAACTGAACACAGTAAACCATGGCCCAGCCAGCTAATCAACTATATAATACATAATAACTCACATAAGAAGTTGATCTGTCACATTTGTCGGTGCCTTTGAACGCGTTCGGAACGTAATACTTGTCTGGACATTGGTTAATGTCCAGAGACGTCAGAGACATTGTTACTGCCACCACGCCCCTAAAAAAAAAAAAGATTTTTGTTCTTTTTTCGTTCTGATTACGCTTTTGGCCTGGCCAGGCCTTAACACCTCCACCGGACTACCAAAGAGAATGATTAATAAAGCATAAATTATATTTATCTTCACATGGGAAAGTTTCAAAATTATATATGTAGAGAAAATGTATTTCTTAAGTATTACATGGAGTTTCATCATCTTCCAGTTACAAACTCTCTAATAAATTTAGTATATTAAAAATAAACGTAATGTCATGTCAAAGTAATTGATAAAATATTAAAGAAAACTTGTATAAAGTAAAATTTTAAAAGATAAACTTGTAATGTCGTTTCTATGTTTACAGGTGGGTATTTATGTAGATAATTATGTAAATTAGCATAGTTTTATGTAATTTATTATGCAATAAATAAACTTTCTATGTTTACAGAGCAACACATACAAGTTTTATTCTTTGTTTCAATATTAATCTTATATATATATTTCAATTTAAACCGAAAAATGCTTTTTTAAAATACTTTGTAGGTTTTAGTGTTTCACCTCCATCTTATTGTTAGGACTTGACACCAAATGATTACCATCTGTTCCTGTCCATGACGAACAGTAACCTCACCTCTAACACCTACCAACGTTTATCTCTACATCACCTAATGGTTGACTGGTAGAGAATGCCTTCGGCATTAAGTCCGCCATTGCATATTTAACGCATAATGTGTAAATAAATAAATAAACAGTTATAATCGTGGAAAATTCACATCAAGCTTTGTGAACATCGACTGTCTCATTTTTATGCCAATAGGGACAAGGGCTTCTATGAGAGAGCCATAATGATATTACTTTCAAAATGGCAAAAAGTTATTTATCAGAACGGCACATATCTTTTATATCTATACAAATAATAAGAATGTAATTCTAATGTGCCTGTACTTTTTTGATTTTTCTGAAAAAATGTTGCAGGTGCCTTGGAATAAGTAATAAAATACATTTGCTAATTCATTAAAATCTGCTACTCTATCAAAAGTTATTGTAATTTTAATGACGACAGGACTTAAATACGAGAGAAATGTACATAAGTAAATGGACATAATACATTCAGATGATTTTATTAGTCACTGTTATTTTACATAAGGTGCCACGAGGACGGAGTCGCGGACACAGCTAGTTTGACCTAAAACCAATTTATTATCATCTGATATAATAGATTTTGTTTTTACTACACGTTATAAAACGAATCATAAGTAAAATACTCACTTGAACTCGAGCTTGACTTTAACACTGTCCCAACCGAAGAAAGGAGAAGCATAAGTGATGACCCACTGTTTCAGATGTCCGTCGCAATCAAAGTATGGCCTCGTCCAGTGTCCGTGCTGTATCCTCGCAGCTCTGTAGTAAGTCGGGTACCGTTCGTACTTCTTCAGGTATTTCCCGATTTCGCTGTCACGGATCTTCATCTTGAGGAAGTACTGCTCGAGGCTGTCGAAGTTCGTCGACCAGCGCTGTTTCAAGAACTGGAACCACGGTTTGCCTGTGTACACTTCCTCTGAAAAAGAAAAATACAACAGATTTATTTTAACAAGTGCTCGTTCAGTGATTAAACTTCAAGCAAAGAGAAAAAAGAACTTTTCCATTTTTTTTTTATTGATAATACCAAAACTCATCCAGTTACTAAACAAAAAAAGGATGAAAAATATAGGCCGAGAAACAGGGGAGGAAGATGTTCTTAACGGTTTCCCCACTGCTTATCTTCTTCTTCTTATATAAAACGAAGATAAGCACGTGGACATACGATGACAATAAAAAAAATATTGCTTTTAACGCCATCTATCGCCTACGTTTGGTACTTAATTGTTAATTCTACATGTTTTATGTTATTGATGACATCTCTTTGATTATTCAAAAACTTAAAATTTCCTTTTGTTTATTCTAAAGATATATTTTAAAGTTTTTGAAAGGATCTTACTTGACAGTACTTGTTACATATTTTCAGTACACGAAATACAATTGACACAGTAATTATTAATACTAACCAAATTAAACTTTAGATTTTAATGTAATGCTCTTGTGTCTGTATTATAACAATATGATGTAAGTTTAGTTAACATGTACTTTCTTTATGTTGTCTGTTTGTAGATAGCCCGGTCTGGATATAAATATAATTGTTTAATTGTCTGGCGCAATCTCCAATGTTTATGGCTCCATTTGACATTGGCAAAATTGTCTGCGCACACATGTTGCCATTTTAAAAAAGAAGTAAAAATCCATCTCATACTAATCGCTTTCCTTCGTCTTCCACTATCCCAATTACACTGTTTGCTACAGATTTATTCAGAAATCCTTTAAGACTTAAATGTTAAACCATCATAAGAAATATTCTAAATTGTAAAAGAAGAACTCACCGGTACTATTCAATCGTGCTAAGTCCTCGAGTTTGTACTTCCTAGTGTTAAGCTCCGTCTTGTAGGCGAAAGGTGCGAAGAATGTGCGATTTGTGAATTTGTTCCTATCCCAGAATATACCTGAAAATGAACCAATATGTTTTTCAGGACCTCGATTCAGAAAGCTGCTTTTTTATTAATCTCCATACAAAAATGTATGAAAGTCGTAACCTAAAAATGAACAATTACGGTATATTCTGTAAAAATTATAAAACTTTTAATATTCAATTTTTTCGCAACATAATTATTAAAGTTAATTATATTATATTGAATGTGATTTTAATGTTAGATTTAATAATAACATTTTAGGACAAAGGACACTTTATTTTTGCCTGAAGTTGGGAGTCCTGAGGAGGACTTCAGTTTATAATCTTATAAAACAAATTTGTTAAGTACAGTTAATATGGAAAATCTAACGAATTTATTTCTTCACAAACTCCGACCTTCAGGAGAGTTATAATGTTTGAGTTTCTCTTGAAATTTATATTGACAATTTGGTATTATTTGCTCTGGGCAGAAATGATAATTTTGGTAACCTTGCCCAAACCCTAGAACCCTAATTTGATAAAATCCTTATCTCTAAAGGATATGGCAAATAACGTTAAAATCTGAATAAAATACTTCTACACTGAAATTAGCAAACTAACTGTGTGAGAGCATACTAACACCAAAGTATAGTGACTGCACATTACTTTTCCAGAAAGAAGGCCTGTGACATTATAAATTATACTCCTGCATATTGATACAGTACAACATACCTGCTGACCATATCTTAGAGTCACCAAGCACAAGGGCGAGGGTCTCTCCTATCATCTGATCTTCAGTAAGAGGTTTGTCAGCGACTCGATTACCACTGAAGACTTCTTGTGGATCGGACACCTAGAAGGAAATTACACCATTATACATATACTAACAGGCTCAGCGAACGTTGTCCCGCCCCGAACCTTCTCCATGAATCACTTAATCTACTGGTGACAACCACATGAAAATCCGTTGAGTGGTTTTTTAGTTTATCATGAACAGATAGACAGACAGACAGACGCGGCGGGGGACTTTGTTTTATACTATGTAATGATATTCTAATACAAGGTATTACCCGCGGCTCCGCACGCGTTTGTTAAATTGTATTAAACATAATCAATTCCCATTTTCATATAATTATAAATAACCTATTAATTATACAAAAAGTCAGGGTGCAAATTTTTTTATCATTTCGTACAAAAATGCACAAATATTATTCAAATAACTTGTTTATCAATAGAATTAAAATTAAATTATGTTAAATTTATACTTCTATACCAATATTAAAAAGAGGTAAAGTTTGTGAGTTTGTAGGAGGTAATATCTGGATTTACTAAACCGATTTTGAAAATTCCTTTACCAATAATAGAAAGCCACGTTATTTTTTAGTGTCATAGGCTATATATTAACCCGAAAAAAGAAAAGATTTTTTTGTGGTAGTCGGATTTGCAAAGTAAGTCGGAGAAAAACATTCGAACGAAAACATTTCTTACCTACGCTGACTTAACGATGATATGATTGAGTTCCAGAGAGAAGTTGTAGAGCTTGATAACGCCTACAAAAAAGTCACGTCATATGTCTAACTTTTATATTTAAGTCAGAAAAAGTAGTTTTTTATAAATGTTTACTGCCCAAGGGTCAGCTTGTAAGTTATATAAAAGTACTGTGTGAGACAAACATTTCTTGTTCACATAAATGGTGTAAGTATATTATCCTAAGCTTAATATGTTCAAAATAATGGCAACTCTTACTTGTAAAAAGGCACTAATGAAGTTCGCAAGGCGCACGGCCATCTTCGCCTGATTCTCCAGCTGTTCCTCAGCACCGTATGCGATGTCACCGTTCAGGAACAGATCCGTTGGATTGTATCTGTTCATAACGCACAATAAGAAAAACACATATACAAAACAAATCTAATAAATGCCATTAAATTAACTATACAAACTATATTGTCAAATATTATATTTTATTCATAATCTTGTGTTATTTCACTCTATATATATCGTAAAATTGGTGGCATTTTACGTATTATAATTTGGTTATTGGGCATAAGTGAAGTGACTGAAATATAATATCACAGAGTATGGATTCTGAGATGCAACCAATGTACCTGTAAACTTCTAACAAGGGAGCTACTATCTTGTAGGACAATGAAATGATCACAAGACACTTGTAATTTTATTACCTACTGAATAATAACATAGAAGACTGATCACCAAATATAAAACATGGTCATAGAAAAAAAATCTAGAATTAACCTGTTCACCGAAAAAGATAGACAAAGGAAATACAATGAGACAAGTGCATACGCGTGCGAAATCAAGTGAACAAAACTAATAAAATATAAGAGAAAGACTTCCTTTTATCTCTGAAACTATCAGTTCCAATTGATAAATTATTTTTGCATTTCATAGTATATGTATTGAGGAAGGTTTTAACTTTTTTTCTTCTGATTATTGCATTGTCATCGACCTTTGCCAGGTGTGCAAAGTTTGAATTAAATCAGATCGTTCAAAGTAGGACAAAATCGAGCTCAAAGGGGTCGGTTACAAACATACATACAGGTGACGCTAATAAAAGCGTGATAAAAATACCAACTTCGAACAATTGTTAGGCTGGACTCCTCGGATGAAATTGAGCACTTCGTAAACGTTAACTCTCTCCGTGTGCAAAGCCTCTGGTCCGCTGATTGCGTTCACATATTCATAATACTTGTCCATGTATAAAGCACGTAGGAAAGGATGAGCTTTCTCCCATTGCACTGGCAGCTTCTGAATCCCTGGTAATTATCAAAAATCATATATTAATATTTAGAAAACATAATTATACTCAAATCACAATCCTTGAATAACAAAGTGACAGTTATTAGTAAACCTCACGTGGGAGAGATAGAGGTTTTCACAGATCGCGATTCGTATTGATTTAAAAATCGATGTGTTTTTATGCCATCCTTACACTTGTCCTGGATGTACCAAATTAAAAGCCAGATAATGTAAGAGTAAGTTATATTTGAAATTGTACTATAAGTGACTACACTAAACTGATTATACTTACATCCAATTCTCTTGCAATCAAAGTTATTGTAATACTGGTCAGATGTAGCTCTCTCGATAATTTCACCGAGGTATGGTCTTCGAACTAAGCTCGGTAACCTAAAACCTGGTAGACACCTGCACTGATACCCACCGCGGCGGAATCCCCAACCGTGTAGCGGTTCACACTGCAATACGAATTGTCCTTTATTTAGTATAGCTTCTGTCCGTGAGGAATAGTTAGTTTGGGCTATGGCTAAAAAAAAACGATTTTGAAACATTCTTCACTGGTGCTTGGATCCTATTGGCCTTAGCGTGATGATATAAATGATATAGCCTGTTATACACTGCAAGAACTTTTTAAATCAGACTTCCGCGTTATAATCTAATATATAAAAATCTCGTTTCACTGTATTTGTGTTCGAACTCTGAAATAGCTGGACCGATTTTTATGAAATTTTAAATGTATATTTGGTAGGCATGAGAATAGGTCATAAATTTTTACCTCTAGGTGATTAAGGAGTCCCTATCCAGATTTTTTTATCAATTTTGTTGTCAATTTTTTTTTTGTATTTTTTTTATTTGCCATCAAAAAATACCTATAGCCCTAAATTTTCACCTTCCTAACCCAACCCTTCCATTTTTTATTCTTGATTTTAGTATTTTTGTACGAACAATATCCAAATGATTCAAGGGTCTTCATATTTCAAACAAAACGAAATTATTGATGTTGCTGAATCACAGATGGCGATACATCCGCCTCATCGAAATTTCTTCCACACTTGCGTAAGTCATTCGCTAAACCAACTAAGCATGTGTTTAAGCAAGTCCCTGAATTGTTTGGTTTCACAATTAGAAAAGGTAGGAGTTGCTGTAATGGGGTTCTAGGTTTTTTTTAAATTTTCGAGTATGAAAGTTTCCAGACGAAGTTGCGCGGGTCAGCTAGTATTAGTATAGATTTTATTTATGACAACACTTCTACTATATTATTATCATTGTTGAGTAGATAATGTAATTACAATTTTATTGGGACCATTTCAATAAACTGGCCACCATCTTGTTAGAATTTTCCATGCAGTTTCCATGGCAAGTCAGAACCCTGCTCCGTGGTATTATTTCCCATTCACTTGTGCACAATAACCAAACTATATTATAAATATATCAGTATGTTACGAAACAATACAACATGGCTGTATTAAGTATTGCAGCTCCTTATGTTAATATTGCTTAAGAGTCACAAATAGTTTTAAAGGAAAGATTTGGGGTCATTATCTGCATTACTACACTCACCCGAAACCAGAGCGGGTAGCTAGTATATAATAGGTATGAGTAATGCTCACCTCTGTTGTTTCTTTGCATCTTGCAGTCGAAGCAAATCTATTAGGCTTTTCATTACCTAAACTTGGTGGACATTGGTTTATATCTATCCTGTCATAATCCATCTCCATGACGACTGCTGCAGTGTATCTAAGAAATTGTGAAAAATGGTAAAGATTGTTTTTTTATGTATACAGGCTGACTGTTTAGACAGTAGCAATATTTATGAAGGATACTCCGCACTTGATTCTCGTTCTAAATCTATTTAAAAAAAGTTGCTTAATATTTGTCCTAATTATTTAGAAAAATACAAAAATTATACACAATCCTCTACACGTTTATGTTAAAGCACAGTAGCATCGACCGTCTGGCGATTTCACTTTCACTTGAAAATGAACATGAGAACGTCAGGAACAAGACAAAAGGGTTTATTGTCCGTTTTATTATCGAAAGTTATTAATTCTGGCCATTGTAGCTTTCGGCACCGATCATTGCCCCTAGGTTATTACGATTGTGTTTATAATATTGAAAGTCTAAGAACAAACTTTAACTTAGGGTTTCTTAATTGTTTATTAGTATTTGCTTTGATATTATTATTTCACATACTAAATGTGACCATGAAGTGTCATATCCTAGAATATTGCGAGTATTTAACCTTTCACCTGGTATATTTCTGCAGATTCTTGTTCTGCATTTTTTCTGATGTTATTTGATTTGTTAGTTTTTAATCAAATCAATTTGAAAAAAAATCAAATTGATTTGATTTGGTGATTATGTTTTAAAGACACAAAAATCAAAGTATACAAGTAGGTTAGATACTTACAAGTACCTACTTTTCAATAAAATAAATAAAAATCTGTTCTTTTTCATTACATTATTATTTAACTTATAAAATAAATTAAAATATTAAATCAAGTTCAGGTCAACTAGGGAATATATATTTTAAAGCATACAATATATATAATCTCTATTACAAGATCTAATATTTTTATATATGGTCAATACACCAAACATTTTGTTATTTATAAAAGTGAACTCTGGATTACTGGATCTAGCCTTGATATTATTGTATTATGTTTAATTTGCCACTCAGCTATTTTTTAAGCTACAAAGTATTTTACAACAATAATATGTACATATAGATGCTTGTAATCAGCATACGAAAAAGGAGCTAGAAGTCATCTACTGTTACGAGATAATTTGCTAAACAAGGCCTTGCATTGAATATGAATTATTGCAAAAGCATACTGATTATTCCGTCCGATCTAGGGATAGGCGGCCTAAATTAAGCGCATGCCCAGACCAGTAAAAATAAGGGTAACCTACAAAAAAATATTTGATTCAACATAGCAGATATAAAACTAAAAGGGACGGAACCCCCGAATACCGTGCATCGTTTCATCGTGGTTCATCGTTCGTCGTGAGTCATCGATTCAAGCCGTCGCTACGCATCGAAGCGCTGCTACGCCAGGAAGAACCCGCGTTTTCGGTCTGATCCGTAGCTACCGGCCTGCCTGTTCTGCGACCTGTACCCGTGTACAGTGACCGCTGTAACCGCGATTCGCGTCAGTTGTAAGGACTATTGTAAGTCTGTGGAATAAATTCCCCTTCGGCGAAACGTGCAGTTTGGTGTTGCCCGCCAGCGTCCCGGATCCTTTCCCCTTCACCCTCTACCCTTCCCCTCTCCCTAGTCTCCTACCCCTCCTACCCCCTAGCACCCGTGACTGGGCCCGGTCGTGGGTAAGGGGATAAGAAGTTACAGGAAATTTACAGGGCTTGTCTCAGCAGATGCGATTAGGCCTTATGTCAGTGTTGCTTCTATGGCCGATAGTGGTAGTAGTACAGAACAAGTTGAGACTGAAGACCTTTTAGATCTCTTGGATTAGATCTTTTAGATTTCCAATATTAGTAGTAACTTAAACCTTTCTTATTTCGATTGCGGGAGCAATCTTTGCAGGACGGCCGAGTGTAACAACCGGAAGCACTACCGTACGTAATGCCTAGTGCTGCCACCGGAAGTATCGCCATAACAACCGGAAGCACATTGTATCTCGCCACGGTACTGCCCACCGGAAGCACTACCGCCTAGTGCTGCCACCGGAAGCCAAGCCAAGCCATGTAACTACCCCACCCGCCGATAACGCCATCTAGCCACGCCTTACAAGTGGGGTAGGGATAGCCAGCCATAAAAGGCCGTGCGTGCTTCGACTCGGGGCAGTCTTGCACCACATTAACGCACGGTAGCTCTTGCCGTCTGAGTATCGATTTAAAGTGTTAACAAAGTGACGTTTAACTTTGTGCTTATAATTGCTTTAATGTGATTATAATAAATCGGTCACATACATATATATCAAGTGACATTTAATTCTACCTGTCCTTACACTATACTATAATATAGTAGTTTATAGTTTATTCATTCAATCATTTTTAGTTCTGTCTCTTCGTAACGCTTTTGTCTTTGCTACAGATGCTATAAAAATTTAAAATTTTGTACGTACCCAACTGACAACTGATAATTGACAACTCAACTCAAAATAGTCTGTGCGCAGGGAGAACAAAACAATTGTGTCGTTACAGTATCTGAAGTGAAATTTTTAAATATATAATAATAAAATGAATTAACTGAATATAATATTGTATTATACTCGATAGTATTTAAACTGTATATTCAAAATGGATAGGGTAAATTATGGTTTGCTATTGATTTCGTTATGTGTTCTGTTATGGGGTGTGGCCGGCCAATACGAATGGCAAATACGTGATGCCTTCGACGAAATTAGAGGCAAAGTCGACAAAATAAATTCAGATAACTGTTTCATAAGCCATTTGAGTGATCTCTTCTTAGCGGAGGACTCGGTATCCCACCATCCGGACGTGAAAGAGATAAACATTAACCCTATATTTCCAAACCGTACCGCTATGCTACATTTGCACAATATGGCAATGAATAGAGCATTCTTCTGGAGCTACATCTTGCAATCGAGGTTCATACGACCGGCTATCAACGACACATACGATCCAGGCATGATGTATTACTTTCTATCATCAGTTGCTGACATCTCAGCAAATCCGTACATCAACGCTAGTTCAGTATACTTCTCACCGAATATGTCATATACGTCATCGTATAGAGGATTCTTCAATAAAACATTTCCAAGGTTCGCCCCAAGGGCCTTTCGTGCTGATGATTTTAACGATCCCGTCCATTTACAAAAGATTTCCACTCTGAACACTTTTCACATTGAAGATTTAGGTGCGTTCGACTCCGAGAGTTTGTCTAAGGATTACACATCAGAGTTTTACCGTACCAATGAATGGTACAAGCTGTGGTTGCCTGACCGTGTTTCCGAGAGACATGATACAAAAACAACCTATCAAGTTGAAATAAGATATGCTAATAATACAAATGAGACATTCACATTCCATGGTCCTCCGGGAAATGATGAGGTTAGCTTCAAATTTTATTCCTGTATACATACTTGAAGGGCTAAAGGGAATAACTGGCTAAGTACATTTTCTTTTTTTGTAATTTATGACCACAAAAATACTCATTTCATAATATGACTATTTAAAACAAGTGTAAAATGCATTGCGACACATTTTTGTTGTTGTATTTCTTCTTTAATAGTAAATAATTAACTGTGACTTGACCACATCGGTTATTATTATTATTATTATTAGGCATATTTTATACAGAAAACAATTTTAAATACATATAACATACAAAATTTCCTTTCAAAGTGATTCATTCTAATGTATTCAAGTCCACCATAAAGTGCTTTTAAAATGTAAATTGTCTGTCCTGTAAAGTTTTGTAAATGTGACATAGCTAGTTCTTCACTTTGCTATAATTAGTGTTCTATAATAGATTATTTCTAGATTGATAAAATGGCAGAATGTGGAATTTATAGGATAATATGTGTTTGGTTGTAGTTGCTTGAAAGTGTCTGTTTACTGGTACTAATGACCAAATTTGTACTTGGTTATAAGAGGACCTGGTATTAACACTGTACTGTTGTTTCAATATAATATTTACGTTCACCTAAAACTTTGTCTTGTCTCATTGTAAGATTCAAACCTATGTCTAATGATAACGTCTAAAACAGCTAAATAAATATATATATATTAAAAAAAAATACCCAATAGATGCTCACAAATACGATTTTTAACTTATATATTAAATAAAACTATAGCAAAAAAATGGTGCGGACCGAGAGTCTGCAGATAAGAAGAAAGGAAAAAAAATAATAATATAAGAATATGTTCAAACTTATATTCAAAACTTAAGTTTTCTTTCCACATACTTATTGAACTTAAAATAAACAAATGTCCCTTTGCTTTTTTCAGTTTACGTAAATATTTCATTGTATAGTAAAGTACAAAACATGAGGTATCTTGTCACAATATACCTAATTAATACAACATTAAAAAACTACACTTCATTTTTTTACTTAGGTTCCTGGACCAGTGAATTGGACTAAGCCATACTTTGATTGTGGTAGATTAAATAAATGGCTCGTAGCTGCAGTGTCACCAATAGCTGATATATATCCTAGGCATACTCAGTTCAGACATATTGAATACCCTACGTAAGTATTTATATAGTAAGTTTTCAGTTAGAATTGATTGGCTGCTGTCATATCTCAGAGTAACAAGAAAAAAAAAGCTAATTGCTCAATGTGGCCTTTTTTAAATTTGGTGCTTGTGTTCCTTATCCACAGTCCAGCCAATATCATATGGTAATTGTAATAAAAGTTATATAAGAAATAAAAAATAAAAGGGTCAAAAAAGCATAATATTAGTAGCTGGAGCAACAAAATAACTGACAATCCTGACTGTGTTTTCCTGAATACATTTATATTTTCTTATTAGATTTCAGTATAACTATATTCTCGTTTCACTGGTTCTCTTACCTTATTATCGTAATAAGTTTTAAGATTCCTTCTTATTCCATAAGTCATTGCAGAAAAGTATTTTGAGTAAAATATAAATCTTTAGGAAATCGTTTGACCATGAATCTATTGTGCATAGCAGTTCTCGGACCTATTAGATTTACTTCTCATAGGTAGTTTATAATGAATGTTGTGGTATAAGTTTTCACTTCATTCTAGATATTTAGCTGCTATAGACAATAATAATGTTTATCACCTTTTAATAACCCTTTAAAAGTCATACAAAGAGATGAATATTAAAAAGTTGAGTGAAAATTTTCATGTATTATGAAGTGCTTTAAACATCAGCCTGCAAGAGATTCACTACACATCCATAGTGCTCTTCATGTAAGAAGGTATGGAGATAATTATCATGTCAGTCCACAGTGTGGTTTCAAACTCTGAGAAATCCCCAGGTCTATAGTTTTCCCCAAATAGGGATCACCCGTACAGAATATTTCCTCACTAAGTTTTGCTTCACTGTTCAATGTCAATGTATGTAAATTCCCTAAAACAAAAGTGAGTCGCCTCGTCATTAAAATTGCAATAACTTTTGATAGACCGAACCAATTTTGATGAAACGAAGAATAATTGTTACTTGAAGATATGCCTTATGATTTTCTTGAAGAGGTTTCAATGAACCACAGTATTTTAGCAGTAATGGGTATACAAGCAGACAGACAATCCTAAAATTGATTGAGATGTATTTTATTACTTAATCCTATACACCTACAAACTTTTACAAAAATCTAAAAAGTACAGACCCTTTATATATACAATCTTATTACATGTATAGATGAAGCCATAATTCTAGAAGAATTTTGTTAAATATAATACATAAAAACTGCAGAGTGAAATATGCTTTGTTTTTGTTGGCGACGCAGCGTAAATTTAGCGGAATATAGACATGTGTTGGCGCGCGCATACCAATATCGGTCTGACGCCATATAGGGCAACAAAGCATATTTCACTCTGCAGTTTTTATGTATTATATTTAACAAAATTCTTCTAGAATTATGGCTTCATCTATACATGTAATAAGATTGTATATATAAAGGGTCTGTACTTTTTAGATTTTTGTAAAAGTTTGTAGGTGTATAGGATTAAGTAATAAAATACATCTCAATCAATTTTAGGATTGTCTGTCTGCTTGTATACCCATTACTGCTAAAATACTGTGGTTCATTGAAACCTCTTCAAGAAAATCATAAGGCATATCTTCAAGTAACAATTATTCTTCGTTTCATCAAAATTGGTTCGGTCTATCAAAAGTTATTGCAATTTTAATGACGAGGCGACTCACTTTTGTTTTAGGGAATTTACATACATTGACATTGAACAGTGAAGCAAAACTTAGTGAGGAAATATTCTGTACGGGTGATCCCTATTTGGGGAAAACTATAGACCTGGGGATTTCTCAGAGTTTGAAACCACACTGTGGACTGACATGATAATTATCTCCATACCTTCTTACATGAAGAGCACTATGGATGTGTAGTGAATCTCTTGCAGGCTGATGTTTAAAGCACTTCATAATACATGAAAATTTTCACTCAACTTTTTAATATTCATCTCTTTGTATGACTTTTAAAGGGTTATTAAAAGGTGATAAACATTATTATTGTCTATAGCAGCTAAATATCTAGAATGAAGTGAAAACTTATACCACAACATTCATTATAAACTACCTATGAGAAGTAAATCTAATAGGTCCGAGAACTGCTATGCACAATAGATTCATGGTCAAACGATTTCCTAAAGATTTATATTTTACTCAAAATACTTTTCTGCAATGACTTATGGAATAAGAAGGAATCTTAAAACTTATTACGATAATAAGGTAAGAGAACCAGTGAAACGAGAATATAGTTATACTGAAATCTAATAAGAAAATATAAATGTATTCAGGAAAACACAGTCAGGATTGTCAGTTATTTTGTTGCTCCAGCTACTAATATTATGCTTTTTTGACCCTTTTATTTTTTATTTCTTATATAACTTTTATTACAATTACCATATGATATTGGCTGGACTGTGGATAAGGAACACAAGCACCAAATTTAAAAAAGGCCACATTGAGCAATTAGCTTTTTTTTTCTTGTTACTCTGAGATATGACAGCAGCCAATCAATTCTAACTGAAAACTTACTATATAAATACTTACGTAGGGTATTCAATATGTCTGAACTGAGTATGCCTAGGATATATATCAGCTATTGGTGACACTGCAGCTACGAGCCATTTATTTAATCTACCACAATCAAAGTATGGCTTAGTCCAATTCACTGGTCCAGGAACCTAAGTAAAAAAATGAAGTGTAGTTTTTTAATGTTGTATTAATTAGGTATATTGTGACAAGATACCTCATGTTTTGTACTTTACTATACAATGAAATATTTACGTAAACTGAAAAAAGCAAAGGGACATTTGTTTATTTTAAGTTCAATAAGTATGTGGAAAGAAAACTTAAGTTTTGAATATAAGTTTGAACATATTCTTATATTATTATTTTTTTTCCTTTCTTCTTATCTGCAGACTCTCGGTCCGCACCATTTTTTTGCTATAGTTTTATTTAATATATAAGTTAAAAATCGTATTTGTGAGCATCTATTGGGTATTTTTTTTTAATATATATATATTTATTTAGCTGTTTTAGACGTTATCATTAGACATAGGTTTGAATCTTACAATGAGACAAGACAAAGTTTTAGGTGAACGTAAATATTATATTGAAACAACAGTACAGTGTTAATACCAGGTCCTCTTATAACCAAGTACAAATTTGGTCATTAGTACCAGTAAACAGACACTTTCAAGCAACTACAACCAAACACATATTATCCTATAAATTCCACATTCTGCCATTTTATCAATCTAGAAATAATCTATTATAGAACACTAATTATAGCAAAGTGAAGAACTAGCTATGTCACATTTACAAAACTTTACAGGACAGACAATTTACATTTTAAAAGCACTTTATGGTGGACTTGAATACATTAGAATGAATCACTTTGAAAGGAAATTTTGTATGTTATATGTATTTAAAATTGTTTTCTGTATAAAATATGCCTAATAATAATAATAATAATAACCGATGTGGTCAAGTCACAGTTAATTATTTACTATTAAAGAAGAAATACAACAACAAAAATGTGTCGCAATGCATTTTACACTTGTTTTAAATAGTCATATTATGAAATGAGTATTTTTGTGGTCATAAATTACAAAAAAAGAAAATGTACTTAGCCAGTTATTCCCTTTAGCCCTTCAAGTATGTATACAGGAATAAAATTTGAAGCTAACCTCATCATTTCCCGGAGGACCATGGAATGTGAATGTCTCATTTGTATTATTAGCATATCTTATTTCAACTTGATAGGTTGTTTTTGTATCATGTCTCTCGGAAACACGGTCAGGCAACCACAGCTTGTACCATTCATTGGTACGGTAAAACTCTGATGTGTAATCCTTAGACAAACTCTCGGAGTCGAACGCACCTAAATCTTCAATGTGAAAAGTGTTCAGAGTGGAAATCTTTTGTAAATGGACGGGATCGTTAAAATCATCAGCACGAAAGGCCCTTGGGGCGAACCTTGGAAATGTTTTATTGAAGAATCCTCTATACGATGACGTATATGACATATTCGGTGAGAAGTATACTGAACTAGCGTTGATGTACGGATTTGCTGAGATGTCAGCAACTGATGATAGAAAGTAATACATCATGCCTGGATCGTATGTGTCGTTGATAGCCGGTCGTATGAACCTCGATTGCAAGATGTAGCTCCAGAAGAATGCTCTATTCATTGCCATATTGTGCAAATGTAGCATAGCGGTACGGTTTGGAAATATAGGGTTAATGTTTATCTCTTTCACGTCCGGATGGTGGGATACCGAGTCCTCCGCTAAGAAGAGATCACTCAAATGGCTTATGAAACAGTTATCTGAATTTATTTTGTCGACTTTGCCTCTAATTTCGTCGAAGGCATCACGTATTTGCCATTCGTATTGGCCGGCCACACCCCATAACAGAACACATAACGAAATCAATAGCAAACCATAATTTACCCTATCCATTTTGAATATACAGTTTAAATACTATCGAGTATAATACAATATTATATTCAGTTAATTCATTTTATTATTATATATTTAAAAATTTCACTTCAGATACTGTAACGACACAATTGTTTTGTTCTCCCTGCGCACAGACTATTTTGAGTTGAGTTGTCAATTATCAGTTGTCAGTTGGGTACGTACAAAATTTTAAATTTTTATAGCATCTGTAGCAAAGACAAAAGCGTTACGAAGAGACAGAACTAAAAATGATTGAATGAATAAACTATAAACTACTATATTATAGTATAGTGTAAGGACAGGTAGAATTAAATGTCACTTGATATATATGTATGTGACCGATTTATTATAATCACATTAAAGCAATTATAAGCACAAAGTTAAACGTCACTTTGTTAACACTTTAAATCGATACTCAGACGGCAAGAGCTACCGTGCGTTAATGTGGTGCAAGACTGCCCCGAGTCGAAGCACGCACGGCCTTTTATGGCTGGCTATCCCTACCCCACTTGTAAGGCGTGGCTAGATGGCGTTATCGGCGGGTGGGGTAGTTACATGGCTTGGCTTGGCTTCCGGTGGCAGCACTAGGCGGTAGTGCTTCCGGTGGGCAGTACCGTGGCGAGATACAATGTGCTTCCGGTTGTTATGGCGATACTTCCGGTGGCAGCACTAGGCATTACGTACGGTAGTGCTTCCGGTTGTTACACTCGGCCGTCCTGCAAAGATTGCTCCCGCAATCGAAATAAGAAAGGTTTAAGTTACTACTAATATTGGAAATCTAAAAGATCTAATCCAAGAGATCTAAAAGGTCTTCAGTCTCAACTTGTTCTGTACTACTACCACTATCGGCCATAGAAGCAACACTGACATAAGGCCTAATCGCATCTGCTGAGACAAGCCCTGTAAATTTCCTGTAACTTCTTATCCCCTTTAAGCTTCTAATTCTGTACCCGTCATTACCCATAACTAATAACTACATAAAGCCCTTAGCATTGACTCATCTGCTGAGACAAGCCCTGTAAATTTCCTGTAACTTCTTATCCCCTTTAAGCTTCTAATTCTGTACCCGTCATTACCCATAACTAATAACTACATAAAGCCCTTAGCATTGACTTTGCCAGCACTACTGACTGGAGCCTGCTTCCAGAGCACAAAGTCTCCTAACTTATAGATTATACTACTCTTTCTTTTCTTGTCATACTGTCTCTTCATCCTAGCACTGGCCAGTTTATTGCGGCTGTGGCCTTAGTCCGCCTTGCATGTACAGGCTCACATTCTTGGCCAGGGATAGATACATCGCATACCATACAGATCGTCCGGATTGAGCGAACATCAAATCATTCGGTTTGTACCCCATTGATATATTTATAGTATTGTTGATACCTCATACGATATTAGGCAAACTGCTATCCCAACTGTTTCCGCCTCACTAGATTCAGTGGCCCTTAACGCATGTTTCCCGCCTCACTAGATTCAGTGGCCCTTAACGCATCTAAGATAGTACGGTTTGTTCTTCCTACCTGACCATTCGCACGTGGGCAAGCAATTGTACATAAAGTGTGTCTAAACAGTTTTTCAACCGAGAAACTCTTGAAGTGCCTACCAGTAAAAGCCTTTCCGTGGTCGGAGACCCTACTACCGTAATTACCCTTACCATACGAGCAGTGGAGACAGTTTTTTAGAAACCAGAAATACTACCGTAATTGCCCTTATCATACGAGCAGTGGAGACAGTTTGTAATATATTTCTTATAAATCTCGACATTTTTGGAAACCAGAAACTCGCCTTAATTATCTCTGTACAACGTTTTAGACCTACATGACCCATTTTCAAAACCCGGACCTAATAGACGATTACCAATTAGTGTTTTACGATAGAGCCTGTCGTTGATGAGAGCGTAATTGTTAACTACATCGAGGTCGGTGCACCCACCGTTTATCAATCCTATAATACGATTCAACTTCTCGTATTGGCACTGTAACGTATAGAACCAATCTGCTACCTCCAAACGATTGATTTCGACATTATCTATAACCTGTTCCGAACCTTCAGATGAAAGTCTGAAATTCGCCGTATTCGATCCCCGCGCAACTGGGTTTCGACTTAACGCGTCTACATGTCTCATTCGCTCCCCAGGTCTATAATCAATCTCAAAATCATAATCCTGAATCAAAAGCCACCATCGAGCAATTCGGGAAATTAAATCGAGTTTTGTCAACGTAGCGCGAGCCGCGGTACAATTTGTAACTATCCGAACATGTTTTCCGAAAACATAAACACGAAATCTGCGTAATGACTCAACAACCGCTAACGTTTCGAGTTCGTAACTATGATAAAAGCACTTTTCTCGAGTTGTAACCCGACTAAAATAATTTACAGGGCGCAAAGTACCCTCAGTTTGTTTTTGCATCAAAATCGCGGTGATACCTAGTTTACCAGCATCCGTATACAAGCATCCGTATGAATTTCTAACGAAAGCAAAGGGTCAAAAATGGCTAACACCGGCTCACTACATAATTTATTTTTAAGTTCATTGAAGCTTTGCATTTGTTCGTCACCCCAAAGGGGGCGCGCGCGCAATAACTGTAAAATTAAAAATGAACTTTCGAAAGTAACTACATAAACCTATAAACTGCCTAATACCATGTACATTATTTTTACCTAGTGACTCTACGATTTGATTTACTAGACGCATAAAAACTGATGGGGCGTTTGCTAAACCGAAGGGTACACGTGTATAGGAGTACAAACCCAGTTTTGCGAGTGTCTTCGGGACTTATACCGACCTGATGGTAACTTTGAGCCATATTTAAAGAAGTGAAGTAGTTTTTACCTGCCAATTGAGCTATTTGATAATCAATATTTGGCAAAGGATATCTATCGCGTATTCTGATCGAATTTAATGCCCGGTAGTCCAATACATATCGGGGAAACGTAACTTGATTCAGATTCTTTAAAGAAATTCTATAGGGTCTATAGAAAATGGGTCGATGGTTTTTAATTTTATTTACATTTGAACTAAATTTGAACACCCCAAGTCTTTAGTGTTATGTGCAAAACTGTTACTGTATTTAGTCAACGAGATTCACGCTACTTAGACGAGTTGGTATGGCTATTACTTATACTGAAAATGGATTATGAAGTGTGGCTTAGGCAAGGGCTTAGGCTAGACTTAGAGCTTACATTATCACTGACCTCGCAAATCGGCACTTGCACGCAGCTTTCGTTCGGCTCTTGATAAGACAGTACCTGCTTCGCAATTGACGTCCTCGCTACCCATATTCACAACCTTCAAGTAACCGTGACGGCCGCGTAGCAGTGTAGCTGTCGGGCTGGCGAAACCATCTCGTCATCGTAGTTTCCAAGTATGTGCACCTCGATGATAGAGGTCCCTGGCGGTAAACTTTCCTGGCAGGCCGTAGTCACTTTGAAATGGCAGTTTCTCTCGGCCCCATCCACAGAGACTAGAAATTATTTGTTAGATGAGCTTTGCAAAGTATGTCAATGTCGTCAAGTTGCAGTTTGAATTGAACTTCCCCTTTGCTCGCGATGACATCACCATTGAATCCCTGAGAGATGTATGCTGGCTTGGCTTAACCTCCAAGTTAAGAAGTTTTGAGACGTCTTTATCGAGTAAGTTTCACATAGACTTCGTTGACCTTTAGAGGACTTCTCGTAGATGTTGTAGTTCCTAGGTTATCGGCCTGGCGGGCATTTTCCCATTTTCCTTATACGTACGGAGACTGTATTTAGAGTCTTGATGCGGAGAGCGATAGTCATCTCGGATAAGGCATGATACTGTAGCGGCATTGGACAGTTTACAACGGGAGCACATGGAGATTTTCTCTTGAAAATGCTTAGAAAAAAAATGCTTAGTGAATATACGGGTTAGTAATTCCTTCCATTCTTCCCATGAATAGGCGTATTCTTCCAGACGATTACACCATTTACGTGCTTGACCTCTCAGCTTGTCTTGTAGGTGGACGGATTTCGTATTTTGGTCCCAACTGTGGATCTCGCCAAGATGATCAATCTTCTTTAGCCAAGTTGTCACAGTGTAACAGCGTCATTCTCTGGATCAAATTCAGGGATCAAAGATGCAGCTTGGTGTTTCTTCGGAGGCTGGTCATCCAGAACTTGTATGGCCTTATGTATTTCTTGGAGTTTTTAACATTTTCCTCGCAGGTGGCGTAGCTGTGCCATCAGATTCGTGGTCGGCGTCAACAAGGTCTGGTCTGCTGGTTGATGATTCCATGTCCCAGTCACAAGGCCGTGAACGTTTAGACACTGATGCTTGACGAGTCTTCATCGTGGTTTATCCCACTTCTGACTTGTAAGGACAGGTAGAATTAAATGTCACTTGATATATATGTATGTGACCGATTTATTATAATCACATTAAAGCAATTATAAGCACAAAGTTAAACGTCACTTTGTTAACACTTTAAATCGATACTCAGACGGCAAGAGCTACCGTGCGTTAATGTGGTGCAAGACTGCCCCGAGTCGAAGCACGCACGGCCTTTTATGGCTGGCTATCCCTACCCCACTTGTAAGGCGTGGCTAGACGGCGGGTGGGGTAGTTACATGGCTTGGCTTGGCTTCCGGTGGCAGCACTAGGCGGTAGTGCTTCCGGTGGGCAGTACCGTGGCGAGATACAATGTGCTTCCGGTTGTTATGGCGATACTTCCGGTGGCAGCACTAGGCATTACGTACGGCAGTGCTTCCGGTTGTTACAATAGAATAAACTGTAAACTATAACTTTATAGAACTTTATATATTACTAGCCGACCCGTGCCCACTTCGTTGGGCGGTAATACGTAAGCGTGGAATAGTTATTTTGCGCTAAAACGCAGCGGAAGCTCTAAAAAGGAAAAAATACCCCGATTTTGCTACATTCTTCATTGCTGCTCCGCTCCTATGAGTCTTAGCGTGATGATATATAGCCTATAACCTTCCCTGATAAATGAGCTATATAACACTGAAAGAATTTTCCAAATCGGACTAGTAGTTCCTGAAATTACCCCTTACAACGTCACAAACTCACAAACTCTACCTCTTTATAATATTATAGTATAGACTAACTATGCCCGCAACTTTGTCAGCGTAGAGTTTAATTTTTAAAAATAGTGACTAAAAAACATGTTAGTATATTAATTCCATTTACTTGTCTAATTTCCTCTCGTACTTAAGTTGCGTCGCGATAAAGTCAACCAATTTTAATGAAACCAAGATTAAACGTTACTCGAGGATATACTCTATGATTTTCTTGGTGAAGTTTTATCGAAAATTGACAACTTTAACAGTGATGCGTGTTCAAACAAGCAGATAGACAGATAGAAATTTCTAAAAACTATTTAAATGTATTTTATTACTTATTCCAAAACATCTGCAACCATTTTTTCACAGGAATCTAAAAAGTATAGACACTTTCGATTTACATGTGTAGGACCTTCGCGGGCTCCCTACTATAAGATTCTAGACTGACAAGGACAACGTAATAATAATACTCGGAGTGCGTGCAATAGACTATGTATTAATATGACTATATAAGGTATTTATGGAGACGCGATCATTCATTTGTTTGAACGACATTCTATTTACAATATATACAGAAGTTTAAGCCAGTCTGCCAAAGGGGATGACATTTTTTTTTTCGAACTGACCACGCTATTGACTAAGCAAGGTCTTAACAGCTTCACCGGACTACTAAGGCGAGCGCTTAAAACACTCAGCCTATTTTATTTTGACAACTAGCTCAAGGGTGCGCGGCAAACCTCGGCTTAGGCTGTTGCCTGATACATGCAAATCGCGACCTATCATTTTTTTTTTACATGGGGAAATTCTACTGGATACACCACCCTCCGGGGGGAGAGAGTGGGTTATGTCCGACTCGCACAGACTAAAACCTCACGGTGTACCGACATACCGTCTTTGTGGGGGCGGCAAGGGATCGAACAAGCTAATCAACCTTGTAGAGCCGCCCACACGGTCCGCCCAGCGGAAGGTGACCGCCGGGCTCCTACCTATAGAGAGACAGACCGGGAACACACCGGCTGCCCCCCCTCGTCCGCCGGACCTGTGCAATGAGGAGATGCCCCCCCGACCCATCCCCTCAGGTCCGGCTACGGTGGCGGGAGAAGTTGAGCGAAGCGCCTCCTCCTCCCGCCTGTCCTCCTTTGACGGAGACGGCCACTTTGAGGGTCTGCCTCGCGGGCCCTCTCCGCCTCCTCCTTCTGCGAGATGACCTCCTCGCAGAAGGAGGCCATCACTCGCCAAGCCTGTTCGCTGCCGAACATGGCCGAAACCATGCTCGGCAGCGATAAGTCCGTTCCCACGGCCGCCACCAAAATGCGGCGCTGCTCCCCCCACGCAGCACACTCGGTCAGCGTGTGCTGCGCGGTATCAGCGCCGCACTCATGGCAGGCGGCCGTCGTCTCCCTGCGTGTGATCCGGTGCAGGTACCACCCGAAACAACCGTGTCGGGTGAGTACCTGCACCAGTCGGAACGTCAGGGAGCCCCACTCCCTGCATGTCCACTCCCGCAGGACCGGGCGGACGGCGTCCACTGTGAACCGCCCGAACCGCTCGTCCACCAGGTCCTGCTGCTACCCTTCGACGGCGTCTCGTCTGAGACGCTGTCTCTCCACCTCTACCTCCCTGGGAGCCGGAGGCTCCCCCCTTCGTTTCCTCGCCGCCGTGAACTCGTACACGGCGGCGAGAACTTCTGCCTCCAGCTCCCAGGGCAGCGAGACGGCGAGCGTGTAGGCCGCCGCTAAGGACAGCGTCCGGTACGCCCGCGCATTGCGCATTGCGGAGCGCGCGTACGTTGGTGGCACCGATGGCATCGGCCCAGACTGGTGCCCCGCCCCGTAAGCTCCATCGCCCGCACGACTCCCATGTAGAGTCGGCGGCACCCGGCACCCGGCCCCCCAACGTTGGGGAGTAACCGGCCGAGTGCCGCAGCCGCCCCAGAAATTCGCGAAGTGGGGCTCGAACCGCCAGCGCCCGTCCAGGGTGAGGCCCAGATATTTCATCTGGGTCCCCACCCTGATCCGGGCTCCCTCCACCACAATGTGAGCCCCAGGAGGTGCGACCCACCTGTCCATCTGCCTCCTATAATATAAAAAAAAAGTTCAAAAATATTGACAGATTGATATTCATTTATTATCATTGCTAATTTATTTCCTAGTATAAATTGAAGATTTGTCTCATTTTCTTATGTAGTTTTATGATTCTCATTAACTGTAAACATCAAAGTGGCAAAAATGGATCTAAGTCGTGGAGACAACCCTAGTACACCAAAGTGAAGCCAGGCAGGCAGCTAGTGTTAGATAAACAGAGAACAATAACGCTTTAGAGTGGATGGGAAACTATCCCTGCCCCACCCGATACGCTCAGGTGTGCCACAGGGCTCCATACTCGCGCCCTCGCTCTTCAATCTGTTCATCAGTGACGCATTGAAGTTAATCCTGATAAGAGCGCCGCGATACTTTTCGATCCTTTACGACGTAGTAATAACTTCGAGCCCATCAGGCTATACAGAACCGATATACCTTGGGCCGACGAGGTCAAATATCTCAGTGTTACATTAGATAAACATTTAAATTTCGAGTCACATATAGATAGAGTAGCCAGAGCTTATCGAAGGCTTTGGCGACATCGAAGAAGAATGCGTTTCGGTTTACGTTTCGGGTCGGCATTAAAATTGGAAAAAATGTACTCCGTGAGGCGGTGTAGTTCATTCGTGCAAGAGTGTTCAGCACGATATCCGAACTGCTCAGGTGGTATTAATTTTAAATCTGTAATCGAGACCTGGACGGTTCAGGAGCCGCTCGTATAATTTACCTAATGTATCTAACAGGCTGATCGGGCGATAGCTTTTAATATATACTCTATTTCCATTCCAAGGATTTATTATAGTACATGTTAGTTTACATGCCCATAGATGTGTTCATAGAACCGGATCCACGTAAACACTGTTAAATTAAGCGAATTACTAGATGCAGTTTCTATATATTGAAATTTCAAGTAGCATATTTTAATAACTTCACTAAAAACTTCTATGTAAAATAATAAAGTTATTATTAAAAAACCTTAGATAAAATATTATTTCATGTTAGGTATAGGTACCTGCTAGTTGATCAAAATGTTCGAAATAAATTCTGTCCAAAGAGTATAATAAGCAATATAGTAAATTCTGTCTTATAGAGTTTGTCTATGAATAACCTCAAACTATAATCAAAATATTATGTGTTACAAATAATTATTCGTTACGATAAATTCACTATATTTATCGCAATAAAGATGGCAGGAACTTTATTCCGTAAGATAAATCAATATTTAATTTATATACGTATAATTAAAAAACTTTACAAGCTGTAATTTCATTTTTCAGGATCAGTTTTAAACACAGCTATTTCAGCTTATAAAAATGCAGCTGTTACTAATTCAGCCAGTTTGGTAAGTTATACTACGAAATTAAGTATTAAACGTGATCTGTTTGCCTTAGTGGTAATGTATAATTGTTATATACATAATGAACAGATAAACCAGAAGCATAGCTTAGGTGCTCGAGATAAAAAAAATTTTGAAGAGCTTTTTACTGCTGAATTATAGTTTTTTTACAACTTGTAAGTCATCCGAAAATGTATAGTTATTTTCATTATTACAAGCCTCTTACTAAAAGCTTCTGTAGCTGGGACCCTGAATCGTTGACCAAATTGATATGACTCCGCCTCTAATTAAAACTAAATAAGTACTTGTGTCATAATTAATTTTATATTTTTCAGAGATCTATACATACAGGTACTGTTTTCTATGCAGCCAGAAAGGGAACAAGGGCAAAGGCCCGTGCAAAAAAAATCAAAGTTGAAGTCACCAAAGTGGGTTTCATACCACACAACCAAAGAGGCAAAAAGTATGCACTGAACAATTTTATTGTAGCTTTACACATAAATAATTATTTTGTGATCATAGAGATATTATTTAAATGAACAATCTTGGTCTCTGTTATATTTAATTGTTGTGTTTGTGTTAGTCAGGACAACACTCATATGTGAGCAAATAATCAGTAAAACACACAAAAAATTTACATTAAAAATCTACATATAAAATGTCACTGGGACAAACAATAGTATGCAGATATTCAATGTTGTAGGTGGCAGAGCTACACTGAAGCTATTAATGGTTTCAGCATGAATGGGTCGGCTCAACCGGGGTAGTACCACCCTCTCACCGAAAACCAATGTGAAGTAACAGTGCTTGCATTGTTGCATTTCGTTCGGTCAGTGAGAGCGACAAAGGTCCAACTCACCTTCCCTTCTCCCTTCTCTTACTCCCCGTCTCCCCCAAGACAGGTTGGCAATGCACTTGCGACTCCCCTGGTGTTGCAAGTGTCTATGGACGGTGGTGACCAGTTAACATCAGGTGACCCACCTGTCCATCTGCCTCCTATAATATAAAAAAAAAGTTCAAAAATATTGACAGATTGATATTCATTTATTATCATTGCTAATTTATTTCCTAGTATAAATTGAAGATTTGTCTCATTTTCTTATGTAGTTTTATGATTCTCATTAACTGTAAACATCAAAGTGGCAAAAATGGATCTAAGTCGTGGAGACAACCCTAGTACACCAAAGTGAAGCCAGGCAGGCAGCTAGTGTTAGATAAACAGAGAACAATAAAAAAATGATTAATGTCATTTTATTGGGATGATATGGATTAGAAAATAAACATATTTCTCCTTTTTTTATCTATTGAAGTAAACATATTCATCATACATTTTAAAAGTGCATGTATTACTTCCAGTATTGCAAGTGTACATAGGCTGTGGCGACTGTTTAATATCAGGTGGCCCGCATGATTGTTTGTTACCATAGTGGTATAAGAGAGATTCCAGTAAAATAAAAGTATTAAATGAATAAATTTACATTTATAGGGTAGTGAAGTCAACTGTAAATAAGCATAGCACAGATGAATACAAAGCTGATGCAATTGATGATGTGTATCCTTTGAAATATTACAAATGGGTGTTGTACACTGCGGAAGAAGCAATATTGGCTCATAGAGAGACACATCATCCGACCATGTACAATGTGCCAGATGCACTAGTCTTTGCACAAGTTGAATTTAACATGGAAGCAGCTAAGCAGGTGATCTTATCTATATTTATAAATATGTATAAATCAATTAATATGAATTATCTGAGTTTGATATCCCCAATGTGTGGCAGGCATGGTGATTCAGGTAGAGGCCAATGGCCTTGCGGTGGGTCTTCTACAGTCTGATGATGATGATGAATTAATGCATTTCTTCTATATTTTTTTTCAGATATCATATATTACCAAAACCCTTTTATTCTACTGGCTATGTTTGCATATTTCATTTTATTATCATATAAAGATAATCAGTTCTAACGTGGGCCCACATCTATGGTTAAAACAAAGTGTAGTAACTACAAAAAAAAGTGTAATAAGTACAGTATCAATTGTTAAAGTAAAAGTTAAAAATGTTTTAGAAGAAGATAGAATTGAAAACTTTTAATATATACTCTATTTCCATTCCAAGGATTTATTATAGTACATGTTAGTTTACATGCCCATAGATGTGTTCATAGAACCGGATCCACGTAAACACTGTTAAATTAAGCGAATTACTAGATGCAGTTTCTATATATTGAAATTTCAAGTAGCATATTTTAATAACTTCACTAAAAACTTCTATGTAAAATAATAAAGTTATTATTAAAAAACCTTAGATAAAATATTATTTCATGTTAGGTATAGGTACCTGCTAGTTGATCAAAATGTTCGAAATAAATTCTGTCCAAAGAGTATAATAAGCAATATAGTAAATTCTGTCTTATAGAGTTTGTCTATGAATAACCTCAAACTATAATCAAAATATTATGTGTTACAAATAATTATTCGTTACGATAAATTCACTATATTTATCGCAATAAAGATGGCAGGAACTTTATTCCGTAAGATAAATCAATATTTAATTTATATACGTATAATTAAAAAACTTTACAAGCTGTAATTTCATTTTTCAGGATCAGTTTTAAACACAGCTATTTCAGCTTATAAAAATGCAGCTGTTACTAATTCAGCCAGTTTGGTAAGTTATACTACGAAATTAAGTATTAAACGTGATCTGTTTGCCTTAGTGGTAATGTATAATTGTTATATACATAATGAACAGATAAACCAGAAGCATAGCTTAGGTGCTCGAGATAAAAAAAATTTTGAAGAGCTTTTTACTGCTGAATTATAGTTTTTTTACAACTTGTAAGTCATCCGAAAATGTATAGTTATTTTCATTATTACAAGCCTCTTACTAAAAGCTTCTGTAGCTGGGACCCTGAATCGTTGACCAAATTGATATGACTCCGCCTCTAATTAAAACTAAATAAGTACTTGTGTCATAATTAATTTTATATTTTTCAGAGATCTATACATACAGGTACTGTTTTCTATGCAGCCAGAAAGGGAACAAGGGCAAAGGCCCGTGCAAAAAAAATCAAAGTTGAAGTCACCAAAGTGGGTTTCATACCACACAACCAAAGAGGCAAAAAGTATGCACTGAACAATTTTATTGTAGCTTTACACATAAATAATTATTTTGTGATCATAGAGATATTATTTAAATGAACAATCTTGGTCTCTGTTATATTTAATTGTTGTGTTTGTGTTAGTCAGGACAACACTCATATGTGAGCAAATAATCAGTAAAACACACAAAAAATTTACATTAAAAATCTACATATAAAATGTCACTGGGACAAACAATAGTATGCAGATATTCAATGTTGTAGGTGGCAGAGCTACACTGAAGCTATTAATGGTTTCAGCATGAATGGGTCGGCTCAACCGGGGTAGTACCACCCTCTCACCGAAAACCAATGTGAAGTAACAGTGCTTGCATTGTTGCATTTCGTTCGGTCAGTGAGAGCGACAAAGGTCCAACTCACCTTCCCTTCTCCCTTCTCTTACTCCCCGTCTCCCCCAAGACAGGTTGGCAATGCACTTGCGACTCCCCTGGTGTTGCAAGTGTCTATGGACGGTGGTGACCAGTTAACATCAGGTGACCCACCTGTCCATCTGCCTCCTATAATATAAAAAAAAAGTTCAAAAATATTGACAGATTGATATTCATTTATTATCATTGCTAATTTATTTCCTAGTATAAATTGAAGATTTGTCTCATTTTCTTATGTAGTTTTATGATTCTCATTAACTGTAAACATCAAAGTGGCAAAAATGGATCTAAGTCGTGGAGACAACCCTAGTACACCAAAGTGAAGCCAGGCAGGCAGCTAGTGTTAGATAAACAGAGAACAATAAAAAAATGATTAATGTCATTTTATTGGGATGATATGGATTAGAAAATAAACATATTTCTCCTTTTTTTATCTATTGAAGTAAACATATTCATCATACATTTTAAAAGTGCATGTATTACTTCCAGTATTGCAAGTGTACATAGGCTGTGGCGACTGTTTAATATCAGGTGGCCCGCATGATTGTTTGTTACCATAGTGGTATAAGAGAGATTCCAGTAAAATAAAAGTATTAAATGAATAAATTTACATTTATAGGGTAGTGAAGTCAACTGTAAATAAGCATAGCACAGATGAATACAAAGCTGATGCAATTGATGATGTGTATCCTTTGAAATATTACAAATGGGTGTTGTACACTGCGGAAGAAGCAATATTGGCTCATAGAGAGACACATCATCCGACCATGTACAATGTGCCAGATGCACTAGTCTTTGCACAAGTTGAATTTAACATGGAAGCAGCTAAGCAGGTGATCTTATCTATATTTATAAATATGTATAAATCAATTAATATGAATTATCTGAGTTTGATATCCCCAATGTGTGGCAGGCATGGTGATTCAGGTAGAGGCCAATGGCCTTGCGGTGGGTCTTCTACAGTCTGATGATGATGATGAATTAATGCATTTCTTCTATATTTTTTTTCAGATATCATATATTACCAAAACCCTTTTATTCTACTGGCTATGTTTGCATATTTCATTTTATTATCATATAAAGATAATCAGTTCTAACGTGGGCCCACATCTATGGTTAAAACAAAGTGTAGTAACTACAAAAAAAAGTGTAATAAGTACAGTATCAATTGTTAAAGTAAAAGTTAAAAATGTTTTGGTTAATTTAAACCTTAAGAAAGCATTTAGCAATATTAAAAAAATGCTACCACTGGTTCGTAAAACATTTAACTCATCAAGACCAATCAACAAGAGATGTAGGGCTTATTCTCTTTTGTTTGTAAAAATACATTGGCTATTTTAGTATAGCTAACTATCTGGTACCCACGAGTTTGTCCGTGTGTAGTGTCTGTTCTTACAATATACATTATGTATATATGTATTAGAGCACGTATAAAAAAAACATGTCCGAACCAGGCTCAAAAGTTTCGTTTAAATGTCAAAATATGAGCCCTTATTATTAATATTAAGGTAGTTAACATCACACTTTTCGATTTCCCATAAGAATAACACAGGAAAAAAAATTTTTCTTCTGTTTGAATTAATAAACCATACATTGCTCTACAACTTCTATCGAATATTTTTGTAGAGTATTGAATGCTCTATAAAAAAATTCTGTTATAATTTTTCGAAGAATCATGATTTTTCATTGTTAATGTTAAGGGGTTGCTCTGACAATTACATATCCCTAGATATATATTATTTCTTTACCCTATTAAACTGTCTTGATAATTATAGAAAATCATGTATCTTTCAGTGTTTACAATTATTTATATTTATAGAATTAAATTAAAAAAAAAAAAAAATTTATAGAATAATGCCACTGCTAAAAGAACATATCTTGCAAACATAAAAGGAATTGTTCAACAAAAGAATTTTAATTTTTAATATAGAAATAGCCTATTCTTAGGTTTATGCTATGTATCTCATTGTTTTATTGTTTTACTCAATTACAGAATCGATTCGTGGACAGTTTTACGCGTCTTTCACTGCTACCAAACCCATTTCCTCGAGATGAAGAGCGTACAATACTAGCTTTCTGCAAAGGCTCTGAGATAGCTAAAGAAGCGATGGATGCAGGAGCAACAATTGCTGGAGGATCGGATATAATAAAGAAAATTCAAGTAAATTAACTTTAATTACATTAACATGGTATTCAGTTTAATAAACGGCTAAAAAAATGCAGTAAGTAACAGATAAAAATCAGGAATACTTTGTTCAGTTTGGGCCCTAATAAGGCGTTTATGAACATCATGAAAAACTGGTAAGAAACTCGATTTGGTTTATCTTTTCATGGCACATATAACAAACATAACTATCTAGTTACATTCGTTTCTGGTGAATCCACAGAGAGGGGGCCTAATTTCCAGATGTCTTTAGATATTAAAACCCGCTTGACATGGCACTTGAACGCTCTATCCGGCAAATTCGTAATGAGCTTTAGGGCTTTGTTATAAAACCTGACACAATTATCTAAAAAACTTTTGCTCTTGGTAAGTGTGAAACATGGCATGACAAATTTGTTCGTATTTCTAGTATTTAAATTATGTTTGTCTTATATAGTTCTTATATGGTGTGAGATATTTGTATAAATATCAAATAGTTTATTGCACATTTGGGATGTAACAGATTATGATTATATCAAATGAAGAGATATTGCCTGTTTTCATTTAGTCTGATATAACCTTGAATATGTTTTAAAAAAGTGTATGTGTACCTACTTATGTACACGCGTCAGAAGTTATACTTCTTTATCATAACAAGATAAAACTCTTTTCAAAATTTTTATCTGTCGCCTTTTTTTACGTTTGTAGAAAAAACGACAACAATAGAAAAAAGGTATTTAATACATTGAAAGTTTTAATACAAAGAAATACAAACAACAAATACAAAGATTGTCTCTTTGTATGTTGACTATAGCTAACTTCAGGGTGTCGGTTTTTCGTGACTGTAAGTTTAAGCGCCATGTCAAGCAAGTTTTGGTGTGAAAAGGCTATTATAGAGTGGATCAATATGTGAACGACGGTGTTGTCTGGAATTTACTCCACTCTGTGCAGCTACTAAAAATGATTGTATGTATGTATTGGAAATACATATGTTAAAAAGATATACCCCATCGAGTTTCTTGCCGGTTCTTCTCAATGACAGTGTTGTTTTCCGAACCAGTGGTAGTTTTGACGTTCCTAAGTGCCTAAACTGAATAAAGTATTTTTGATTTGATTTGAATTTCAACCTTGCATTACCATACTTAATAAATTAATGCATTCCTGCAATGCTTTAGAGAAACTAAATTTTGTATGATTTTGATACTGGAAATAGTCACAAATTAGCCATCCCATATTACAGTACAACACAAATTGTATTTTACATTGCATTATACAATATGCTTCCAAAGCACCATTCTAAGCCCGTTTTACTGTGAAAAGCCTGTTTAGGATGTCAGGATATGACACCTTTCTCTGTACATCCATTAAAAATCACTGGGGATATAAGAACTTCGATGAAAAAAATATATCATCATAATATATAAAAATCCAGTCATGATGTTTGACTACGTTGAACTCAGAAACTACTCAACCGATCTTCATGAAAGTTGGCATTAATTTATAAATTGGTCCAAATTATAAGATAATTTATATTTCGATTAATAGCCTCAATACTATTTAATTACTGATTAAATTATTGTCAATGTTGATTATTGTTATCAATTGTTAGTTTCACCAGTCTCAAACAGATGGCGTTTTAAATTAGTTTGATGACAAAAATCTGTAGGATGTTATAGACTGTTATAGATATCATCTCATAGATGGCGCCACGCAAATACTATTTGATAATTTTAATTCAAGATATAATAAGTGAGTCACAGCAACGCGTGGCCGGGTCAGCTAGTATAATATAAAAAAAGAGAAATCAGAGAGTTTCTTACCAACTCTTCTGTATGGGCTGTTTGTCCAAACTGATTGTAGGATTTTGACATTCATAAGTTTTTTTTTTCTACCAAAGTATATTTTATATTTATTATTATAATTTTTTTATCAGGAAGGTCAAATAAAACTAGGCGATTACGACTATGTGGTGGCCCATCCAAATATCCTAACAGATCTTGTGCCAATCCGTGGATTGATGAAGAAGAGATTCCCAAATATCCGTGCTGGAACACTCGAACCTAATCTCAAGGAGTTAGTCAAAAAGTTCTCTGGTGGAGTCCAATACCGGGTAGTGAAAGATGATCATCAGCAGAATTATGGATCCGTCGAAGTGCCTGTTGGAAGGGTGAGGATGTTTATTAACAAGTAATAGTTAAAACTGAAAATTTACACAAAAGTAAGTCACTGTGACTGGTTTCACCATCCTAGTGGTAACGGCCCACTCGGGCATTACTGCTCTAAAATAAAGTTAATGTCGTTTTCATGTTAGTTCGTAATTTTCCATGATTATGGAATGGTATAGATTAAGAATAAATATTATGCTACTCCCATATCTGCAAAACGAAGCTTCGACTACTTGTCGCGCTAAAATTAACGTCAAAAATAATTCCGATAAAGGCGCAGATTATACGTTACCCACACCTGTGTCTTTTCAATGACTCGACATAAGTGTCTGCTAAACTCCTTTGATGTGGGTAAAAACCGCCAGTCCAGTTATCATGCTGCGTCTATCGTCGCGCAGCCTGATATTTCGTAACGCATAACGAAAAATGATTCTGACATCTGCAATTAGTGTGACAATAGACAAAACTTCGTGCCGATAAACCCAGGTATGAGAATAGCTTTATATTACCAGTAAAAAAATTTTTTTATTCAGTTTAGGCCATAAGAATGCGCTTATGAACGTCAAAACTACCAACGGTTCAGAAAACAGCCCAGTCACAAAAAAGAACTGGCAGGAAAGTCGGTCGGGTGTATCTTTTTAACATACATGTATTTAAAATTACATCAACCTTGCAATTGTTGCAGGCTGCCTGTGTGTTTTCTTAAATCCTTTAAATACGCAATGAATTTTGATATGGTAATAACTATCATTTGAAAACATTTTCCAGGAAGTTTGTATGTATAATACTTCGATCAACAATAACTAGATAAAGCGTCACGTACAAATCGAAGCTAAAAGCCGTCCGCGTAAATATATACTTATGTGTAGCTATTTGTTTACTAAGAAAAGGAGAAAAAAAGTTTTAAAACTGTTCTAAGTTCAACTTAATTACAACCATAACACCTTGTAATAAAGTCACAAATGTTCGAAATATTATCTAATACTTACGATAAAACGAGCAAAGTAATAAATTACGCCTCTCACACATGAAAAGATAGCCTAAACAACATTTAGTGTGAAATCAACCTTAACATGTAATGAATAAAGTACGTTTTCCCGTTATTGTGCGTGTTTGTGTCAGGCGAGACCAAACATTTGTATCACAGGTTTAAAATCGTTTTGTTCAAAATCTGATATTATTAGTTAGTTTAAAGCTTAAAATATAACTTATTCAACATGTATTTAGCGAAAGTAAGATACTCCGGCCGTTAAATTGCTTTTTCGGATATTATTTTTGCATCTTTTGAATACACTGCGGCATGTGAAACGGGCTTATATTGGCTGTATTTCAAACAAACTAAACAAAATAAGGGCACACATTTCAAGTGAGCTCTTATTTACCGAGACGTATTTTTCGCGCCGACCCGTTGTCTAGTTATTGTTGATCGAAGTTATAATACACGCATGTATATGTAAAGACATAACTTATTAAATAATATTAAATAATTGAAATAGACAGGCTTTTCAATCTTACATTGCGAAATGATACCTGAAAATACTTTATTATGGAATTTAATATCTTAAAAATTCAACAGAAAAGTCCAGGATGGTATATGTTTGTCTCCTTAGAATAGCTTCCAGTGAACATCTTTATGTTTTACATATTGTTTAAATTAATATCACTTATTACGAAACTATTTTCACTAATACAGTATTAATCCTTATACTATTAAATATGTTATTTAAATTAGGGATTTAATGTAGATTAGGAGATTTAAAATTATGTGCAAGTTATGGTTGTAATAAGACTTATATAAGTTTCTTTGACCTTAATCTCTGCGACACTTACGATTCCATACAAATATATTGCCCCCATGTGAAGACTGGTCACACTGATTTAATTGAAAATCTATTTGTAGTTAAACATGGAACCAAAACAAGTTGCTGAAAATATTGAAAGGCTGTTAAAGGATCTTCAGTCAGTGCGTCCTAAAAGAGATGGCTTATTTATTACTAGGTAAGTGCCAGGTACCCGTAAGAATATTACCGGAATATGGGATTATCACTATTCAGAAAAAATCTGTGACAAAAGTGGGCAAAAATTCAATCCTTTTTTATTACAGATATTAATTTTTATTTCAAAATTCATAATTAGACATTTAAAACTAAACTCAATTCCAGTGTTTACTTAACGTATTTTTTTACATTCCAGATGTGTGATAGTAAGTCCCCCATCACTAGAAAAACTGAAGATAGATCCATTTGTTTATGTAGACCGTACACTGTCTAAAGGGGTCCAAGAAGACAGTGATGATGAAGAAGAAGTTGCCGCTGCCGTTGTCTAAGAATTAATATTATGTATTGTAGAATAGTAAATGTAGTTTATTTGTACATTAAAATATATATCAACATATACTATAAAAAACAACGTACTTACTGATACCATTATTTTAAATTCCCACCTGGATTGTTTTTAGACATTCTGTGGCATAAACTTGACAAGTCATTCTTTTGGGCCGTTCAGAACATTGTCCGTGTATTAAATTTGCATATAGTAAACATACATAAAACTAAAATATATGATAAGATTATGATTTTTATAAATATTACGATACATGGTGAAAATCATTGTTTTTACTGTATCTGTATCAACACGTACTGTGCAGTATAAGTGCATATATAAAAGAAAAAAAAGTGGCAAATCGGTAATTTGACCATAAGGTATATATGATATATGTAAAATGACAGTTCTGTTAACCATGTAGTTCAAATATAATACAAAAAATTATGACATTATCACTATGTATGAAAAAACAATTACTTATTAGAAAAAATATATATACTTAAGACAATGGAACGCGACTTTGCAGGTAGAATAGTAGAATATTTGTGACTAATATTAAATATGTATAGTTATGAGATAGAGCTGGCAACATTTTTATTTTGTTACATTTTCGAACGCACCCAAGAGGGGCGTAAAACAATCCGCCATCTTGTTTCTATGACAATTTAGATTTATAATAAACGGAACCTGTGAAAATCTTATTAATCTCTGATAAGTAATGTTATTTAAGAAACTGTGTAGTGTTTACTGAACCTGTGATATTTGTGTCTCCGATTATTTTTTATTTAGATTGTCTTGACGTTTTATACTTGACCGATTCTGACGTCGATTGAAGAGGTCTAGATAAATCAAAATGGGCACAAGAGAGGACGAATACGATTATTTGTTCAAAGGTAAATTTATAAATACAGTTACAAGTCTATTTTCGTTTGTAGTATAACAAAAAATTACTTGGTCAACTATATCATGTATAAACCATTGAATGACGTAGAAAAAGTCGTCTTGAATTATTTTCCCCTTTGTTTTTTATATCTAAAAGTCACATAATCTTATTCGGTACTTAAAACAATATATGTGTTGTAGAAATAACACATATTATAGATAATTTTTGAGTCTATGTTATCATCAGCTGATTCAATCTTCAATCGATTTTACGTATAGTTGAGTTGTTCATGAGTCATCCTTTGGTAAAATGTTATGATCTAATCGTTTCCACTGCAAAAACCAGTAAAAACGTATTGAAAACGAATCCAATTGTTAGTCAACAGTCTTTATATGACAGTATATTTTCTTTGTTCCAGTCGTTCTAATAGGGGATTCTGGTGTCGGAAAAAGCAGTCTCCTGTCACGTTTCACTAGAAATGAATTTAATTTAGAGTCAAAATCTACGATAGGTGTGGAATTCGCAACTAGGAGTATAGAGGTATGTTATTATTTGTTAGGTATATTCTTTGTTACAGTTGGTTTATTATTGTATTCGCTTTCTTTTGTAAGTGTTGTTGTATTGTTGCAATCTTTTTCCTACTTTTAGATAAACATTCATGTCAGAACATATTGTAAAGTGTTTTTTTTTTATATCATAGGAGGCAAATGACCAGGTGGGTCACCTGCTGTAGGTAACATAGTGATTGGGATACTTTTATGCCTTCATTAGAATATTTAGAAATAGTTATATTATACTTTATATTTTTAATTAATTTACATATTTTCTGAAATCAATAGGGTAAATAATCTATGCCCATTTTATTATAACAATGAAAGTTACATTTATTTTGGTAACCATAACAAATGTGACATAATGTAATCTAATATTTTGAATTATCCTTAAAAATACACTTGCTATACATTAAATGAAATCTCAGATAATTGTGACTATAATTTACATAATAATAATCTTATACAAATTATATTATATATGTTTAAATTATAAAATAAATATGAAATTATGTTTCATTACAAGAAGTGTTACAATAAAAAAAAACAATTTATTATTATGTTATGTTTAATTTTGCATAGAAATTAACTAATATGCTTGTATGATGCCTAGTATTAGTAGTTACTACTTCTCATAACTGTTTTTAACCAATTCTAACTATGATAATTGAGTGATGGGGTTTTGCACTTGTGGCCAGAATCTGATCTGATTGCTGTATGGCAGAAAAAACAATGATTTTACTACAATCAAACATGCCAAAGTAATTGTTTCCATAGTTCTTATGAAATCAAAAGAAACAATTTAAAAAGTTTCTTTGATATCTCTCATATCACGCTAATTAAATCTATGTATACAAATTATCACAGTTTTTTTTACATTGTACTGGAAATTACAACTCTGTTAGTCAGCATAACACCATTAAAATGAATGATTGTATTTATTTTATCAGGATATGCAGGAAACATCAAAACAGAACTGTGTAATGTGTGATCGCATACACAATTTCACTTTATTATAAAATCGTCACCCTACGCTTATCCCATCTAAGTAGGGTCAGCACAACATGTTTTCCTTTTACCACTCGCCCCTGTCAGATATCATCTCAATATTCACACCTTTAATACACATGTCATTTTTCAAACAATCCGTCCGTACCTTTTGCAAGGCTTCATCTACTCCTAAATCCATCCAACATCATACTCAAAACTTTATTATAAAATGTTTACTGTTAGCAAGAAATATATTATTTATACAGATGTATAGCACGAAAGTTGGAAGTTGCTTCTTTTCAATGTATTTACGTATGTACGTATTTTTAATAATTTAAAAAGGTTTCCATGTTACTCTCACTAACAAATAATTAGATTCTCCTAGAATCCGATTGTTTTTTATATAAATGTAACAATGAATATAAAAGAAACTTGGTCTATCTCAATTGATTTGATTAAGTGAACTTTTAAGTGTAATTAAAGCTACATTTTCGTTATGATTAAGAAAATACATTCAAATAGTTATTTCAAATTTAAAAAAAAAAAGAAGTTATTTAAGTTACCTTCATCCAGGTGAGCCAAGCCAAGTGTCTTTTGTCATATTTATTCATTCAAAACATAATTACATAATTAATTAAAATTAATAAGTACATAATTATGACCCTTACAGGTTTATTGAATAAAAAGTATAAGATATATGTACAATACATATATAGCTTCAATAAAACTTCTGTCTTTGTAAGTTTTCTTACTCATTTATTTTAATTGGTCCATTGTGGCGTTGTTTTTTTTTTGTCGTAATGACATTTTCTTTTTTCCTTTATTCTTTCTATATATTCAGAAATCAAACAAGCTACATGAGTCAAGTACAATATATTTTTATATAAAAATGATTCAGTGCTACCCACCTATTATATTTTTCGCCAATATACATATTTTCTCATTGTGAGACTAGAACAATGTAATGTATGTTTTAGTAATGTATTTGCATAAGTAAATAGATTGTATACTTCAACTTTTTTTATAAGAAAATCTCCTTAATACAAATTCTGCCAGTGTCAAGTCGATCATGGGAGAGATAACAAATTTTATAATAACTCCTTTTGGTTGGATTGGTGGGAAAACTACATGACACTGGCAGCATTATAGAATAAACTTATATGAGCCATAGACTAAAATAACATACATTGTTTTTTTTTTTTATTCAACTACATTCATGAGTATGATGGTTATTAAGGAAAAGAAATAGAAATCATGAAAAGTATGTTTACATCTTGGATGTTGTGACATTTGACTTCCGTTTTATGTAATAAAAAAAAACAATCAGTTGGTATGCACGTTGATAAACTTATCTTTCTTCAGGAACAAAGGCAAGGCCTAATGTAAATTGTTGTTGATTCACTTATGCAACCGCGTTATGCACATTCCGTTGCCTTTGTACTTACGTCATACTATTAATATGCTTCGTACAATGTAAATATTTCTATAATAAACGTGTAAATATACTGAAATTACCTCGATATTGAAGATAAGAATTGTAAAAATGACAGAGGTTTTAAATAAAAAAATCAAGGCAGTCAAAAGGACTGCCGACAGAAGTAAAAATTAAAAACAATAAAATAGCTACATTAGTCTAGTTATCACTTATATTGGCACTCGGAGCAATAATTGTACACATTTTTATCACGCTTTTATTAGCTTCACCTGTATGTATGTATGTTTGTAACCGACCTCTTTGAGCTCGATTTTGTCCTACTTTGAACGATCAGATTTAATTCAAACTTTGCACACCTGTCAAAGGTCGATGACAATGCAATAATCCGAAAAAAAAGTTACAAAAATTTAACTAAAAAATGAAAAATAAATAATAGTTTAAAAAAACACGCTTTCATAAAAAATCTAACTAAAAAACAGAAAATAAAATTTCATAAATTTGGATTAAGAATAGTGTAAATTAGAAATAAATGTTTATTTTTGTAAAAAGTGACAAAAAAATGATAAAAATACTGGTATCTGGAGGGGCTGATATTAACATGCGTCACTGTTAATATCTGTTTTTTAGTTTTTTTAAACTATTATTTATTATAAAGTCAAATAATCAATCAAAAGTATGATGAGCTGCAAAATATCAATATTACATGTACACTATCCGTCATAGTACGCGTTGTTAGTCGTATGCAAGCCGCGCAAGCGCAATACGTTCGGTCTCGCTTACTAGCATGTCATCACGCGAAATTATAAGTTTATCTACTGCTCAAAAAATACCGCTCGACGCGCCAATATGTGGAGATTTATAAACGTCTTAAGTATTCAATAACAATAAAAATAACGTTATAACGATATCATTATCTTCCATGACGTTAGTGACAAAGAACAAAGTCTTTAAGTCTTTAAATATACTAATAATTGACGTAATTGACTACCGTGACGTCATAGTGAAGTTGATAGTAAGAAACGATGATGGTTTAGTGATTAGCTGTTAGAACACTGTCGATTGACGTAGGTTCGAAACGTTGCAAATGATCCGAAAAGTCTTTCGGTGAAGGAAAACATTGTGACCTAACCATAACAGTAATTTCTTTAAGCTCGCCTGGCTAACTGCCACCTTCAAGTTGAAAATCTGTCGCCAAGCATCTGTAGGTATGTTTACCGTGTTTACCACCTTAGACCATATCGCCATTTAACATCAGATGGCTTTGTGATCAAACACCAAAATCTATAAAGTATTAAAAAACAAATTCTTATGATGATCAGTCTCAGACATGCCAATATGTACTCGTATATATCATCATCTTATATATTAATACGTGAAGCCTAAACTTTGTATCCCTTTTTGAGAGAAATGCGCGAACGGATGAACGTGAAATTTGGCATAGTTAAAGTTTATATGGAGGAGAAGTGCAGAAAGCTATTTTTTATATAAAATGCATTACAGGTATATTAAATTAATTAAAATATACATTACTCACACTACTGCTTGAATTTTACACAACATATACACACATGTAAATTAAAAAGACATTTTGACATCTATCAATAAAGGACTTGAAAAAAGGTTGTGAAGGAGGTTGCTATGCTCGACTGTATGTGTTATTTTACTCTTACGTTCCAATTACCCTTTTTCATTCTACATTCAACTTTAAAAAAATCAATGAACTATGGTCGAATGTCGACCACTGGGCGCCCACTAGTAGATTTTTATTCTGTTTCACCTCCATTCGCGGAAATCTGTTTTGTTCTTTGTTACTTCTGGAAATATTAGCTTAATTAGGATAATTGTCTGTGTAATTTTTACGTAAATTCATTGAATATACAAATTAGATACGGAGAAGGATATTCTGATCTTAGATACAAATGCATTAAGTATTTTTGCAAAGAAAAAAATGATGCAATCTGCACACTTACTATGGTTTACAAAGTTTGAAACAATCAAAATCGAATATATTTTATTTTATTTATATTTCAAAATGACGCCATTGGTATCATATAACAATTATTTAAATTTATGAATGTGAAAAACTGACTCATCACAGCCCAATCTACTAAGGATAGGAATTTGAAGCGGTTAATGACTTGACTATAAACATCATTTAAGAAAAGATTTTGCGAACGAAGCAAATGAGTCGGAGTTTTCTATGAAGAAAAACAGTGATGAGATCGTAGCATGTTGGTAGGGTTTTCTTTGAGTGCGCCTGGGTAGCCACCACCCTCATGTTGAAAATCGGTCACCAAGCACCTGTTGCACTCGAGAGACAGTCCTGTAGGTTTATCGTGTTCACCATTAGACCACATTGTCATTTAACATCAGATCGGATTGTGGACAAAGTTTAATAATTTATTAATCATTAATTGTAGTTTAAAATATAAGTTATCATCGCTCTTTCTGTATGTACAATTTCTTCTGTATTTTGTTTGACAAATCGTGTTTAAGACAAGTTTATTGTTTTTGGGTTATATTAAAACCCATCTATTGTATAAGTAAATCAGCGACGCGAATCTTCATTGTCCCTCAACACCTTATGTATTAAAAATTCGTTCTTGTTGGTTAATTATAATTGATATAATTATTTAGTTCGTTCTTTATTGTAAATTGAAGTAGTTTTTTTTTAATTCGTTCACTTTACGTATATCATTGATGCCTAAAGAAATTGGGTCTGAAACAACAATAAAGAACTTTAATCTTTATTTACTTTCTGATCACCTGTGTACACATTTCTGGAACTATTATAGTCATTAAATATTTTAAAATATACAATGATACATATAGCAAATTTGAACGTATGTCCACGAATATATAAATTTATGTCGAAATTAACAACTCTATATTTAATATTACGTTTCATAATTTAAATAAGATTAAGTTCAAGATCATTGATAACGATCTGTAGTGAGGTAAATGCAATTATATTTTCACCTACTGAATCCACAAAGACTCTGCAAATCCCATTTGTGTTTATGTTTTATCAGAGTGTTTTTAAGATTTTTTTTGTGATGTTAAACGTATTAATACTCTCCAGCATTCAGCTCCAGCTCTTCACATCTTCACTTCCAACAACACTGTAATGTTTACAGAATATTCTAAATTGTTCGAAATATATTTTCAGTGTTCAGAAATAGTAGATTTTTGTATAGATCATAACAATCTAAACTCACTATAGAATTTTCTCTTAGTCATCTTTTATGGACCTTTGGCAATGTTGGTATGTGGACGGATATACGAGTAGCCGAAGGCCATAAAGGTATGGATGGAATGTGGAATAAATATGATCTATGCGTATAAAAGGTGTGAATACCGAGATGACGTATTGTATATGTAATACTGAACCTACTTATGATCCTACTAAATTCTAGAAAAAGACAAACTGATCGTCTCATGTCTGTCATCGGACTCAGTAAAACTTGTAACGGTTTTAAGGTTATAGTGTTAGGTTTCACAGCAGAGTCCTAAAGCATATTACTGTTTTGCCGGACTGTGCGTAAATATCACCATGTCAAGGAGTCTTGGTCTCAAAAGGCTATTATAGAGTGTATCAATATGTGAACGATAGATGACTCGAATTAGCTCTTCTCTCTGTACATCCAGTAACAACTAACGTATAATGTATTTTAAATATATGTATGTTGAAATATAAACCAAATGGAGTTTGTTGCCGGTTCTTCTCGATGACTGGGTTATTTGTCCAAACCGGTGGTAGTTTTGACGTTCGTAAGCGCCTTATTAAGTCCTAAATTGAATATTTTTGATTTGATAAGAAGGTGATGATATGTTTTCGGTGCACAGGTGGACGGTAAAACTATAAAAGCCCAGATATGGGACACCGCGGGCCAGGAGCGGTATAGGGCGATCACGTCGGCGTACTACCGCGGCGCGGTCGGCGCGCTCCTCGTGTACGACATAGCGAAGCACCTCTCGTACGAGAACGTGGAGAGATGGCTCCGCGAGTTGCGCGACCACGCCGACCAGAACATACTCATCATGCTCGTCGGCAACAAGAGTGATCTCAGGCACCTCAGGTAAGCCTACATCCACACGCCTTTTATCACCTCTTTCTTGGGGGCACGCATTCGAAAATTATTCGAACCTTGTAAGCCCATAACTTTTTGTACCGCGGGGCTCTCGCCCAACCAACCAAACCAAACCAAAAATCATGAGATATTCATAATTTTCGGTTGCTTCCCATTTATTGAAGACAGTTTTATTCAATTTGGCCAATATCTCCAATTTACTCTAAAGTCCAATCTAAAAAGTGCATTTATGTATTTCTATTGCTTTTTGATTAGAGAAATCAAATTCCTTCTCTCTATCTATTAATGAAAACCGCATGAACATCCGTTCAGTAGTTTTTGAGTTTATCGCGAACGGACAGACAGACGCGGCGGAGGACTTTATTTTATAATATGTAGTGATGATAAACAATCGTTTCTACTTGTGATCAATATAGGTAGGTATGTCTGGAATATCTTTGAGTTTCTGTCATAACAATTGGTAATGCGACGAAACCCTTCAAGATAATTTATTACAGTTCTTGTATACGCTTTCCGGTTTTTAAATAACAAATCGATGCGAAATTAAATCGTTTTCATCTGCCTCAAAAATTTTTTTTGCTTACAGAGCGATCATTACCTTCAAAAAGTTTAGTTGCAATAATATTTCATAAAACTAATTACCCAATATATTCACATTTGTGAACGCCGGTATGCGAGGTCGTCCGAGAATATCGTATATCTAGCGGGCCTTTTAATTGTTCGCTTCGTATTAACCCCCTGGTCGTGTCTTTATTGTACGTAGACTGGTCATTTAGGACCGGGCGTGATGGTCAGTAACATGCTTGTTATAAATAATAATACTAATTTGGAAAGATCTCACTGTTGGACAAATACCAGATTAGCGATTTGCTTTTTCTTGTCCTTATCTCACCTAGTTGTAGTCGTATGACCGGTGGAATATCATTCCGATGTCCGTAGGTTCGAACCCTGGCATATACCAACGAATAGTTCGGAATTCGCGTACATTTACTAAAGTTAAATTGGTGACACTATCGGCTGTCGATGAAGGAAAAATCGTAAGGAAACTTTAACCTGTGAAATATTCTTGTAGTATACTGCTACTGTCCGTGGGAAGACGTAGAACTATGGATTTCTTATTTCTCTCTGGGCTGACGTTATGCGCATAACTTCCTTTGGGAATAGGCCTATGGCCCTGCAGTGGATCTCTTGTAGGCTTATGATGATGATTTCACCTAAGTAGGTTCCGCACAACGTGTTTTCCTCTTCAACTCTCATCACAGTATTCACACCTTTTATACATATATCACTTTTCACACAATCTATCCATACCTTTTTCAATATTCCTATATTCGTCAATCTTCCTACTGAAAACTTTAATACATAACGGTATTCCATCAATAGTTGCCAATTGTCAGCTGTTAGTTAGCAAACTATGATTGCATAAATGTGAAAGTATGTCTTTAGTTTTATAACTGAAATATTTTAATCAGGAAGATTATATACGCTCTTGCGTATTTGAGATATTCGAAATCTCGGTCAAATGTATTATTTAACTCCGAGTGGACTTTATTTCGTATGTGAATTTAATTTTTAATTGAATTATACCGTATAATTCGACAATCTACATTCATATGATATAATACATGTAATACTTGTCTATGTACATTTATTTCATTTTAGATACATTATGTACGCTGATTTTTTAAAATTCCTAAATAATGAAATACTTATATTTCAAATCAACAGATCGATCCCAACGGAGGAGGCGAAGGCTTTCGCCGAACAGAACGGTCTTAGTTTTATAGAAACATCGGCTCTCGACTCCACGAATGTGGAGCCAGCATTCCAGAACATTCTAACTGGTGAGTTTCATACACTTCTACACTGTCTTCCTCAACCCCTCGGCTGGTTTTTCTAAGACATAGATTTCAAAATCTCAAAAAATATCTAGCTGTCATACATTTTTCACCAGTGAAGTGGAGGGAAATTATACCACGGGGCATGGATTCTGACTTGCCATAAAAATTCCCTGGAAAGTTCTAACAAACGGGTCACCTTGAAATTGAAATGATTGCAAGGTACTTGTAATATAATTACTTAATCGACAATAGCAGTAATCTAATAGAAGATTGGTAGCAAAAAAAAGGTTAAAAGACCGATGAAAGTTGACCTAAAGTAAAAAAAAAAAAATGGATCCGGAAATTCAATCGGGACAATGCGCGCAGTATTGTCGAAATACGAGCCAATATTAACTTGTCACGCTATTTGAATATTAATACTAGAATAATATGTCGGGTGTATTGGATAACGGGCGTCTCGTTACGCGGTGTCAATGGCCGCTCGAGTTGTATTCGGAACTGACGATTTACTGTATATTTGGGAACGTTGGAACGATACTTTGACCCTGGGGTCACTTATATGAGCAGTCGACGAAGATATGTACTTAGTACCAAAGTTCTCGATTAATTTGGACTTTTATAAAATAATCGAACGTCCAAATAAATGTAGATGAGATAAATATATATTACAAAGAAATATGAACCGCTTTCAAAACACACGAAAATTACCTCAAAAGTGTAAATTAATATTTTATTCACTTCATTTCACATAACGTTTGGTCTTAATTCAAAAATATAATTTAATATGCGATTACAACATTGAAATATTACCTAATATATATATTTTGAAGTCGACGCGAACTTGAATTTTTATATATCAGTATAGTTTAAAAAAAATACGCATCCAATAACGGGAACCTCATCCAAATCGGATCAGTAGTTTCAGAGAAAATCACGGACATACATACAGAACATCCTTTTTTGAAGTCGGTAATGTTTTAATGTCAGCAGTTACTATTCGATTATATTTGTCATCCATACAAATTTTTTCCCAGGAGTTTTCTGAAAAATGTCATTTGGAGGTTGCGATTGTATGGTTAAAAAAAACCTTACTCTAAGTACTTTGTTCTTAGATTATATATTCTTTAGGACATATGGACATATACTCACTACAATATCATCCGTCCAAATAAAAAAATAAAATATACACAAGCACATATACACACAGTCACGTGACCTTTATATTTGTGAGGAATATAATAATAATTGAAAATCGCCTAACACTGTTCCGGCACCAATATTGGTGCTCAAACAATTATAACCTTGTTACAGTATGCGCGAAATACACTAAAATATTTTAATTGTTTCCTCTCTCGAGAGATAAGGTTTGGGGTTTCTCCTTTTGTATATTACTAAATGAGTCATTGAATTAATAATTTAGTAATGAGGAAGTAGTTTACTTGTGAAAAACTGATTAATATTGGACGTTAGTTATAGACGGTTTTATGAATGGTTGTAATGGAAGGAAATACATAAAAGGTCGTAGTTACACTGAGTAGGTAGGGCATCGCACCTTGTAATCAATGACAATGAATATTACAGTAGTGTATTTAAATAATGACATTGTTTCCAACTAACAAGAGGATTTTTTTAATATATTGCATACAATCAAATTTTTGCAGTTGTAACACTGAATATATTGTTTAAAGTCGTACATAATAAACTTTAAGTATAGATTTTGAGTTTATTAACAACAGACGGTCAATTATATTTTCTGACTGTCATGATTATTGAAGGTTTTTTTTTATATATATATATAGATTATTTATAAAATGTTAAAAGCGATTGTACACACGTTTTCCTAGTTTTAATGCGTTATAATTAGTTTTATTACTATTATCTAATTACTAAAATTGTTTTTAAAATCCAAATATTCATGTACGCGTCTTATTTTATGACCCCAAGTGATTCTGTGTGTGATTCTTATGGTCGACATACGATGGTGTAAACAGTATGTCAGTAACACACAAGTTAAAGCGAATTCTAATGGATTACTGAAATAGGTAAACAGTAATTACAATATAGACGAAATTGAGTTTTCACAGATCAAAGAGACATACTCTATGTCCTTTTTCGAACACGTAAGACTGGAAGATCAATTTCATGATGATCTCTCTCGTAGTTAAGGCGTGAAATCGTACCAAAGTAATAAAGTAACAGGTTCATTGTCACATTTATAATACTATTTAGGATGTACGGGAGGTGGGATCAATCACTCCTGACGATCTATAGATAATAGGGGAAGAAAAGGTTTTTAAAAAAAAAGGATAAGCCAGCCTTACATTAGTCGCATATGATATGTAACACCTGACGTGTTAGCTATCCTACTATAAAATTGAGATGGAATATATGTGAAGTAAATTTATTCGTCACAGTATTGCTCAAATATTTTTATGCTTAGATATATTATATCTAATCATAAAAATATATGTAATTCTATATTAAGGAGAGCGCTTGCTCTCGTATGTTTAGTCGTGTCGTGGTAAATACGCAATAGTAACTTAACATTTGAAAAAAATGAGTCTGGTATGATTGAAATCCAGGAAACTTGTTTAATTACAATGAAATATATTATGTCAATATAGTCGACAGGAATTAACCTAAATGTATGAAAAAGATTTGCACTAAAATACTTATTCAAATAATTCAATATTATATAATCGCATTTTCTAAAAGAAATATGAACTTTGTTACTCTTAATAGTAAAGATAATTATTAATATAGTTTATAAATATAAATATAACCTCAGAATGTGTACACAACACTGTATAACTTTAGATGAGTATGGAGACTACTCATGCTTATTGGTCAAATCTGATAGAGAGCTTCCTCCTCTTCCTGAACACATTTCTTGCTCTGTCTGTACTGGCTTCGAAGCTAAGCTGGATGGTGAAGGGAGCATCATGCATAGTCGATTAACGAGATTCATTGTTTCCAACCTGAAATTTAGTATCGTATCAAGACTCATCTAAATAATAGTGGACTTGGTGGAGTCTCAATACAACGCACAAATATTTTAAATCCAACCCTGGTTTTCACATTGGAATGGTTTATTGTTTCTAGTAAAATGAATAGATTGCCATGATACAAACATGAGAAAAAAGAATCTGTCCCTTTTCCAAAATCACTCCCACAGAATATATCCAGCAATCGATAGGAAATGTGTTACATATCAAAAGAGGCAGGCCTATTTTTGTCACTTCCTTTCTGGGGCACTCTAATTTTCGGAAGTTGTAAGTGTTCATATTTTTTTTATATCTGAAAAAATGCAAAAATGTAATCCTTGTTATTTTGGGTACTTGCGGCACATAATGTGAGATATTGTTTTAAAATTTTCAGAATGAATGAACACATAGTAATTTTTCGGTACTTTCGAATTTTGTTTTAAGGGCACGGCGTGCCCTCATAACGAACGGCCTGATAAAATGTATGGTGAGTTGGGATACTTGTGTTATGTTACAGAAATATACAGGATCGTGTCGCAGCGGCAGATGCGCGACCCGCCCGAGGGCGACGTGATCCGGCCCGACGCCGAGCCCGCCGACGTGCGCCCCTCGCAGGCCGACAGCGTGCGCAAGCAGTGCTGCCAGTAGCGCCCCACTCGCCACCGTCAGTAGCCTTTACACGCCCTATCTCAGTACGACATTGTGCGCGAACACTGAACAGATTGCTGGTGGAGGGATTGAGACACCAAATAGCTCTATACATAATCATTGTTGCATTACCAGCCGATGATTAGGCAACCAAGCTGATATCAGGCGAACTACCCTCCATACGGCTGTACCTTCGATCAACAATAACTAGATAAAGGGTCACGTACAAATCGAAGCTAAAAGCCGTCCGCGTAAATATATACTTATGTGTAGCTATTTGTTTACTAAGAAAAGGAGAAAAAAGTTTTAAAACTGTTTTAAGTTCAACCTAATTACAACCATAACACGTAGTAATAAAGTCACAAATGTTCAAAATATTATCTAATACTTACGATAAAACGAGCAAAGTAATAATATACACCCCTCACAAATGAAAAGATAACATAAACAACATTTAGTGTGAATTTAACCTTAATACGTAATGAATAAATTACGTTTTCCCGTTATTGTGCGTGTTTGTGTCTGGCGAGGCCAAACATTTCTATTACAGGTTTAAAATCGGTAATTTTGTTCAAAATTTGATAGTATTAGTTAGTTTAATCTTAAAATATAACTTATTCAACATGTATTTAGCGAAAGTAAGATACTCGGGCCGTTAAATTTCTTTTTCGGGTATTATTTTTGCATCTTTTGGATACATTGCGGCATGTGAAACGGTAAGCCCGTTGGCCCATTTGGCTGTGTTTCAAAGAAACTAAACAAAATAACGGCACACATTTCAAGTGAGCTCTTATTTACCGAGACGTATTTTTCGCGCCGACCCGTTATCTAGTTATTGTTGATAGAAGGGCTGTACAGATTTTGTCGGTGACGCGACCGGTGGCGCCGCCTTGGTATCCTAATGAGATAGGACCCTTAGAGACTCATTCAAAGACCATAAACCTTTTCTCAGATAAACATATGGGCATTACTCGCCACCATCTGTATCATTAACTTTAAATCAACTATTTTTCTTACATCAACCTATACAAGGGTCGCTTCAACATAGTGAGCCTCTTCCCTTAGAACCGTATGGTCATAATCACAATGCCAGCTCATAACATATTAACGATATCTGACTCCGACAAATCTACAGTTCTAATTTTATGTCAATATATGAATCAATTCAACTTACAGCCAATATGAGCATTATTATTTTAATAAAACTAAACGAAAGCGAGGTATTTTTATGTAAAGCTTTCACATCTTAACTACTCAACTGATTATCATGAAATTTCGCATACATATTGTCAGCAGGACAGAGAATGACCTGCACGGTGGTGTCTTTCATAGAGTAAAATGTTGATTAAAAAGTTATTTAAAGGGTCGGCAACGCGCATGTAACACATCCGGTATTGCAAACGTCCATAGACTGCAATCACTGCTTTTTTGCCTGCTTGCCACCATTCTGATTTAAAAAAACTCTTCTTGAGGAATAGGTTGTGTCTTTAGACTACACCAACTTTCATTTCAAAGGATTAATTATGAAAAAGTAACAAACACAGAAAGTTTGCATAATTAGTTAATTATGTATGAATATATAAGCAAGGATGTCATATTAAAAATGTAATATGCAATTAAAACATTGTGACTCCTAAGAAAAATGACGATTAATTAGAAGTGAACATAGGTGACAATTTAAAAGTAAAATTGAATTGCGATTAATAATAAAATAACTAATTTTATTTATTTCTTTCTTACAGAATGTCCAGTTATCGTTAGAGCTGAACTCAGAGAGTCGAAATGGCTGGAATATTACTAAAATGCAATCATTACAAATCATTCCCAGACAGGAGTAGTAGTCTTTACGAAAATTATTTTTATTTTTTGCCAGTTTAAAGTATAATCTGTCCAACTGAACCATATTTATGTCGATGGTATTAATGATTTAATCTGTTGTCTATGACTGTGTTCGATATTATGTTCGTCTGGCAACACATGCTGCACCTACGCGGGCGAAGCGACGCGATGCTGCGCTATACACATATATTCTCTAATAACGGCTGTGTATAATTATCATAATTATCTGATACTGAATTATTACAAATGATTTAATTATATAGCGTGCTTTATAATATTGTACGACAATATATTAAATTGATACTTATTATATAGAAAAATCTGATTATAAGTCGGGAAATATTTTGTTTTTAATTTTCAAATAAGTACATCCTAAAAGAAAACCGTGATAGTAATATATATTGTGAAGTGTATTTCACGTTATCTCTTTTCAACGCCTTTGAAATGACACATGTCTTTTTCGATTTCATTAAAATGTCACATTGATTCACGTAATGCTACGTTTTCTTAATTATCTTTATAATATATAATGTTTTTAAATTAATTGAATGCTGAATATTGATTTTCATAAATACATATGCCATATAGGATAAATATAACATTTGTTATTACGACAATAAACTTGGTTTGCGGAATCATTGTCGTACAATGATATACACGCTGTATGTATTTCAGTTAGCGTTATATCGCATAGCGTCGTTCGTGTGGGACGCGAGCCGAATTCAAAACTGTCGAAAGGTAAGTAAGTGGATCGTGTAGATAGCTTTGTGTAATTATCGATATTTAGTAACAATAAAGTAACTTTGTGAAACATTTTCAATGAAAAAAAACACGGTATAATAATAACAAAAAAAAAATGCTTCGATTGTAGAAAAGCACATTGTATATTCATTTGGCGCTCCTAGAGTTATTTCTCTTAACCCTGTGTAATTTATAACGTTATATTACGATATAACGTGAGATATGAAAACTTTTTTTTTTGTATTTAGAAAGTTAAATATGTTTTATTTCGATTTAGTGGTAGATAATTCATATATTTATTTAGAATGTTAAAAAAATGTTAATTAACGGCAAATTGGATGTCCGTTTTCGTTACAAATGTACTGATTTCGCCGTAAATTATCTATATATCATGTTTTATAATGAAAGAGCAATAAATATATAACCTCCGGCCGATAGCGGACGACGGAAATAGCACACGATTTATAGCTTCATTTTTTAAAAATAACGTTTCTTATAACTAGCTGATAGTTTTTTGAATAAGTATATATATGTAATAGCTTTTTTAAAAGTGAACATCGTTATTTTTCCTTTACTGATATTACGTGCCTTCTGTGGGGACATGGCGGATTTGAAAGCTTTTATTGTTTATCTTTTACTCTCTTGTTGAAAGGTTCGTTTATAAGCCGAGGAGATGTTGAAATAATCGCTGAACAATACTCAGTCGGATTCGCCTCCGTGCCACCAATATAACTGTTATAATAACCGTTGTCGCGTAACATTTAGCGATAACGGTGTTAGCGTTGCGTTGGTGTTATTTCTGTCAAGGAGATGGGATGCGCTGTACGTTGTCTATGAATTATTTGTATTATTGTCTAAAATACGCATGGTTATATTTTTTTTAGTGCCTATCTGTAATTACTTTATTAAAGACAAAGATAATAAAATATAATGTAAATTTTTTGGTGTTGATTGTCGTAATTAAAAGGTGAAGGTATATATTATAGTGTATAAGTTATGTATATTACCCTGATTAAAACAAGAAATAGTTAAAAGCGGCGTAATAGATTGTGGTGCCTGATTAAAAAGCCAGGCACAGTGACTCGTCATAGTTCGACAGTTTTTTTTTCGAACTGACTACGCTATTGACCAAGCAATGTCTTAACAGCTTCACCGGACTACTACAGTTCGACAGTTTACTGGGATAATATAGAATTAACAGCAAACCTTTAATGTTTTCTAGGTTGGCGTATGTGTTTTATTTACAGGCTCTATTATAAGTATACAAGTTTTAATATAAAACGGCAAGACTACCAAGTTATCCGTGATTTTTATTTGAAATTTAATTCCAAAAATATTTAAAAGTGCAGTATAGCATTATATATAACAGTATGCATTATAGTCGGCTGATTAGAGGATATACAATCTATACTAATATAATAAAGAGGTAAAGTTTGTGACGTAAGGGGTGATCTCAGGAACTACTAGTCCGTTTTGGAAAATTCTTTGAGTCTTTATCGGGGAAGGTTATAGGCTATATATCATCACGCTAAGACTCATAGGTGCGGAGCACCAATGAAGAATGTTTTAAAATCGGGGTATTTTTTCCTCTTGAGAGCTTCCGCTGCGTGTTAGCGTTAACCCATAGTAACGAAGTCGCGGGCAGGCTAGTTATGAAATAAAACAATCCGTCTGCAAAGTATGGTTTTCCTTTTATCTGGCCTTTATTTGAAAAGGAAATTATACAGCACAAAGAGGTTTTAACACTATATACTGTAATTTGAAAATTAATATGGTATTCAGTATTTTGGTGTTCAGAAATGATTACCTTATAACCATATTTAGCCTTGTATATTACATGTGGAATTAAAGCCTAGGTTTAGTGTCTCGACATTTTATGGCAGAGATAGTCAACCTCTTTATAGTTTTGATATATATACTTCTGTATCGTTAGCAATTTTAATTTGCATCAATTCTACTGCAATGTATGCAGTAAACTGTAATGTAAAAGTATGCAGTAAATTTAAAGTTTGAAGGTAAGTTTGGTAAAACATGTTTTACACACTTATAAAGAAGAGTTTAGGCTTTTGTGTAAATTTATAGAGATTTAGATTATACTGTATTTAATTTTGCAAATTAAATTAGGTTGCGTAGGATAGCGTAGGCCGGAGGGGATCTCAGGGTGGCTGAGGCGGATGAGGAGTAAACCTTGGTAAAAATCAAAGGTGGGGTGGCGGCGGAGCGGCTTAGCCTTTCCGCTGTCAGCCGAACCCAGTGGGGAAGGGGCGGGGGCCCTGACCTCCCATTGCACGGGTCCGGCGGGCTGGGAGGCGGTCTTGTGACCGGACTGCCTCAGTCGGGTGTGGCGTGGGAAACGCCTGCCGCCGGGGGGGTACCGGAGCTTGCTAACGCAACCCCGAGACACCCCCATACAGCGGCGTAGGTTACCGTGGAGTTTTTTAGTCGATTGGAGGTCGACTCAGCTCAGGTCCTTACCCGGGGACCTGGCAATGTCTGTGCAAGAGGGTTCTCCACGTAAAAGAAAAAAAAAACAAAAAGTTTCTCGTTTCTTCAATAGTTCAGCTTCTTTTTTAATTATAAGTGATAATGTACTTTCGTGTATTCCAAACTGAGTCGCAACATCATTCCTTTTTAATCCACTTTTCACCGCTTTTAATGTATTAGCGTATGTTAGTGTTGTCAATTTTCGTTTTGATCTCATTTTACTTGGGTACCTTTTATCACACATCACAGTTTTCTAGACAATGATCAACAACTAATCACCCAAATAAGCCGCTGTCCTAACCACCACAAATACAGCTTATAGGCATATCAAAGAAACAATATTTGATTGTATACTTATTGTTTGTGTTAACAATTTAACTTGTGAACACGTGCAACCAATAAATTTCGAGAAACTTTGTTTTGTACATTCATTCGAAATTGCTCATTGGCAGACTGTAACATAACAGAGCTAATCGAAACATTTCTTGAGGGCTAATACTGAAATTATTAATTAATTAGAAGTTATCGAGGGTGTATATTTTAAGTGATAGAGGAGGTTTTAGGCTGTGAGTGGAAGGGAACAGATTATTTTTTGAAGTTATAAAGGTGTTTACCTTATCGAGATTCTTTACTGTAAATAAAAAATCGTCTAACAGAAATAAAAGTTCAAAGTTAAATTTTTGTTACGAGGTACATCACAACTTTATAAAAAAAGCCATATTCAATTTTGTGGGAAAATACGTTTAAAGTTTACACATTCTACTTATATTTGTTGTAAAAATAAATGCAGCGCTTTTTTTTAGCTAATTCTAAAAGAAGTGATAAGTAGTTACTTATATTGTTATTTGGTCGTTGAAGGAAATATAGGTAACCATTATTGTAGCAGAAAGATGTATTCTTAAATAATCATTTTTTTTTAAGTTTGTAATTAATTCACTTTTTATAATACATTATTAAATCATACGGAGGAGTAACAGCATGGTGCACTACGATAATTAGCATAAAACACGATGTCACCACAAAAACTAAGTACATTTCTTAAGGTGAGATATGTGTGAAATAATGCATTTTTGAAATAAAGTAAATAAGATAATAATATTATATTGAAAAATCGACTAGTTTCATTTTACTTCACTTTATTAAGTACTAGTTGTGCCCGCGACTCCGTCCGCGTGAAACCTATTGTAAAAAAACAGTTACTAATAAAATCAAGTGATTGTATTATGTCCATTTATTCTACTCTTCTTTCGTACTCGTTATTAAAATTGCAATAATTTTTGATAGAGTGAACTGATTTTAAAGAAAACGAGACAAAATTTTACTCAAGGATTATGCTTTATGATTTTCTTTGAGGTTTTATCGTGAACGCAGTACAGTGATGCGTGTTCAAACAAACCGACAGACAGAGATTTCTAAAAATGATTGAAATGTGTTTTATTACTTATTCCTAGACACGTGGAACAATTTTTTTTACAGAAATCTAATAAGTACAGTCACCTTACATTTACATTCTTATGATATGTATCTTCGGAGACAATTTTTTCACTCGGTTAAATCAAAAAGAGGACAACACTCATCTATTTGCGTAGTTTTTTATCTTATTGAAGTGGCTGTTGAATTGGACGTATTCTTCTCGCAATGTTAATTTACTTTCTGGTGAAAACTCGAAAAACGTAATTTTTAGTTATTTATTTTTTGATTAAAGTCTACGACATTTTGTTAGGATTTTTAAGGTAGATTAAAGATTTATTTCAAATCAAATCAATCAAATCAAAAATACTTTATTCAGTTTAGGCCCTAATAAGGCGCTTATGAACGTCAAAACTACCACCGGTTCGGAAAACAACCCAGTCACCGAGAAGAACCGGCAAGAAACTCGATTGGGTACATCTTTTTAACATATATATATATATATTTCAAATACATTATACGTTACAATACCGTTTTTAGTGGATGCACAGAGAGGAGTCAATTCCAGACGTCACCATCGTTCACGTATTGATCCACTCTATAGTAGCCTTTCGACACTAAAACCCGCTTGACATGGTGCTTAAATTTACAGTCCGGCAAATCGGTAATATGTTTTGGGACTTTATTGTAAAACCTAACAGTATTACTACTAATTAATTAATACTACTATTATTACTATTTAAGGTAGGTGAACCAAACATTGATAAATTTAAGATACAGGAGTCAATCTATATTATATTTTAAGTTATAGAATATTACATATGTAGTGAAACAAATTATAGGGAAATGCTGATTATTTATATTTATCTAGAGTACAATTTCGAGTAATGGAGAAACTGCGGCTTGAAGGGAAGAGAACAAAGATTTTCAAAATGTTTTGTTATAGTTATTTATAATTTGCATGTCTAAAACGATGACGTTTCATGATATAGCACTTAACGCCCAGTAAAGTTTAAACGCCTACTAGCTTGCACTAGCTTGATATAATGACTATTAGGTCAATTAAGTCATTCAATATCGGATGTTCAAAATTGGAGCGTTTCACTTGATGCGGACAACGAAAAACAGGTGAAGTTCTGAAATTCGTTCATATTCAAAATGCACTTCTAGTAGGTACAAACATGAACATACAATTTTTCTAATATTTTAATGGATGTTTCTTTGCACTTCCACCTGGAATTTATTGACCATTATTATGTCTCATCTATCAACAGCAAGCGGTTTTAGCGTATTTTTTTTTGTAGCACAGCAAAATGACTGCACTGTGCCTGATGGTAAGCATAATACAATCCAAAAACAACGGCGACCACCGAGTGACATTATCCATCGCCGGTCGCCGCTGTCATGCCGGCCTATGAAAAGCTGGATATGTACAGGCTGATCCGGAAACGCAACCGGCAGAAGCGAATCACTATGACGGGCTTTTTCGCCATATACATGGTGGTTGAGACCCAGTCAGGCTGTAAAACCCTAACACCCCGCTTTCGCCATTGCCTCGTTCGTTATTAAGGATGCACCACGTGCAGGTGAGGTTGGCTTGGATGTCTCAAGTCTTAGATGTTATTCGACACCCCTTACACCCCGTAAAAAATATTTAAATATATTTTTAGCGTATATTTAAAAAATATAAAATTTTATGTTTACAGTTAACATACCATCAGTGTCAACCGCCGTAAAGTTCAACCAAGGAACACGGTTTTAATTCTTTCTTTATATTGTTTTTAGTAAAAAACGCTTTTTGTTGCAGTGACACGTAGTAGGGGCAAACAATTCCAGGCGGAAGTGCAAAGTAACATTATATTATATAATTATGGATTTCCCGCAAAGTAACGCCTTCTTCAATCAAATACATTTTTTTTTTCGACGATTTATATGTGTCTAGTTATATATACTGTCCTAAATTATAATCATACTTGAAATCCGGAATTGTAGAGTAGTTTTTCGAATTGAAAAAAATTATAATAAGATATTAAACATAGCGATTTATATAGAAAATGTATTGCGCAAATTAATATTGAAATCAAACTTGCGAAAAAAAAAATGTTTTTATGTTCAAAACCAGAAGTAAATCAAAACAAAATTTTAATTAGTACCGTGACCGAATGCCATCTAAATCTTGTTTATTTCAAAAGATAGCCAAAAGTACACTTATAATACATTAGAAAGTTTAATATGGGATTTGTTAAGGTTATGATTAATATCGTTAATTATTTTTTCAAAAAATATATATTTCATAACAAACAAAACATTATTACCTTATCCTAGTTTAAACAAATTATCTATTGTTATCATGGGAAGTACGTTCTCATTTTGGTAGGATAATAAAGCGATTAATGACACGACACAATTCACCAGTGAACGTCGCGTAACGTTGTATCATACGAGGTTAACAGGGCATTTTGGCTTGTTTTTACGACGCTATCGGTACTGTGGTCCAGCCATTTTTACCATTTATATCTTAAAGTAAGTTTTTATTTATAGTCCATGATATTTTGTTACTATATACAATTACTCAGCTTAGTTTATTTACTTATACTTTCTCAAGGTCATGTTTAGTAATATCATGTTTATTATTTGTATTGTGTGCTCAGAATCCAGAATGTCGATTGATTTATATTACACCCCGGGGTCGTCGCCCTGTCGGCTAGTGTTGCTGGTCGCCGCTGCGTTGGACTTGCATCTCAATCTAAATCTAATTAACCTGGAAGAAGGTGAACATTTGAAACCAGATTACTTAAAGGTATTCTATTCTATGTATTTTATAATAAACACTAGCTTCTGTCCGCGACTTCGTTCGCGTGCAATAGTTACTTTCGGCTAACGCTAACTTTAACTCGCGACTTCGTTTACGTAGAAGGTGAAAATATTTTTTGATAATACCTACGTTAACCCCGATTTTGAAACTTTCTTCGTTGGTGCTCCGCTCCTATTGGTCTAAGCGTGATAATATCCTACAGGTTACTTCGATAAATGAGATATCTAACACTGAAAGAATTTTCCAAATCGGTCCAGTATTTCCTGACATTAGCGCGTTCAAGCAAACAAATGCTTCAGCTTTATAATATTAGTATAGATTATTGTGTTCTAACTACGTATTTACAGGTTATGCAATTATTAAAAATCGTCTTTTTATATAATGAAAAATTAAATAAAAGCCACCCACAAACGAATCCTTCATTACTTAGAGTGAATTATATTCATCAAAAAATATAATAAACAGTTGGCAGAATAGAGACACGTCGAAAATTTCGTTCGATTTCGTTTAATCAAGTCATATTATGTCGTAGTCGTCATTTAGTTATGTTAATATATTTATAAATATTGAAAGTAACTTTTGGTCCAAGATTAAACAAAGGTAGTACCGCCGCTAACCTATTTTAGAAGAAAAAAGAAACTATGCTATAAAGGTAGGTTCCTTTATCTAAATATTATAACAATAATAATGTTATAAACTGTTCTAATAATACTGTGATAAACTGTTCGTCCCATGTTTCAAACTCGGTAAAACCAGTAACAGTTTTTTTATGGAATAGTGTTAGACTTTACAAAAAAGTCCTAAAATATATTACCGATTTGCCGGATATTGAGTTTAAAACTTAAGTATCATATCAAGCTGGTTTTGGTTTCTAAAGACTATTATTATAGAGTGGATCAATATACGAACGATAGTGATGTCTGGAATTGACACCTTTCTGTGCATCCGCTAAAAAATATTGTAATGTGTAACGTATTGTAAATATATATACGTTTTGATTTTGATTGACATTTTGGTAACAATTTAGAGAAAGTTCTGACTTCGGTCTTATTCGAGGTTAGATACGGATAGACGTTGGTTACTTGACTGTTTAATATATATTCATATCAAAATATTCCAGCTAAATCCTCAGCATACGGTACCTACTATAGTTGACGATGGCTTTTCCTTATGGGAGTCCCGTGCTATCAGTAGATATCTGATTAATAAATACGGTGGAGATAGCGAGCTATACCCGGAAGATCCTAAAATGAGGGCGCTGGTAGACCAGAGGTTGGACTTCGACCTGGGAACGTTGTATCCGAGATTTGCACAGTATTTCGTAAGTATATAACGTTTAATTTGTTGTAACGTGACAGCTTGTGTCTCTTTTCCTTTCCCTAACCTTGTAAACGGTTCAAATAAAACACTACCATGATAATATTACAATAAATCGCTATTATAAGATGCTTGTTGCTAGATTGCTCTTCTCCTACAATAAAACCACTATTTTATATTAGCTGACATGTTTTCATAATTTACGATTGTTGTCAGCATTTGGCTAAATCATGCTGACAGTTTTGGGATCCTTGTTGATAATGGGTTATGTCTTATCATGAGTTTAGTGAAGCGATATTCACAATTTATGGCATACAATCTATATTTACAAAATTACAATAGTTATGTTATAAACAATAATATTTTAAGCGAAGATGTAATTATGTTTATTTATAAAAAAAATAATTTTGAAGCGATAATGGTTTAGTTGATACCGTGTTCCTATTCGATTTTGAGTTTCTCTGGTGTACTTTCAAAATCGCAAGGTCCAATGCTAATCAAATTTAAATGGGACACTTTTAAAAACATTTCCTCCATTTCCTAAAGCACATTATTGTTTTGCCGTGTAGTAAGTTTAAGGCCTATTTCAGGCATGTTTTGATATCTAATCACTATTATAGATTGGATCATTTTATGATCAACAATGGTGTAGATGGATATGATCACAATGCCCCACGCTAAAATGATTACGATCACAATATACCTTGTATTAAAAATATATACCATTCAGTGACAAACCAGAGTGAGTTGGCGGTTCTTTTTGACGATTGGGGTGTTTCTAATCCCACGATAGAGATTTGACATCCATATGCGTCATCTCAAGGCCTAAATGAAATAAAGCATTTTTCATTTCCAATTTAGTATCCTCAAGTTTTCGGCGGACAACAAGCAAATGAAGATGACCGCAAGTCACTCGAAGAAGGCCTAGGATTTTTAGACACATTTTTGGGGAGTAAGAATAAGTATGCTGCTGGATATAAACTTACTCTCGCTGATCTTGCCTTGGTAGCCACAGTTTCGACCATCGACGCTGCGGGTATCAGTCTGTCCAGCTATCCCAGTGTGGAAAAGTAAGTTAAAGTTGCATATAGGCTCAGGTTATGCTTTTTAAATGGAAGCTTCATCATACAAACGGAAGTATTACTCAACTGTGCATGCTTAGCATCAATATTATATATTTTAGGTACTCCCATAGGTGTGTTCCTGATATAAAACTTATGAATCACCATCTACTCATTTTTTTAGACATATCTTGTTAATAACTTTGTCCACTCTTTTTTTCGCACTGACTACGTTATTGACCAAGCACGGTCTTAACAGCTTCACCGGACTACCGCCTTTGTCCACTTTGGTACTGAACTCTAGTAACAGTCTTTGTTCTTAGTCTTGTTGGCATTGTGTTACTTTATTTTGTATGCAATCTGTTTATCGAACTACAACAAATATATATCTGTTTTGTTTGTCATTTCTATAACGTAATCTAAATAATTTAGCGCGACATCTGTTGACTACATTTTAAAACTTTGTTCGGTAACTAATAAATCTCGAACAATCTTCACCTACATTATAATTTCACATTATTTTGTTAAATCTTTTATAGTGAGCAAACACTAGGGCTATTAGATGCATTGTCGAAACCCAATAGTACCATAATCTTACTTTACTTTACGAACTACCCCTAAGGATAAACTTTTTGTGTACCAAGACGCGTTGCTAATCACATTTTTAGATCCGTAAGACAGCAACGAATAATTCTGCTTTGTGGTAGGAATTAGTGTTAAGACCAGTCATATTGTACGCATCTGAGTGCTGGGCGACGAGAGGGGCGGATCAGAGAAAACTACATGTAGCAGAGATACGAATGTTGAGGTGGATGTGTGGTGTAACTAGAATGAATAAGATTAGGAATGAATATATCAAAGGAAGTTTGGAAATAGCACCAGTGACAGAAGTTAAGGAGTAATAGGTTAGCATGGTATGGGCATGTCATGAGAAGAGATGAAGACCATGTAACTAGAAAAGCTATGAGTATGATGGTCGATGAATATAAGAGTAGAGGAAGACCGAAATAGGTATGGATGGATTGTGTGAAAAATGATGTGTATAAAATGTGTGAATACTGAGATGACATTTGATAGGCGAGCGTGGAAAAGGAAAACATGTTGTGCCGTCCCGACTTAGGTGGGATAAGGGTAAGAAGATGATGATGGTAGGAATTATAGACGGTAGACATCGAACATACAACAATCGATACGATGTACGTACATTTAGCCACCATCGCGTTATAGGCAAAAAGGCTTTGTTGTATTCTAAATTTAAAAAAAAACAAAAGTTACTCTTATCATTTCTTTATTGTCACTCGACAGTGTGACTGCACTATACCTGATAGTAAATCTAAAAATAACAACAATTCTGATTGCAAAACGATATAATCTAAAAGAGAGTGGTTTATTGCCTTATGTATGGTGGTTGCGACCCAGTCGGGTACCGATTACTATAACGAAGCTTGATTATGGGATATAAATGGTATAGCGGAAGTTATATCTGATGTAATATGGTTGAGATCTATTAGTTAGATGTAGTCTCCGTCTCTTGCCATACCATTAAATGTATTTATTTCTAGATTTTTCTTTATTTGCAGATGGTTTGCTCTCGTAAAGTCCACTGCACCGGGATACGAGGAAGCTAATCAGAAAGGCGTAGACTCGTTCAGAAGTCTAGTTGCTCAAATGAAACTCAAAACGGAACTTTAAAGTTATGTAAAATTTAATTTAAAACTCGATTGGAGTTTCTCAGTGGATGAATTAAATAAGATTAATTCTGAATCGTTCTTTTATTGTATGTACAATATTTTAACATGTTATGTCAGCGGAGAAAAAGCGATAACTTTTTGTATGATTGATGATGATTTATAACTTTCAGAATACTAGTGGGCGCCCAGAGGTCGACATTCGACCATAGTTCATTGATTTTTTAAAGTTTGAATTTTATTATGGTTCTTTTGTCAAAGGGTATTATGTTATAATATCATTGTAGAATGTAGAATGAAAAAGGATAATTAGAACGTAAGAGTAAAATAATACATACAGTCGAGCATAGCAACGTCCTTCACAAGCTTTTTTGAAGTTCTTTATTGACAGATGTCAAAATGTCTTTTTTATTCACATGTGTGTATGTATGTGTATGTATGTTGTGTAATTTAATGTACTTCTAATGCATTTTATATAAAATAAATAGCTTTCTGCACTTCTCCTCCATATAAACTTTAACTATGCCAAATTTCACGTTCATCCGTTCGCCCAATTCTGTTAAAAAGGGATACAAAATTTAGGCTTCACGTATTAATATATAGATTCCGATAGATGTGACAGGTTAAACGAAATATACATTTAAATCTTGTGGCATTAAAAAGTAAAAATTAAGAAACACGTGGTTACGTGTTTTTGATTAGTATTTATAGTATGTATTTATTATATTTGTAGTAATATGTATGTAATTTGATTTCCTAAACAAAAGGTCAATGTTCATTTTGTAAACTTTAAATTTGTTTGTAATATAAATTGCCAATTCTTATACTGTTATTAATCAGAATGGCTTTAATATAATCCTCGTAATTACCTTATTTCTAATTTCTCTGTGAACTTAGATGGATTACAAAAATCAGATCAGAATGGGTATCCTTTTAATGACCTTATTTCTAACTAGCTTCTGCAGACGACTTAGTTACTTTAGGCTAACACTAAAAAAAAAACGATTTTGAAACATTCTTTATTGGTACTCCGCTACTATTGGTCTTAGCGTAACGAAATATTCCTCGTTAAATAAGCCATCTAACACGAAAGTAATTTTATAATGGTGGTAGAACTGCGCTGAAACTATTACTGGTTTCAGCATGAATGGGTCGGCTCGCCCGCGGTAGTACCACCCTCTCATAGAAAACCGACGTGAAGTAACAATGCTTGCATTGTTGCGTTTCGTTCGGTTAGTGAGAGCGCCGGAGGCCCACCTCCCCTCCTCTCCCATCTCTCCCTCCTCTAACCCTTCGCCACATAGGGTGGCAACGCACTAGCAACTCCTCTGGTGTTGTTAGTGTCCATGGACGGTGGTGATCAGTTAACAGCAGATGGCCCACCTGTTCGTATGTCACTTATGACATAAAAAAAATCATACCGGACCAGTAATTCCCGAGATTAGTGCGTTCAACCAAACAAACAAACCTCCAGCTTTATAATATTAGTATAGATAAGATATTATTTATTATGAGAAAGAAGATCACGAAATGAAAGAACTTAATCTTGATGATGATGGATTTACATCTTCCGATGACTAAAGATAAAAAAATGAAACAATTAAATAATGAATAATATAAAGTAATTTATTTGCTGTTACAAAATTTGAACATGATGATGGGTACCTGACCGAGTCAGCTCTTCCGGTAAACAAACATAAATAAAATAATCACATGGTGAATAACTATAGACAAGTTTATTGTCTGTTAGCCGCGAGTTGAGCCATAAGGTCATCCATTTCGTCAAGGCCTTTTTGATTAGCTTCTGCATATTTCGGTGTTGTTGTTTTCACTAGGCCGTACCACCTGCGAAAAACGATAACATCCAAATTATACGAAAGAAATCTAAATTATTATTCTTCGACCAAACTTTTCGACCGCTCTGAATATCGTTGCGCAGAACAAAAATATATTTATAAATACTTACTATATTATATATACTTAAGGATAAATGCCAATTATCAATTCCTATAATAATATTTTAACTTTATTTTGTATTAAACTTTTGGATAAATGACGCACAAGTCCTAACTCAGGCTATTTTCAGAGCGGCCAAAAAGATTGAAAACTGTACTTTCTATATCTCTTCCCAATGTTATTATAACTATAGATACGTCATAAGCGCTTCGACAGCGCCGCGTTAAGACTTGACTAACTAGGTTTATAACGGCTGCTCCGTCAATCCGCCCGTATCTAAGCGACATATAATTATTTCTTATTCACCACCGATATTGAGAATATGCCATCTTGCTTCCACATTTTATCTAAGACAGACGCATGTGTACGTTTTTGTGCCATTTGTTTTGTCAAAATATCATGCAAGTAACGTATCTACGTCTTTTTAGATATAATATCATTGTCTGTTCCTTTCAAAGATTCTTAAAATCTTTTAGATAAACGTAATATATTCGGTGAGGCGGATGTCCCGCCATTTTGTTTATGCGTCGTCATGGCGATTGATATGATCTCTAATTCCCTTATTGTATTTGATTCACATACCCGATCCGCTTACCGTCGTGTTAATCGATAACGCACTGTCATCGCTAAATATTTTGTACATAACCCGCTGTTTTAATTGGCATGGTGGTAGGGCTTTTTCTATATCGACATGGATAACTACTGCCTTCAAGTTGAAAATCTATCTCCAAACATCTGTCGGTGTATTGAGAGACAGCCCCCCTCTGGGTTTAGCGTGTTTACCACCTTAGAGCACATAGAGATTGTGGTCTAACGCTAAAACCTATAAAGTATAAAGAAAACAGTGTCCACGAACCGCACGCGACACTCACACGTTTACACAGGTTTTTTTTGGTGTATTCCACACGATTTTAAATTCGTAATGATAATGGGCGAATTATAACAGAACCAACAGCTACGTACTACTTCGCCTGTGTTTGCTTACATCATCTAAGTGTAACTCTTAGGCTTGTGAAGCGTACGCTAAGCTAGCTCTCATATTGCTGGTTTGATTTTAAATCACTTGGAGCTTACAATTTAAACAATATCTTTATAAATTAATAGCTGTCCCAGCCACACGTTGCTGTGGCTCAGTTATTCGTGTTGAATTAAAATTGAGAAAGAAATTCAAAATTAAAACGTACCGCCATCTATGAGATATCTATAACAGTCGGTCCAACAGTTTTCTGTCAACGAACTAATTTAAAGCGCCATCTGTTCGAGGCTGATGAAAATTACAATTAATAACAATAATCAACATTGACAATCATTTCATTGGTAATTAAAAAATATTGAAGCCATTAATCGAGATATAGATTGCACTATCTCTCAAGTCGGACCATATTATACATAAATGCCAACGTTTCATGAATATCGGTTGAGTAGTTTCGGAGTTCATGGTGTACAAACACTGGATTTATTATTTAAGATATATGTTTTTACTATTTAAGATAGCATTATATATTTGATATTTTTTGAAGTTTTGTTCAGATACATAAAATAAATTAGTATGAAATTTTTCAAAACCTGTTGAGTAGTTTATGCGTGAAAATATAACAAACATACATCCTATCTCATAAAATTCTTCATTACCAGAATGCAACTTACTTTACAATGTTAGGGTACTGAGAGATGCTGGTTCCAGACGCGTCTATAGTGGAGAGTGTAGCCACGATAGCTAAATCCGCAATAGTTAATTCCGGTCCCGCGACATATTTGTTACCTTCCAGGAACACGTCCAGGAATTCCAAAGCTTCTTGCAGTTTTTTAAGGGCGCCTTCATTCGCCGCGGCTCCTTCCATAATTTGCGGGTACTGAGAGAAAGATATAAAATATGTCGCGGTGGCCTAGTGGTTTGGCCGGTGGAATATTAATCAGAAGTCCGCATGTACTAACGAATTTATCGGAATTCGTGTACATTTACTTTTTTTCAAGTGAAAACTTATTTCGGCACGATGAGCGGTATTTTTGGCTGGAGAGAAATTTATAATTTCGCGGCATGTCATGCTACGTAAGCTTCGATCAACAATAACTAGATAACTAGGTCGGCACGAAAAATACGTCTCGGTAAATAAGAGCTCACTTGAAATGTGCCCTTATTTTGTTTAGTTTGTTTCAAACAATGTAAGCCTGTTTCACATGCCGCAGTCTATTCCAAAGATGCAAAAATAATACCTGAAAAAGCAATTTAACGGCCGGAGCATCTTACTTTCGCTAAATACATGTTGAATAAGTTATATTTTAAGCTTTAAACTAACTAATAATATCAAATTTTGAACAAAATTACCGATTTAAACCTGTGATACAAATGTTTAGCCTCGTCAGACACAAACACGCACAATAACGGGAAAACGTACTTTATTCATTACCTGTTAAGGTTGAATTCACACTAAATGTTGTTTATGTTATCTTTTCATTTGTGAGGGGAGTAATTTATTACTTTGCTCGTTTTATCGTAAGTATTAGATAATATTTTGAACATTTGTGACTTTATTACAAGGTGTTATGGTTGTAATTAGGTTGAGTTTAAAACAGTTTTAAAACTTTTTTTTCTCTTTTTCCTTTTTTCCAGTTAGTGTAGAATATTATTGTGATCAAAACAAGCTGAATCATTCTTACAAAAAGGTGATTAATTCTGGGATTTTTTTAAATTAACCAAAAAATTTACAATAACAAGTCGTCATGTAATCACTTATGTTAGAAGTGTCAAGTATTTGTATTAGTCTATATAGTCTATGGCCACTGAGACACGCAATAAAGTTACATGTACATACATACGTTCCTTTATTCAAGTATATTATTATATACGGGCGACCACCCATAAATATCACAAGAAGAAATATTAATGACAATTTAACCTTGATTACTACACTAACATGGTTATTAATTCGTTTGTCTGTTCTTATACTAGGTCTGTTTAGATTTTAGAATTGTTTAACTTCGCTTGCACAGTCACACGAAACTATAAAGCAGAAAAGTCTTAATAACTATTAAAAAAATAAAATAAAACAACATATATATTATATAGTTGTCATTTTGACAGAAAAAACGTGAAAAGATGTTTCTGCTGGACCATATTATATAATTGAATATAGTAGTGTTTAGATAAATCTATAGTTATATATATACTAAACCTATATAATTTAAAAATCTGGTTTACCTAAAGTGTGGACTAAAATTATGCATTCTATATTTTTAGGATTACCTACACATCACTTTTGAAAATAAAGTACAGTAATTTTCTACTTTAAATGTAGTTATTAATATATATGGAACTTCATGAGCGTTCAAACGTTAAAACAGTCATCATAGCGTAAATCAAAATAAAAAATACATCACTCAATTTAGACCCTAAGATATGAATGTCAAAGCTACCACCGGTTCGGAAAACAACCCAGTCATCGAGAAGAACCGGCAAGAAACTCGATCTGGTTTATCTTTTTTAAATATATATATAATATTTGGAATACATTACACGTCACAATCGTTTTTAGTGGCTGCACAGAGATGAGTCAATTACATACATCACCATCGTTCACATATTGATCCACTCTATAATAGTCTTTTGACACCAAAACCCGCTTGACGTGGCGCTTAAACTCACAATCCGGCAAATCGGTATTATGCTTTGGGACTTTGTAATTGCGTGCCGCTATTATAATAGTCTGTGTAGTAACTATATGTCGTTTAATCTTTTTATCACATATACAATTACATCACATATCATTATCTGTTCTGAGTACTTACCCAGTATAACGCAAATCTCTGGTATAGAGTTCCCATGTCGAAATCTAATCTCTGGTCGACTATAGCTCTAGCTTTAGGATCTTTCGGGTACAATGTACTGTCTCCGCCATACTTGTTGGCGAGGTATCTCATTATAGCACGCGATTCCCACAACGAGAAGCCATCATCGACCAACGTTGGGATAGTGTGCTGGGGATTGATCTGCAAAAATATAGTTAAAATATATTTTATCGTTAGAAAACTAATCTGTTTAGAATATGTATTCTTAATGTATTACGTCATTACATCCGACTATAAACACAGTATTGTTTAAGTATGCTCACCGAGGGATCAGATATCTTTCCCCATTTATAGTAGGCCGACCTGCAATGTGTCTGTAGGAACCGAGGCTGGTTTGGAGAGCGTGATAATAAAACTCAGAATCTATACATATAATAATAACGTAAAACTGACGTGACTATACTTATTGGACCTTTGTAAAAAAAATTGTTGCCTGAGACCAGTCATTTAATATTTCTTGAAGACCAGAATACGCTCCCGTCTTTCAATAAGCGTTACTAAATTATACTTCAGCTTTGCAAGAGTAATGTTACTTATTTTTCAGGAGTTTCGAAATACGATCAATTTCACCAGGCAATTGAGGGCCCCACGGTGGCGAAAGAGTTGGGCCGCGACATCACAATCATTACAAATGCTCGCAAGCTATACGTATCACACAGAAATGGTATTGTGACCGCGCGAAACGGGTTACCTTTATGAATTCTGGTGTCAGCTGCTCCTGTTTCAATAAATTAAGCTCTATCAAGTTAAGCTCTACGTTTAGTGCTGCGGCTGTCAGCATAACGGAACGGCATGGCGCCGACGGTGCCATATAATAAAAGTCTATAGGCATTTTAAACAGGGGTTTTGACAAAGACTCTGATGTATCTGAAATTAATTTAAAAAATTACGATAAAGGTGGTTTAGAAAAATAATTGTATACAATCCATGTATACATCGCTATCGTATATATCGTTCATGAAGTCCGTTATAACGTCAAAATTAAAGCTTATCTTAGTTGATTCAAATAAAAATGATAAAATACATCGCTTTTTTTGTTTTATTTCTCACTTCGTTGGGCGGTAATACGTAAACGTGGAATGGTTATTTTGCGCTAAAACGCAGCGGAAGCTTTGAAAAGGAAAAAATACCCTGATTTTGCAACTTTCTTCATTGCTGCTCCGCTCCTATGTGTCTTAGCGTGATGATATATAGCCTATAACCTTCCCTGATAAATGAGCTATATAACACTGAAAGAATTTTCCAAATCGGACCAGTAGTTCCCGAGATTACCCCTTACAACGTCACAAACCCACAAACTCTACCTCTTTATAATATTAGTATAGAAGATAACCAATCTTCTAGTATATTATTGTTGTAGGTATAAATACACAATATACCTATTAATACCTATTATTGTCGAGAAGGTAATGATATTATATGTATCTTGAGCTTATCTCAATGATCTAATAAGATGGCGGCCCTCTTGTTAGAATTCTCCAGAGAGATTTTGTGTCAAGTCAGAATTCATGCTCCGTGGTCATTTCCCATGCGCTTCACTTGTGCATAATAACCAAACTATATTACGTAAAACACCACCAGTATTGCACAATATGGAGCCAAATAACACAATATTATGAATAAAACATAAAATCCACTATATGACATTCCGAGATCCCGCTAAAAACTCTGCTGTGAAATTGCGTTCTGATATTATTATAATTTGCCCTACCGTGCCTAAGAAGTTTCACTTTAAAAGAGGTATGTTAGACTTTTTGCGACCGACTTGCGGTAGGTTGTCAAATTGTTTCGTTTTGATTTTATTGTGCAGGTTTGCTCACAATATTTTATAATCACCGATGACTCTTAATTAATAAATGTATACGAATATTGAATACTCTGTTCTTGGTTGCCAAATAAAAAATAGAAAAAAGGAATCACAGTAAACATACTTTGTATTATGATAACTTAACAACTGATATACAAATATTTAACAACCACGCACAGAAGAGATAATGTTCATGACATAAAAGACGAACTGATGATATACACCGCGACGGTTGCTCAATTTTATAGTAGAATTGATTACCAGGGCGCGGCCGTACGATGTTTTTAAGTGGAGAATAGAGAAAAAGTGAACAATTTCGATAAAGTATAATATCTATACGTACAATATTTCCCTTCTTAGTGTATTAAAATATTAATTCCTTTAATTAAGGTAACATTTCTGCAGTGAAACGCCACATATCTAGATGTTTTGATTGTTACGTCTCATTCATATTTTCAATAAGTTAATATTACAATGAAACTTATTTGTGTGCGATCTATTCACTGACAGAATAAGTAGCGATAACATTAAATTTTATTATATTTTATAGCACAAATCGAATAACATTGATAAGTACTTAATAAAATAATTGCATCTTCATCCATTTCTCTTCTAAAGACACTCAACAAAATGCATTTTTATCTTGTTTATCTCTTTTTACTTTATAGCTCTTATGTTATTTATGTATATGTATATACATTAACCATCAAAACCCACTAAATATATATTTACTTATAAAATATAATAATATATATAAAACGTAAACAGTTATCAAGAATTACAAAATATTAAAGATAAACTTTATCAGCAAATAAATAAAAATTCCACATATATTCTAATTTTGTAGGTTATGGAAGAAGATATATCAAGAAATCTTACCTTATTTATGGCTGTGCACTCAAATACTGAACCGACTGTCGAAAACACTCGATGTTTCTCTATAAAGACCGTGATGATAACTGATTATACGACCATTGAAAATGACAAGCTCCAGCTCCAGCCTTGAATATGATAAGATACAATATATTTTGGCCGGTTAAACAGGCGCGTCGCGTTCGCTTTAGATTCGACCTTGACTAGTATTACTCGGTCGTTTTAACTTTTGGATAACTAACAATGACAGTGCGATTTCACAGAGACTCACACTTCCTAAAATCTAAACACTGTCTACGTAAACATTAATTTAGGTATGTATTCGAAGCAACGAATATTCACAACAAACTAATGGAAGTATACAAATAAAATGAAGGTTGAATTTTTTGTACCGTCAATTATTTCTATCTACATGTATTTTTTTCCAAATTCTGTCCCAAATATATTTAAAACAAAGTCGGTTTAGTTACACCCTTTATAACTCAAGAACGGCTGGACCGATTTTTATGATTTGTTGGATTTATCTCTGCCTCGAATAGCAGAATAACTATAAAAATATGAGAAAAATTCGAAGAAAAAAATTATGACGGAAATTTATTTTCTCATATATTTTATAAGGAAAGGCATTTGTGATTATTTCTACAGTAAGGATTGACTGATTTCGATGAATTTTATTTGATTCGTGTATCACAAGATTGGCCACAGAGAATGGACCTAATTACAAAACATACAGCAAATGGTTTAACAAAAGAATACTACGCGAACCTTTTCAATTCGCTTCAATAGAGCAAATGACTTCCTAGTTATCTACCACGTGAAATTACATTAATTTCAAAGTGATTAAAATAATTTTTACCTCCATTATTGTAATTTTATTGAATTTATAATTCGGTTTCAGTATTCATTTTATCTCAATGAAAAGCTGACGTTAATTCAGCGAATAAGTTAACACAATATTTATTGATTCTGAGATCGGCCAGTATGTTATAAAGGATACTGATCAAGAAAAGAATTATGTTATGGTATGTGTATAATTTTTTTTGTTCAGCGTTTCTAGGTTTTTCCAATTCTTCGCGTTTGGAACTACAATTGAAACCGGCAATAACCGATTTGGCGCAGACGAAGTTACGCGGGTTAGCTAGTAATATAATATATAATAGGTCGTTACCTATGAAATTGCCGTTCTGTAGTACTGGCCATTTTAAAGCAAAATAATTTTTGTTTGGCTAAGAATTCTAATTGCAAATTAATTTTATTTTAAAAACATGGAATTCTTTTTCCAAAAGTAGTCACTTGTTTATTGATTAGCGTTACATTTTCATCGCATTTCAATCTTTTTTGTCATAATCGATACGTTAAAAATTCGAGTAATTATGGAATATGAGTACCGTCGTGACAGCAACGCAGCACAAGCGGCACGCAACATCAACGATGTTTACGAAGCTAACACTACAACACTACTACTCGCTTCCGTTCTGGGAATTTCGACCTGAAAAATGAACCTCGTGGTCGTCCGAAGACTTTGGTCGACAATGACGATTTAAAGGCGATTGTGGAAGCTGATGATACACAGTCTAACGCTGAATAAGTAGCAGCTTTCGATGTTAGCGTCAAAACAATATTGGTCCATTTGCGTCAAATTGGCAAGGTAAAAAGCTTGACAAATGGGTGCCCCACGAACTCAATGATCGCCAGCGCGAAGTACGCGTCGAGACGTGCCTTGCACTGCTCAACAGACACACAAATGAAGGAATTTTGAACCGCATTGTTACCTGCGATGAAAAATGGATTCTGTTTGATAACCGCAAGCGCTCAGCAAGTTGGTTGGATCCTGGTTCAGCACCTAAACAATGCCCTAAACGAAAACTTACCCCTAGAAAAGTGATGGTCACTGTTTGGTGGTCTAGCGCCGGTGTGATTCATCACAGCTTCTTACCAAACGGGGTGAGCATTACTGCAGATGTGTACTGTGAAGAACTGAACACAATGATGGAGAAGCTGGCACATCTCCAACCAGCATTGGTCAATCGCTCGTCTCCGCTGCTCCTGCACGACAACGCGCGACCTCATACTGCACAGCAGACGGTCTCCAAGTTGCAAGAACTGGGGTTGGAAGTTCTCCGTCATCCGCCCTACTCACCAGACCTTGCGCCTACAGACTACTACTTTTTCCAGAATTTGGATAACTCCTTGGCGGGAAAAAAATTCAATACCCGAGAGGCAGTACAAAATGCCTTTGAAGAATTTGTTGCCTCCCGTCCAGCTGATTTCTTTAAGAAGGGCATCAATAAACTGCCACTGCGTTGGCAAAGATGCATTGATTGCATGGGTGATTACTTCGATTAATACAAATAAAAAATACATGAAAAAAATTCGTTTAAATTTTTTCATACAAAACGGCAATTTCATAGGTAAAGACCTAATATATTGACAAACCTTAAAGAAACAAGCCTACTACTTTCTCAAAAGCCGGTAATGCTTATTCATCATAATCATCATCATCATCAACCTGTAAGAAACCCACTGTAGGGCTATAGACCTCTTCCCAAAGGAAGGTTTGGGCATAATCACCACGCCAGCCTACGACGTATTGGTGATTTCAGACTCTGAGAAATCCACAGTTTCGTTGGTACACGTTGGGATTCGAACATGCGAATATTGGGTTCCACCGGCCAAATTACTAGAAAACTACGACTTCCAAAACTGTATGTATCTAGGGGCACGACAGTGTCCCCCCCCCCCCCCCCCCCCCCCCCCCCCACAAAAGCAAAAAAGCGGCATGGCCGTACCATCCTTTTCTCGAAGCAGTTCAGGCCATTTTCGACCCCCTATAACTTCGTTGTGGATAAAACTAGAAGCCTGAATTGCCTGAAAACAGGCATTGTATATAACTTGTATAAAATTCTAAGGCACTTCTAGCAGACATAGAAGCTTCAAATTTAGAATACAATTAGTGTTTAATGTATAAATCAAGTAAATTAATACATATTATATTAAATAAGATTGATTAGTGCGATTGTCCAAGTTATTTTATTTAAAACATAAAAGATTTTTAATATTGATATGGTTACTATAAGATGTTGTTAGGTTAGCTAATTACGTAATAACTTAAGACAGTAGGGACTTGCCGATACGACTCCCACGATCGTTGGAGAGTTGGAGTTGAGGGGTCTACGATCCGGACCCCTTGACCGCGAAGAGGCCTCTGAAAAGGGGCCGACACCTGCCGGGGAGTAGACGCAGTGCCAGTCGGCAGCTCCTACTCCCCGGCCAATAGGTGTGAGAAGGCACCATGGGGGTTGAGTCCGTGCAAGTCGAACATACCCCACCCGCAGCTGCCCGGCTAGGGTGAAAATCCGTAGGGATTTCCCCATGAAAAAAAAAAGAAAAGACAGTAGGGACTTAATAAATTAACTGAGTTGGTATTACATGTATCTCAAAACTTTTTACAGTAGAAGAACTAAGTTGCGAGACTTGGTTTTTCTTTCAAGTTTTGTTTTTGATGTCATAGATATATCTGTCTCAAATTGCAATGTCACGATTATTTGTCAAAAAAGCTGGAATAGATAAAGTAAAATACGAGTATATGCTTATCATATGTATTTCATACCTACCCTTGTTTTGAACTTATCGGATTATAAGCGAACAGGGAGGGGACTATTTTTGTATGATATATAAGTCTAACGTGCCGAAACTATTTATTCTACTATTTGTTCGCACCTTGTGCATTTTCAGTGTATTTTACTTTAAAAATTAACTTATTAACGGTAAGTTATCTTGAAATTTTCGCTTTAATTAAATAATTGACCGGAGTTTTGTTAAGTTTTGCTAATTGCCATTTTATTTATTTATTTAATATATTGTACTGATGTGACAAATATTTATTTATGAATCAATTCTCCTGAGTATTACTAGATATTTTCTTTAGCAGTTGAAACAATGGTTTATATTTGCCATCTTGTTTTCTTTTTCATAGATTAATTTTAGTTTTTATAAATGAACTAACTGTGCCCGCGACTTCATCCGCTCGGAACTCTATGTAAGAAAACAGTGTTTAATAAAATCATTTGAATGTATTAAGTCCATTTACTTATCTACTTATCGCTCGTACTTAACTCGAGCCATCATTTAAATTATAATAACTTTTGATAGAGTAAACCGATTCTAATGAAACAAAGACTAAGTTATTCTCGAGGATATGCTTTACGATTTTCTCGCAGAGGGTTTATTGTGAAACCAGTACTTTAGACTACAAACAGACAGACATATATTTCAAAAAATGATTGAAATGTATTTTATTACTTATTAGTGGACACCTGCAACAATATTTTTCACTAAAAAATCGAAAAAGTACAAGTTAGATTTACATTTTTATTATATGTATAGATAATTAGATATTTTCACTTTTTCATTTATTTCTATTCTATTTTTTACATATATTTAATGTTTCCATATTATTAATAGTTTAAGTTGTATCTATGTAATAAAGCGTTGTAAGTTTCCAGTCTAGTATTATTATTATTCTTATTATATTATTCATCGGACTGTTGACTGTTGCATTATCCACATTTGTAAATACATATATAAATAAATAGAACTTCAGCAATTATTATTGTGCTCTTTTTCTATCATATCATTGCTACCATTAAAGTGTGGATAATTATTCGGTTTTAAAAGGTAATGATGATGACTAATGATTACTTTAGTGTTCTAACAAAAAGTGTCATAATGATGGCTTCCTTGTTAGAACATACCAGAAAGTTTTTGTGATATATTAACTTCTATGTTCCGTATTATTATTTCTAAACCATTTCACTAATGCACAATATTACAAAATAATGTTTTTTTTTTTATGTCATAGGTGGCAAACGAACAGGTGGGTCACCTGCTGTTAAGTGATCACCACCATCCATGCACACTAACAACCCCAGAGGAGTCGTAAGTGCGTTGCCATCTTTCGGAGGGAAGGGTTAGGGGAGGGAAAAGGAGAGGAGAGAGGAGAGGGGAGGGGAGATGGGTCTCCGGCGCTCTCACTGACCGAACGAAACGCAACAATGCAAGCACTGTTACTTCACGTCGGTTTTCTATGAGAGGGTGGTACTACCCCGGGCGAGCCGACCCATTCATGCTGAAACCAATAATAGTTAGATGTTAGATGAGACAACGCAATTTACGAGCGTTACCACGTATTATGAAACAAAGTCCTCTGCTAGGTCTCTCTCTGTCTGTCTGTTTGTTCGCAATAAACTCAAAAGCTACTGAACGGATTTACACCAGTAGATAAAGTGATTCATGAGGAAGGTTTAAATGTATAATTTGTCAGGGCGTAACAACGTCCACCGGGCCCGCTAGTATATATATAAATTACTTACAAGTGTAAGTAAATTAGGTAGGTATATATTTTAACTGTATGACGTTAGTGAACTGTATACAATTTCTAGAATTTCGAATTTCAGGACAGAAAGACTCTCAGAAATTAAAATAGGAGTAGGAAACTATAAAAACTAAAATAAGAAATTTGATCCGGGAAATACCATTGACTTAGATTAGTTTATAGTATTTTATATTTCACTTTCTTTTTTTGACATAATTTTTAAGCTTATTTAATATTATTTCAAAAATATACTTTTATAATATTAACTTGAATGTTTTTTCGTACTTGGTTTCGTAAACATTTCACTCGTTTATTAGAATTACTTACCTTATTTTGAATTAATATATTCTGCAATAACAGATCCGGTACAAATATTGTCAAAAAGACGTTTCCAAGATGCCAATAGATCTTTACTACTCGTCTGTGTCACCGCCGTGCCGCGCCGTTTTGCTGACAGCTGCAGCACTCGACATCAAACTCAATCTTATTAAACTCGACACCACGGAGAAAGAGAACTTAAAACCTGAATTCCTGAAGGTAATTCCACTTATTTAAAGATGTACAGTGGATTTCATTAATAACGACCTCGGTCGTAATGACTTTTCGGTTATAGCGACGTCAGACTTACGCCCCTTGAATTTAAAGCATACTGTCGTAGGAAATCTCCTTCCTCGGTTGAAGAACCGGGCGGTAGAAGATTATACCTTCCAGCCGCTCTAAGATAGGCCGAGGAGTGATTATCACCTTTGTAGTGAATATGTAGGGTCCTAAGTGTCACACGCACACCTCTCATCGTTTCATCCGTTATCTTATTTTTTATATTATAGGAGGATTACAGGATTACATTACGCATTATGTTTGTATATCGGCTTCCGGGCTATGTAATACAGGTAACTCCTGGGTACGCTGTATCTCGAAAGCAGATGTCGGTGCAGATGTATCAGCCAGAATGCAAGGGTTCCATGCTTTCGGTTTCACAAGGCGCATATGTTGGATGGTTCTTCTTTGAAAACAAGAGAGATATAATTCTAAAAAAACATAAGCTATAATATATTTATGCTTTACTTAGGATCCTCTGATATATCTCAGTCAATAGTAATTTACCAAAATGGAATTAGATTTTTCTGAGTAAGTGTCTAAATGTTGATTACACTGTGTAACTAGAAATAGTAACAGTAATACATCGTTATAATATAAGTTATTATCAGCTAATATTGATGATTTCTAATTTTCATTAAAGAAAGCTTTTAATTAAAGAAACGTTTATTGAAGAAAGTAACATTATAAGAAAGTAACATGAACTATTCAATTTATGTTTTACGTTCACTTCAGACTATACAATACCGCAAACGAAGCTGCTAGCAGCAGTTTGTTGATTAACTTTCCAGAAGATATTTTTTAAATTATAGTTAAAACAGTATAAAAATATGGTGTATAGTTTAGAAAAGTTAACGAAACACACAGATAAACAAGGAAAACAACATTATATTATGATATTGATTGATGGTTATCAAAATTCTATTACAGCTCAATCCCCAGCACACAATCCCAACGACGGTCGATGATGGCTTCTCCCTGTGGGAGTCGCGCGCTATAATGAGATACCTCGTCAACAAGTATGGCGGAGACAGTACATTGTACCCAAAAGATCCTAAAGCTAGAGCTATAGTAGACCAGAGACTTGACTTCGATATGGGAACTCTATACCAGAGATATGCACAATATATCGTGAGTGTAGATATATTATTTTATGCATTACATAGTAATTTATTAATGTGTGGTACACTAAGTAATGTATTTTGATTGGTGAAGGTGTTACTTTGCGGATTCTATTTTCCTTTGTACTGCCATCTGGAATTGATTGGGTGCTGCCAGATCTCATACATACGTGTTTCGCCCCTTCGAATCTCCCTTCCCTTTCCGGTGAAATAATAGGTTATGTTAATTTAAGATGTAACATGAGAAGAATTGAAAATCTAATTTCTTTTAATTGAATTGAAATGATTAATAATGAAGGAAAAAATATCGTGAGGAGACTTCTTTACTTCAGATATATTCTGATTGTAAAACAATTCATAAAAAGTACATAGATGTATAGATTCCTTGAGGGTTGAATTTGTTGAGACGTCATAGACTTAGTACACATTTTTAAAGCTGTACACTTTCTCGAGAATAGAGGAAAATTTATAGACTAGGATTGCACGTGTTGTGAAATTGATGACAATTTTGAAGCCACCGTAGATCCATTAATAGCTTTTTGAAATTCCACGCCAATTACGTTCGAATCCTTGCAACTGAATCGGAGCTTTCAGTGAAAGAAAATATCGTGATGTAACCATAGCAGCACAGGGCTTTTTCTAAGGCCACCTGACTAGCTACATATCTAAAGTTGATATTTTTTATAGAAAGCTTTTCTTCATACTATATAGGTTTCATCGTTTGAGCACAATTTCATCTGATGTTTTTTTTTCTGACCTTGTTGTTTTCACAAAGAGATCATTTAGAATTGGCAATATAAACGGAGAGAGGGGTGATCGCAATTTGATACGATTCAGTACTCACTCCTTTGACGTGTTGCATTTTAAGACACCAAGATTTGTTAGTCCTGATATAGATACAAGTCAGATAGTGGTGGTTATTTGATGTAAAATGATAGTGTGGTCTAAGGTGGTACGCACGCTAACCTAGAGGTCGTTGTATCTCGAGTGCGTGTGCCGAGAACTCTCCAACAGGCGCTTGGTGACAAATTTTCAACTAACCAGACGGACTTACTTTTTTTTTTATTGTAGCACGGCAAAATGACAGCACTGTGCCTGATGGTAAACACAGTACAATTCAAAAACAATGGCGACCACCGAGTGATACACTATTCATCACCGGTCGCCGCTGTCTTACCGGCCTACGAAAAGCTGGATATGCACAGGCTGATCCCGAAACGCGACCTGCAGAAACGAATCACTATGACGGGCTTTTTCGCCATTTAAATGGTGGTTGCGACCCAGTCAGGCTGTAAAGCCCTATCACCCGCTTTCGCCATTGCCTCGTTCGTTATTCAGCAGGGTGCACCACGTGCAGGTGAGGTTGGTTTGGGTGTCTCAAGTCTTATGATGTTATTCGACACCCCTTACACCCCTTAGGAAAAGCCCTACCAACCATGTCACCAAACTATCGTTGGTATATTCCGGCAGTTGCACTTGAGAGGCAGTCACTCTCGAGGTTTAACTTTCTGCCAACTTAAACGACGTCTTCATTTAACGTCAGAAAAAAACGTAGTAAAAACAGTATTTACATTGGAGCTTGTTATCTAGTACCCACAATTCATTGACGGTGCGCCGCCAGACGAGAAGGCTTTCAAGAAATTACTCGAGGCTTTGGAATTTTTGAACACGTTCTTGGAAAACAATGACTACGCTGCAGGATCTGAACTAACTCTTACAGACCTTACTCTAGTATGCTCAGTCTCCAATATGGAAATTTCTGGAATAGACATCACTAAGTTCACGAACATTGTCAAGTAAGTTATGTTTCACTACATATTATAAAATAAAGTCCTCTGCTACGTCTGTCTGTCTGTCTATTCACGATAAACTCAACAACTGTGTTCACCAGTGGATAAAGTGATTCATGAGGAAGGTTTAAGTATATAATTTGTCAAGGTTTTTTTTATTATCAGGGCGGGATAACGTCCGCCGGGCCCGCTAGTGTTACATAAATCTCTAAATAAGGAATCCATGAAATAAGTATAGGTAATAAATATATTTTTGATATGCAATAGGGTGCGATATTTGCAATAGAGCTGAATCGAAAACAAACAATTGGAAATTCATTTCTCTTTCTCTCTTCAACTGACGCTACTAAAAATTTTACCCTTAATTTGTCAGTGTTTTATTTTCAGAGTCAATTACGAAATCTTTTCTTTTTAGTGCTGGCATCCTTAGTATATTTATTGTCTTTTAAAATATACCGATTTTTCACAGATGGTACAACCTGGTTAAGTGCACGGCGCCGGGTTATGAAGAAGCGAATCAAAAGGGACTCGACGAAATGAAGGTATTAATTGCTCAACTGATGGCGAAGAGGGCTCAAAGCGATAACTGAATCGATTAAACTAATATTATGTTATTTTTTGTTAAATTTATAATGCATTAAATAATTGAAGATAAAATTTGATTCCTAATTATTTTTAATTATAAATAAAACATTTGTGTCAAAGGTAACGAATATAACGTTTTGTTAATAGCTTTTGCTCGCGACTTCGTACGCGTTAATGGAGATTTGAACTATGCCTCGGTAACAGCATATTTTTTGAGTTGAAAAGTACCCTGTGCCCTTTTATGTGCAAGACTAAAAGCAAATAACTGCCACTGCAGCATTGCAACTGCATTTGAGAGTCAGTCCCCTCTAGATTTAACGTGTTTACCATCTTAGACCACATCGGCATTTAACATCATAAGAGACTGTGCTCAAACGCTAAAGCCTCCTTCTTACTTATCTTATGTCATAGATGGCAAACAAACTGGTGGGTCACCTGATGTTAAGTGATCACCACCGTCCATGGACACTAACAACACCAGAGGAGTCGCAAGTGCGTTGCCACCCTTTGGGGGGGAAGGGTTAAGGGAGGGAGAGCGAGAGGAGAGGTGGGCCTCCGGCGCTCTCACTGACCGAACGAAACGCAACAATGCAAGCACTGCTACTTCACGTCGGTTTTCTATGAGAGGGTGGTACTACCCCGGGCAAGCCGACCCATTCTTGCTAAAACCAGTAATAGTTTCAGCGTGGCTCTACCACCATGACTATTTCCAACCAAATGTATATATGTTCCGGCAGATATATTTGGTATTTCGTCACCTTTCGTGTGGTATCATTTTTGTGATAACAATATGCTTGTCACATACGATAAGAAAAAAAATACTCATATCACTATTTGTTAGTGTTTATAGAGATGGTGATCTATAGGTAAATCAAATATAATCGATTCTAATTAAATCCGATTATAACATTTTTCCGATTCGATCTATTCCTTGGTGATAGTATGTCCTTTCCATATAAAAGGTATGTATGTCGTTTATTGTACCCCTGATACCGTGCATTCATAATTCCACGATGATCGGTCGAGTAGTAACGGCATGAAAACGTAGCAAACAGACTTACCATGCTTATAATATAAATAAGGATATCATTTATCACGTAGGTCAATCCAACTTTGCTTGTTCACATCGAAATGATGATGACTCTTTACTGATGAGTGCAGATTCTGTCTTAAATCAGATGATGGAAGGGTCAAAGTATGGAGACGACCCGCAGAAAGATACGCTGAGCGTAATATTGTTGGAAGAGAACCTTATGGTGGAGGGTCAGTAATGGTATGGGGCGGTATTTACTTAGGAGCACGTATGAATACATCATAGAAATCGGATCTCTGTTGCGTCACGATACGTAACAGACATTTTAGACCAGTTTAGTGATGCCTTTTGCCCCGTCCATGAAGGAAAATTTGCTTTGAATGCACGCTAATATTTGTCCTCAATCTGAGGCGGTGTTATTAAGGTACCATACAGACGTTGGAATTCAAGCTTTGGTGTGGCATGTATGCTCGCTAAACCTAAATCCGATAGAAAATGTTAGGGATAAACTGGGAAAACAAATTAAGAAAAGAAATCCAGCACCAGTTAATATAAGGGATCGCCAAACTGCATTGGTTGAAGAATGGAATCTAATGCCACAAAGTTTCGTTGACAATTTAATAAAATTATGCACAGACAGATGCAGGTAGTTTTGAGCAGAAGCGAGAAGAGGCAATATCAAATACTGATTGTGTCATCCATTACAAAAAAAACCACCTTGAGAACAATATTCCATTTTCATTATAATAGGTCAAAATTCCTTACAGTTAAAATATTGAGCTTACTGCCTTGTAATGCCTAATTTGTGTTTTTCTTTTTCGTTTAGTCTAATTTTTTAATGTTCAAATATGTTAATTTAAGTAATTGATTGTATTCAACCAATTTTAAAAGCTTATATCGTAGGAAGAAATCTATTTTCATATCAATTCGCCACTTCTCTATCGCGTTCCTCTAAATATGTCCATGAATGTATATGCGGCTACATAAAATACGCGTTACCTCAAAGATCTTCAAGAGAGGCATCTAGTTAGTTGGTTAATTGGCAATGCTGTCACATGAATTTGTATTTGACTTTATTAAAATTCCAGTGTAATTGAATTTGTTTGAGTTTAATGTAATTTGGCTAGGACCAGACCTAGATCAGCTAGGAATCGGCTAGGAACATCCACGTGGTGCACCTGGAGTAACGTCTAACGATTCTCGGTCGGCAGGTAATACATAACGGAGGGAAGCTCCTTCTAGCATTCCTCTGAAATCAGAAAGGCGTGTATTTACACTCCTATTGGGTTGGTAGGGATGGCAACCACTAAACCCAAACAGGCCGGTGTACCTAATCTAGGCAGTAGACTGTATAAATTGGCTAGAAGTGATACCCCTTTACAATTTATTATATTACCATATAACCGGGATAAAGGCTCGCTTATCTGACAAGTTTTCTCCGCCCCCGTTGCTGTTGTTAAGGAAGCATTCGCTTTCTAAATATTGCACACAATAAAGAAAATTGAAAACCGATTCTCGTGCTGCGCTGGTAGTGTTGAAGAGCGAGTGCGAGTACGACAGCGGGATACGGTTAAGTGACCGATTATTTCTGATTTTTGAAGTGAAAACTACTTACGTATTTTTTTTTGGCAGGAGATAAACTTCCATGTAGCCGTAGCGCAGTTATAACGTACCTGACATGGACATTATATGGTCCCACGGAGACGACGGTTCGGACCACAGCGATAATGGGGGCCTGTCTCTCCATTGCACAAGTTTGGCCGTCTGGAAGACAGCCGGGATGTACCAGGCTGTCTCTCTTTAGCGCGGGAGGCCCAGGATTAGGCTGCGACATGGTTGCTAGCTAGCTCGAGTCCGTGTCGCCCCATCAAGGCAGTAGAGGTACATCGGGGGTTTTAGTCCGTGGGAGTCGGACATAACCCACTCTCTCCCCCGGGTATCCATAAAGGATTTCCACTCGTCAATAAAAAAAGGAGATAAACTTCTGATTTCGTTTGATGACATGCTAGTAAGCGTGACCTACTGTATCGTGCTTTCGCGGCTTGCGTTAGACTAGCGACGCTTAGTATAGCAGCCTGTGTACATCTAATATTTATATTTTGTATTAAGATTGTACAGCCCGTCATATGTTTGATTAATTAATAAACTGTATAAGAATGTATATAATTATTGTTCGGAGTACCAATAGACGTGAAAACTAGACTAATGTTAATAATTTCACTATTGAAAGTATACAAATCATGAATTAAATAACTCAGACTATCATTAATGTAAAAATTCGAAAGAGAATACGGTTGTTCCATTGTTTTGAATTTTCACTTCTGGCAGCACTCCTTTACCTCATCGACTTTTTTTTTTTGCTCATATATAATGTCTCTAAAAATAATTTAGACTACCCCTCAACCAATTTATTCCCGAACAGTACGAATCTTGCCTCGCATTGGTGGCAACCAATGATTTCGTTATTACATTTGGAGTGTCATGATCATATCTCATGACTTCAGAGAACTAGGGTTTTGACTTAACAGCCTACATCACGCGAACAAAACCTCTATAAATAATTATTACGATCCTAAGTGGCAACCCACCACGAGAACATACATGGCTGATGAGAGAGCAGTACCTAATACGACCCCCATCAGAGATCCGACTAATTATCTTGACGAGTTACGCCAGGCTTACCCAGGTCCAACCAATGGTTAAGACAAGGCAAAGTTAATCCGATAGTTAATCTAAACTTTGCTGATATAAGAATTCATAATTTGTTGCAACATTCCAATGCGAACGAACTGCCGTGCACCAATTAGAATAACATAACGAAACTATAACATTAGAGTAGTTCAAATTGCAATGTCATGCAGAAAAAGCTAAGAAGATAAAATGTGTTGCAAGTCACATTCATCAAATAGGTATTTTATCGCTGTGTCATCAACTTATCGGATTATAAGCCGTTTCGTATTTTACTATTTTGGTATATATAAGCCGAATGATACCACCTGTTTTAATCTATGAAATAATAATATAATTTACTGTTGTTAGCATATCGGGTGTTTGCATTTCTTTTTTTTATTAACTGATCTACGGTTACTCATCTTAAATTTTTTACTTAAATTTCGGTTATTATTGAAAAGTTCATAACCTTTTTAAAACTGCACGACATACCCGCGATTTTTTATGCTCCAAATTATTTTTTAACGTAATATCGTAGGCAGCCCGGGCCCTCTGTCGAAAGGTGGCATCGGAGTAGGTACTGAGGTCTGACTTTAACGTTCGCGCGAGTTTCCAGTACGCCAAGTGAGAAGGACAGATGTCCCTCACCTGTCGCTCAGGATCTCAGAAATACGGGATTTAATTACCTTACGTAACGAGCGTTAATGATCGCGATTTTCTATAGACGGGTAAGTGTCGTAGGCTCGAGTTGCGGCGTTCTTTTCTGTGATCAACGTTCTCACGTCGTCAGGGAGTATAAAACGGCGATCGTTCGCCGTTTGTACCTCTTTCGAGGTCTCCTTGACGGCGGTCTGGAGATAGTCGACCAGGGAGTCGATAGCCAGATCCGCATCGGCTTTAGACAACAACACGTCCGGAATCCTGTCTAAGATGATCGACGAAGGGTTTTCTCTGAAATAATTAACGAGTTTCGCGTAATCAGCTACCCTTACCGAAGGAGGGGTGAAATCTGAGTTCGAAAGTCGTGGTGGTCTAGTGGTTTGACCGGTGGAATATCATTTCGATGTCTGCAGGTTCGAATCCCGGCGTGTACCAACAAATTTATCAAAATTCACGTACATTTACTAATTTAAATTGGTAACACTATCGACTGACGGTGAAGGAAAACATCGTGATGAAACTTGAACCCGAGAAATGTTCTTGGTTCCTGAGAAATGTATGTGGGAAAACATACAAGTGTCGATTTCTCAGAGTTTAAAATCGCCAATACGTCGTGGGCTGGTGTGGCGATTATGCCCATATCTTCCTTCAGGAAGACGCCTATGGCCCTGTATGGTCTCTTACATGCCGATGATGATGAAGATGAATACTTTTCAGTAAGAGTTTTTTAAATACTCCTTACTTTATATGTTCAGCTGTTTCACTACTAAAATTACTATTACCGGCCTGCTCTAAATTCCGATACCTCGGTTCAAGCCCGCACCGGCGTCGCACGGGTTTACAACCCAAGAAATTTTTATTCTGGATTATTCTCCTTTATTTTCAAACGTTCTTATTTTCACAGATGGTACAGTATAGTGAAATCTACCGCGCCGAGTTATCAGAAAGTGAATCAGAAGGGAATTGACGAAATGAAATCTTTACTTACCATATCGAAGGCTAAGAAGACGAATGACAGTAACTGATTCATTTATGTCATGTTTTTGGCGGGATCTTTGGGCGCTTTCAAACTAAGCGGTTAGTATCGGACTGCTGCCGCGTGAGAACAGGGTTATGTTTTTCATACAAAATGAGTCGAACCGAGAACGGACGAGAGCAGTACGTCCCTTCAGCAGAACGGCAACATCGTGAACGCCATGTGCCTCTTTCTTGATTTACCAGTCAGGAGGTGACATTTCGTTTTGCATTTTGTATAATAAATAACTTTGTGTACTTTCTTACTATGAATGACACAAAAATAGAAAAAAATATAGGCGAAATGCAGGTTCGGCCCGCTGTAGGACACTCAAAATATGATGTTTATTTTAAAGGTATACAGAAAAAAGACCTGGGAAAGTACCTAATATATGTAAAACAATAATCACAAATTTTAAAAATAATAATACGAATGAAGAGAATTATCCAGGTAACCATTTATTTCTGAATTCAAATTTTTTTTAACAAGACTAGCACCAACAATAACTCATCCTCGTCTGAATCCACTAAATGCAACTCGACTAAATGCAAGTATTAGCGGACATCACTAAAATACAGTCGGACGGCAATCCGATTTGGACGAGTAGCGTGATGTTAGAAGAAATCTTTTCTCAAATACATAAATGTTACAAAATAAAGTCTTTCTCGCATCTATACCTGTATTATTTTTGTTTTACTGAATTATGTTGATTTTGGAATATGCCTATCATTTAGAGAAATGCTTCCAAAATGTTTACACGTATATTATATTTATAATGCGGCAATGAAAAACCAAAGGAGATGGAAAAAAATATATCTAAATCGATTAAACACTTATGACAATTATATTAGTAGGTATATTTCATCCATGCGAATCCAGAGCACAAAGCTAGTCTATACTTATAATAACTATACATATAATAAAAGTGTAAATCTAACGAGTCTGTATTTGTTAGATTTTTGCAAAAAAATGTTGCAGGTTGAATAAGTAATAAAATACATTTTAATCAATTTTAGAAAAGTTTGTCTGTCTGTTTGTTTCAACACGTATCACTGTTAAAATACTGCATTCATGATAAAACCTATTCAAGAAACTCAAAACATATTTTCGAGTAATATTTAGTCTTTGTTTCGTTACAATCGGTTCGGTCTATTAAAAGTTATTTTAAATTTAATGACGACGCGACTTAAATACGAGAGAAAAGTGTATAAGTAAATGGATTTATTACATTACAGCTAGTCTATACTAATATTGTAAAGAGGTAGAGTTTGTGAGTTTGTGACGTTGTAAGGGGTAATCTCAGGAACTACTGGTCCGATTTGGAAAATTCTTTCAGTGTTATATAGCTCATTTATCAGGGAAGGTTATAGGCTATATATCATCACGCTAAGACACATAGGAGCGGAGCAGCAATGAAGAATGTTGCAAAATCGGGGTATTTTTTCCTTTTCAGAGCTTCCGCTGCGTCTTAGCGCAAAATAAACATTCCACGCGTACGAAGTCACGGGCAGAAGCTATTAACTAATTATATTATCTGTACTAATAATCTATACTAATATTATAAAGAGGTAGAGTTTGTGACGTTGTAAGGGGTAATCTCAGGAACTACTGGTCCGATTTGGAATATTCTTTCAGTGTTATATTTATTTTATTTAGCTCATTTATCAGGGAAGGTTATAGGCTATATATCATCACGCTAAGACCCATAGAAGCGGAGCAGCAATGAAGAATGTTGCAAAATCGGGGTATTTTTTTCCTTTTCAGAGCTTCCGCTGCGTTTTAGCGCAAAATAACCATTCCACGATTACGTATTACCGCCCAACGAAGTGGGCACGGGTCGGCTAGTAGATTATAAAGTGAATAAAAAAGTTTTCGGCACATTCAAACAAACATGGACAAAAATGTCTGTTGATTTTTATAATATAAAGATAATATAGATGTATATTAAGATATCATGAGGTTTTTAAATAAATCGGATAGAATTGTTGATTAAATCTATTTATTAGCTAATTATCACATATTTTGTAATTTGGTTACGAAATAATTATAATTATCTATAAAGAACATTATTTTGAATTGTCACTCGCATTTCTATTTTGTTATGTTGTATTTCACTCGTGTGATTTAATTTTTTCTTTTTAATTCTTCTACTTTTGGTCAAGAATCATTTCTGGGTACCTATTCATAAAGGTCTGTGTTAGTGATTTCATAAGTTCACATATTGACGTTTATAAATAAGATGCAATAAGTATTTAATCGGTGTTCAAGGGTATTTACTAATTTTATTAAACATTAGCTGGTGTTAGCGACTTTTTCTTCGTCAAAATTGTCTTATTATTTCATAAGAACTATGTTTCTTACTCGGATTAATTTTGAATTGTCGTTTTCTTGTAACTTTATCATTACTGCTTAACCCATACAGGAAATTAGAATGATATATATGTATATATAGTATAATATATGCTGTGACCAGCCTAGTCTATTAATTAAAGTGGCTCTGACAAGCAATAGACAGGCAGAAGTTTTTAAATATATCAATGAAATTGATAGAACAATAATTTTATTATCAAGGTAGGACAACATCCGCCTGGCCCGCTAGTATTACCATAATAAATAACGTGGTTTTCTAACAACAGTGTTTGTATGATTAAGGTGTGAAAGATGACTATGGACCTCCACATTCACGATGGTTCACCACCTTGTACTACCGTTCTATTCGCTGCCGCAGCTTTGAATCTGAAGCCTAACATAATCATTGTTGATTTACCTCGTGGTGCCAACCGGACACCTGAATATTTGAAGGTATTGTGATGATATTACAAATCCTACAATGTGTATATACTTTCAATTTACGAAAAACACGGATGAGAGAAAACTACATGTGGCAGAGATGCGAATGTTAAGGCGGATATGTTGTGTAACCAGAATGGATAAATGGTATGTTTGAAAATAGCACCAGTGACAGAGAAGTTGAGGAGTAATAGGTTACCATGGTATGTGGATGTCATAAGGGGAGATGGAAACCATGTAGCTAGAAAAGTTTTGAGTATGATGGTGGATGGATATAGGAGTAGAGGAAGACCGAAAACGGTATGGATGGACTTTGTGAAAAATGATATGTGTTTAAAAGGTGTGAATACTGAGATGACATCTAACAAGGGAGAACGGAAACGGAAAACATGTTGTGCCGACCGTACTCAGGAGGGATAAAGGTAAGAAGATGATGATGTGTATATACGTTCAATTAACGAAGATAGGTTAAACTAAAACAAAAACTAAAAATATATGCCATGAAAAGATAAATCGGATCGATTTTCTAGCCACTTCTTCTCGATGACTGGGTTGTTTTCTGAACCAGCTGGTAGCTTCATAAGCACCTTCTCAGGGTCTAAATTGAATAAAGTAATTTTGAGTTTGACGAAAATACCTGTGGACTTTAAAATATGCCACAACTACATCACATCACTACTATTGACACAATTATCCACCCTATAATATAACCTTTCAACGATGCAAACCTACTCAACATAATGCTTGAATTTATTGTCTTGTAAATTGGTGATGTGCTTTGGGACCTTAAAATGAAAATCAAAAATACTTTATTCAATTTAGGCCCTGAGAAGGCGCTTATAAGCATTAATTTATGTAGGTGGTAGAGCCACGCTGAAGCTATTACTGGTTTCAGCATGAATGATTCGGCTCGCCCGGGGTAATACCACCCGACTCAACGAAACACCGATGTGAAGTAACAGTACTTGCATTGTTGCGTTTCATTCGGTCAGTGAGCGCACTGGAGGCCCACCTTCCCTTCCCTTCCCCCCAACACAAGCTGGCAACGCACTTGCGACTCCCCTGGTGTTGCAAGTGTCTATGGACGATGGTGATCACTTAACATCAGGTGACCAACCTGTTCGTTTGCCTTCTATGATAAAAAAGCATTGTAATTTTATGCAGCTGTCTCTGTAGTGTTTTTAAATATCAACAGGCTGTAAATTGTACATTTATACTTTATTCGTGCTTAGACATAAATTATTTATACCATACAAGGCTTTTAAACTTACGTCAGAGTAACATCTGATTTACGTATATCATATATGATAAGTCCACAATACATAAGTTGATAATCAAGTTAATGATAACATTACTTGTTCATATTTATCGAATCAGTGATTTAAAGGTAGATTACATTGGTGATTGTAACGAAGCATGATATATGTAGGTATAATTTTTTTTATACAACACAATACCTGATCGTGAGTATAGGTTAATAAATATAGTAAATGTAAACGTATGCTTTGCATCACCTAAGTATATTGTTGTTAGGGCAGATGATACCTGTGTCCGCGTAGGTACAGTACCTGTCATCCCTTGCACTTGCCCCTTGTTCCACATAAATTAAGCGACAAATAGATAAATCGTTAAGCGTTAATAAATGATGTAGACTCTATTTAGCCATGCAATTAAATATGTAAATCTATTAAATATAATTTTGGTTCCAGCTCAATCCACAGCACACTGTGCCGATGTTGGTAGAAAACGGCTTTCCGCTAACAGAATCCAGAGCGATCGTCAGATATTTTGTAAACAAATACGGTGGGGATTCGAATCTTTACCCGAAAGACCTTCAAATCAGAGCTATAGTTGACCAGAGGCTTGACTTCGACATGGGAGTGCTGTATCAGAGATTTGCGGAGTATTATGTAAGTATTTTAACTGAAGTCGTGAAGGTTGAGTGGTTTGACCGGTAAAATAACAATCCGGGTTTCGGATTTTCAAACACCAACTAATTTTTCATAATTCTCGTATATTTACTAATTACAATTGGTAACACTATCAGCTGACGGTGAAGGAAAATATCGTGAGGAATCCTGTGAGAAAACAGAATTGTAGGTTTCTCAAAGTTTGAAATCATCAGTAGTGGGCTGGCGCGGTAATTATGCCCATACCTTTAATCGGGCAGAGGCCTATAACCCTGCAATGCAGTAATATCTCGAGCCTAGGTCGCCCCCGCGCGGAGCCCTCGTGATATTATTATCGCGATACAGTGACTCACCTACATCACTTGAACACACATATGAGATCATCTCTCTCACACACGTGCACATATATACACATGGTGGGAGGGTTTTGCTTTTTTCCCTCATCGAATTGAATCGAATAGTTTTAGTTCGTTTCAATCCGATATACACGTATTCATTTGTGAATCATGCAATTTCGATTGTATGGTTCACAAATGTATATATGTATGAATAGCTTAGAATAGTTAGCTAGGACAGACGCGTCTTTTTCCAGGTAACAGCCCAAGCCGAGGTGTGCGTGCACCCTTGTGTATGTTACCTAAAACCCAAATCGGTTGTGTGCCTTAAGCGTCAACCTTAGTAGTCCGGTGAAGCTGTGAAGACCCTGCCGGGTCAATAGCGTAGTCAGTTCGAGAAAAAAAAAAACCTGCTGTGGGTCTCTTACAGGGTGATGATGATGTTGATTTTAACTTAAATGATTTTAACTTAAACTATCATGAAGTTGATTAATTTACTTCGAGTCAAATGTATCATGTCTAAGCCGAACCAGGTCGGGCTGTTTTGTACATGATATAGCCCCATGAAAACAGATATCCTGGATAAGATAAATCAGTTAGCTACAGGATTGCGAATGATGCAATAATTCAAAGTAATCATCATTAATTCATTTCATTAATACCTACCTTCATTGTAATCTGTATTTATTAATAAAATTGTAGGCGTAACGTCTAAATCGATTTTAAAATATCTAATAGCTGTATTCGTCTTTTATCTTCATTTTATTTAGGGACTTTTATCATCTCTGATACGTCAGTCCTATCGTACTATATATAACAAATCTCTTAAATCTAAAAGCATAAATTGACTAATTACTAAATTTAAACAACTACACAGCCTTTTGGAACAGTCTGATGTCAGTTCTGTCAGAATACTGTGAACACCCACATTCCCGTAAATGATATTATATTCTTTGGCAAATCGCATCCTCAGAATTTGATTTTTTTGCACTCTATCAAAAACATGATGGATGTCGTCAACCTTACTTGTTGCAAACTGGTGAATTTATAATTTTCATAAGGAATATTAATGTTCCTGTCCAGACTGTAACCTAAAAGTAGAAATCAGTAAAGTTATGTTGATATTCGCATTTGGGAACGACGATACAGGTGGAGGCTTACATTATAGTACGGTAATGGATTCCTTGCCTCTTGAAGTCAGATCAAAATATTCTTGCCAGATGAAAATGAATTTGCGGACATCAGCTAGTCAGTTTCTATTACTTCTAAACGTAAAAGCTCCTGAACGAATTTTAATGAAACCTTATAGTAATATAGCTTATACATCAGCATAGCAAATATGTTATAATTTATAGTATAGAGTTTAAATAGGCCAAATTATAATGGTAGATGTAATGTAAACAAGAATAAATTCTGCCAGATGAGAACTATCTCCGCGTGCATTGTGTAAACATGTAATTATGTGGACTCGGTATTTAAGGTATAATATATGCAAACGCAGACAAAGTCCCAGATGACAGTTATTATAAAAATATTGAGTGTATTAATAATACCGAAGAGAGTTTTTGGCGGGATAAAAACTATAACAGCATAGACTTCAAGGAAATAGCTCTGTAATGCAACCGCCGAAATCTATTCATAGGTGTTTGATTTTAGATTGGTGCTTTGGTCTAACTCAAAGTTTGAAAACCGAGCGAGCGCTCGAAATTTGCAATACCCAAAGTGTTAAGAGCCCATTATACCACTGACCTAAGTCCTCTCTACTATTTTAGTACCCGCAATTCCACGGCGGTCCACCAGCATCCGATGCCGCATTCAAGAAATTACAAGAAGCGCTAGCAATTCTTAACATATTCCTAGAAGGTAACAAGTATGTAGCTGGCTCTGAGCTCACCATCGCCGACCTCTGTTTAATCTCCACAGTTGCCTCTATAGACGCTTCTGATATCAGCTTCAAGGATTACCCAAATATACAAAGGTGAAGTTCATTTTCCATTTATCGCTACATATTATAAAACATTTCTTCCACCACGTTTGTCTGTTCGCGATAAACTCAAAAACTACTCGACAAATTATATACCTAAACTATCCTCATGAATTACTTTATCTACTGGTGAAAACCGCACTAAAATCCGTTCAGTAGTTTTGGAGTTTATCGCGAACAGATAAGCAGACAGATAGATGTGGCAGAGGACTTTGTTTTGTAATGTGTGCTGTTTTGTAATAAGTAATGATAATGATACTTAACTTAGAACTTAACTTAAAATTGTAACTGTACTATATATTTACTCATTCTGGCATACTATTAGAACCAGACAGACAGACATGCATACACAAAAATACATACCTTACCTTACTATAGGTTTACTGCGTAACACGGCCGTGGCTAGGCCGTAGCTACATTATGGGGTAATGACCTAACTTAAAAATACCAAAAACTAAGATAAATTATTATAATTAAATTGTTTGTTCATAGTTTGAGATTTAAAAAATGTAGCGATTGGTATCTAAACTTTTCCGAACATACCACAGATTGTGACATTCGAGGGCATATCAATTATGATATTTTTTTTACTTCCGCCCTACCTGTAACCAATGCTGCCCCCCTTTTTTTTCCCATGGTACCTTCTTACACCTTTTGGCCGGAGGAGCAGGGACTGTCTAATCGACACTACATCTGCTCCTCCAACAGGTGTTGTCCCCTCCTAAGGGACCCAAACTGCGGCCTGAGGGGTCAAGATGGTGGACCCCTCAAGGGGAAATGGGTGTTATTCCCCCTAACGAACTGTGGGAACATCAGCATAATGCACCTCCACCACATGGACCTGTGCAGTTTAACTGCCCGGAGCGACGGACATGCATGTGTCTGTCGCCCCAGGTCACAACTACGGCGGCCGGAGGTCATCGCCTACCCGTCGCCGCCGCGTAGTTCGTCGGCCGCGGGGGGGGAGTCTAATCGTTCGCTCCCTCTCCCTCTCCGCAGCCTCCTTTGCGAGCATGACTGTCTCGCAGAACGAGACGGCAGAGATCCACCCGGCTTCGCTTTCGACCATCTTAAAAATGACAGTCGGAAGCGAGAGATCCGGGCCAATGACAGCGACTAGCTCGCTGCGTGGCACGTCCCAGGCGGAACACTCACTCAATGTGTGGTGCGCAGAATCATTCGCGCAGCCACAATGATGGCACCCTGTAGTCGGCTCCCGGCCTATGCGAAATAAGTACCTCCCAAAACATCCATGCCCCGTGAGTACCTGTGTCAGCCGGAAGCTTAGGGTGCCATGTCGTCTGGTGAGCCATTCAACCAAGACTGGGCGAACAGCCTCGATCGTCACCACGCCCCAGCTGGGTTGCTCAAGTCGTCGACACCACTCTTCCACCACAAGGACCTGATGAAGTTGAATGCTGCCCCCCTACCTCAAATTCGACTCTAGCTATAGCATTGACGCGTAGTGATACGTCTTCCGTACCGTGTCATAAAGAACTTTCACTTCAAAAAGAAAATATCTAATTACTATAACTATGCAGTTGGGAAACGGTTAAGAACATTTTCACATTTTCCTTTTGTTTTGTAGCTATTGTCGAGCTTTAGTAATATCAATGAAAATTTGGAGAGCATTCATAATGCCAATATAGTCCTATTTACATTCTTTCAGATGGTTCAACTTTTTGAAGTCTACGTTGCCATATTACGATGTTGTGGAAGATTGCATAAATCACTATAAAGCATACATCGCATCACGAAAATCTGCTTCATTAATCTAATTTATACTTACATATTGTTAATTCATAATAAACTAATAGCTACTGGTGACTTCGTCTGTGTTTTTATCTTTTATTAATAGTGATACTTCACATTATCTTCGTATAATAACAGATGGCAGATTTTTTTCTAATATCTACTTGATACTTTTCATTACAATTCGATCAGTTTAAACAATATCTTTATAAATTATGACTTATATATTATTCTAATATATAGGCTACAGAGCTGTTAATTTTCATGTAAACCCGTTGAGCAGTTTTTTATGAAAATGTATCAAAACACCTTTTTATCCTCACAAAATTTATGTTTTACTAGCTGACTCGGTGTAGTTTGTACCGCCTTGGAATCAAAAAATGTCGTAATAATTTAGGAGCTCATTCTATCCGTATTTTATCGAGGTAAATTAAATACTCAAATTAAATTAAGTTCAATAAATGAACAACAATCGAAATAGTTATACACGAAAAAAAAGTTAGTTTGTTTTATACCATGTAATGATAACAATCACTTACGCATTAAATGATATGTTGTGGTAATACTAATATTACTTAGGATTTTACTACTAGGCTCCAGACCGTCATACATTTTTTTTTCATATTTAGACATTCGCTCAAATCGTAGTAAACTCTTTCCTTAATTTGTGTAGTTTAAGAGGTATCCGATTGAAATTAATTTAAACTTTATCCTACATACCCTTAAATTCAATAGGATTTTCTGCTTCTCATAAATACCTCCGTTCAGGATAATCGCATGGACCATCATACACATAATTCAAAAATAATTAGAAATCCACCCTTAAAAACTATCACAATATAATAATCAACTATTATTTCCAATCGTGATCGTGTGAATACAGTAAACAATGACGTAAATCTTCCTCAAGTATTCCTTAGTCCCAACGTACCTTGAGTTTGACAGTTGCTTCCTCACCTCAAATGAGGAAAATTTTCGAGGAACGTCAAGTGGAGGAGATTTTTTGCAACTAAGATTACCGATTTCCTTGAATACGGTTCAGTGGAATGGAGGAAAGTTCGAGTAAACGTCTAGAATACGGCTGTAAGACTCTACACAATACTTTAGAATTGAGCGTACTTTATCGTTTTTCTGTCCTGTCAACCTATCTTATGATTATACAATGATTATTTATAATCAAACTAATTTTACTAATAAAATAATTATAATGTATTTTGAAAAGTTTTATTTGTGCCTTATAACCTAAAAAAAAATAACATTTCAAAGAATGTAAAATGGTGTGAATCGAAAACGTAGTGATTGTGAATAATTCAGAATGTCTTTAACAACGTTTGCTTCGCTCCGGGTTTTGGATGCCCGCGTCCATCCTGAAGATGTGATTTTGCTGTGAATATAGCAGTTACTTCTTCAACATGCTGTTGACGAGGGATTTGAAGGCTTCGAGTCCTTTCTCGTTAGCTTCTTGGTAGCCGGGTGCCGTGCTTCTGACTGTCTCATACCACCTGAAAAAATAATAATACTAATTATATCTCTATATCTATCTATATGTATGTATATTAGATCGAGATTCTTTCCGGTTCTTCTCGATGACTGGGGTTTTCCGGCGGTGGTGGTTTTGACGTTCATAAGCGCCTCCTCAGGGCCTAAATTGAATACAGTATCTTTGATTTTGATCTACTGAATAACAACCGTTCGCGACTTCATCGGCGTTCGTATATAGGATAATAATATTAGCAAAAAGCATAGCTTAGTAGGCGCTCGTAAGATTTTTTACTAAGTAATTTGTAAGAGCGTAGTTTTCATTGAAACTTCTATAGATAATTGTTTTGTAATGCTTTATAGATGGCACCACAATCTCATCTGATGTTTAATGACGATGTGGTCTAACATAGCAAATACGCTAAGCCTAGAACCTACTCTCAAGTGCAGCTTAACGCTTCTGATGTTACAGGCATCCATAGGCTGCGGTGACCACTTTACATTAGGCGGCCCGCATGCTTGTTTGCTACCGTCGTGGTATAAAAAGCTGCCGTAACCAACCAATTAACCAACAGATGTTTGACCCTTTAAATTAATTACAGAAATTTTATATATTTTATCATTTTATGAAAACCTTACATTTCTCATATGGATTTCTTATTGTGTGCAGCAACTCAAAGTGAGTAAGTTTGTAATATTATTCTATCGTAAAGAAATTTTCTGTGTAATACTAATCCATTTGATGGTTCATTTGCCCTTGAAAATGCGTCAAATGTTAGACCAACAGAAGTTTCTTATCCTCCATTGCCTTCAATAGCTTTATCTAATGTTAAGAAACCTTGAAACTTATGAATTGTAATTGTTAATGCTAATTGTGATCGTAATTCTTTCCTGCAATAATTAGTATTTCCTAATTTCATCATACTTTAATTCTGGTATGATTCTATGAGTAAAAGATTATTTTTTTATACCGTATGTTGAATACTTTTGTTTTTGTAAAAAATATCATATAAAGACACGTTTTCAAATTTCACTAATCGTTGTATTCCTCCAAAGTATGCAAAACGGTTTGGGTTGCACGTTGCAACGTCCTTTTAGAGAATTAAAAATTTGTAATAAATATTATCACCTAATCGACAATAGCAGTAGTAACCTGAAAGATTCCATTGCTAAATTAAAATAAATAATATCCTTGAAAACTTGATTGTCTAATTTAAAATAAATAATTTCCTGGTGTCAAGATTACCTCTTAACGTTAGCGTATTTTTTAAAGTCGATGTCAGAGGCTTCGAAGCTGGAAATGCTAGCGACAAGGCTCAAGTCGGCGATGGTGAGGTTCGGTCCGGCCGCGTACTTCTGCCCTTCGAGGTACTTATCCAGGAGTTGGAGAGCATCCTCGATTTTGGTCAACTTCTCCTTATCAGCCGGTACTCCGGCGAACACTTGTGGGTACTGGAAACGAGGAAATATAACAACTAAGATAACCTGATGAAACTTTAATAATCTTTACTTATCTACTCAAATATTATAAAGCTGAAGGGTTTGTTTGTTTGGTTGAACGCGCTAATCTCATAATCTTTATTTCGGTGTTAGATAGCTTATTTATGGAGGAAGGCTGCATATATCATCATAATAGGAGCGGAGTACCAATGAAAAATGTTTCAAAATCGGGGTTTTTTCCCTTTTGTGAGCTTCCGCTGCATGGTAACGTTAGCCAAAAGTAGCTATTCCACGATGACGAAGTCGCGGGCAGAATCTAGTTTAGAATATTCTTGGACTAAATAATTTATCATTATCGATATATTAGTTAAAAGTTAGTAAAGAGAACTGACTATGTAGGTATATTTTTATTTTAGGAAGAAAAAATAGGTTTCAATATTATTTACGTTAATTTAAATTTCTTTCTTTAAATGTAATTTTCAATCGCCTTTTTCTAAAAGTATATGGTTAAGTATAAACTCATATAACAAAGTTTTCTATATTAATGATTCCCTGAAAATTTCAGCAGGTTTTTAGTACCATGTAACAGTTATGTCTCCTTAGACTTTTTATAGCAAATGACACAAACTGTAGATTTGAAAATTAACACAAATTATATTGCATGATCCGTTATCTAAAGATTGCATTAGAAATATGTATATATTTTAAAACAAGGAACCGTATTATACTGCCATCTGTTATATCAATAGCGAAGTATTGTAATACTCAATATTACCAACGATGTACAGAAATAATTATACTAAAAATTCCTAAACAGGCATGATACTTGTGTTTTTTTTTAAATAGTTGATATTAGACAATTCCTTATTTTTAATATTTCGTATTTTATAATACAAGCGGTGTGTTTAATTAAGTTATAACTCATTATACTCGTATAAGCGATTAGTGTTAATTTTGGATAAATTATGAGATTAAATTAAATTTCGGGTTATATTTTTTCACTTCATATATATAGGTATAGCATTTTTCCGAGCTCCGACAAAACTATCTCAGTTATATTAACATAACGATTTTAACAATTTTATTACTATCGGGAAACGATTTGTTGTTAAGTTGTAATTCGTATATGCAATGTACTTACGAAATAATCCCCAAATCTCTGGTAAAGAGTACCGATGTCGAAGTATAAGCGGTTGTCGACCAGCGCCCTCGCTTTAGGCTCCTCTGGGTAGAGGCTGCTTCCTTTACCGTATTTGTTGACCAGGTATGTGATGATCGCACGCGACTCCCAGATCGAGAACCCATCATCAACCAGCGTGGGTACTGTGTGCTGGGGATTAAGCTGTGAACAACGTGTGTTTGTTTAGTTGTAACATAAAATTTACTTCATGTTAAGGTAAGTCGTGGTTATGGATTACAACCTAAAAATGGCTATAAAAGATAACAATGAAACCACCATAAAGGTTTTATTATCTCAAACAAATTAGAGATACTAATTAATGAAAAATAAATAATATATAAAAAAAGAAAATACATTAACAATTAGTTGTAACTAGTTAAGTATAATAGTAACATCTTGTCTTGCTCACTTTAATATTGTATTTAGCTGTACTAAAGTTAAAATAATTTCAGTATAAAGTTGGGGACCAAGAGTCTCCAGGAAAAATAAGTAAAGGGGATGTGGTCTAGTGGTTTGATCGGAGGAATATTAACCCGATGTCCGAACAGGTTCGAACCCCGTTATGTACCAACGTTTTCACGGAAATCGCGTACATTTACTAATTTAAATTAGTAATACTATCGGCTGACGGTGAAGGAATACATCGTGAGGAAACCTGAACCTGAGAAATGTTCTTGTAGTAAAACCGTATGTGGAAAACATAAAACTGTGAATTTCTCAATGTATGAAATCGCCGATACTTCCTGGGCAGGCGTGGTGATTTTACCCATACTTTCCTTCCAGAAGAGGCTTATATGCAGTGGGTTTCGTACCTGCTGATGAGAATGATTATGGAAGGTATAAGAAATAGTAAATATCCCAATAATCAGAAAGATTTAACTATTTACTAAGTGTCTTATTTATTCAGGCTTGAATGTTTATTGCCAAATCAACTATAGGTGCATTTGTACAACTGCACTTAAAAGCCAGTTGTTTCTATGCATATGGCATTTGTATTCCAAATTACATCGTTACTTAATATCAGGCGAATTTGTAGTCAAACTGTAAAACCTACAAATAATAAAAAAGACTAACAATTCTTTTGTTTCTATATTAATGTGTAAAGAATTACAATATAAAGAGCTGATGGACATATTCATTATGTATTTATAAATTAGATATTCAATTTGTGTGTACAATGTGTGAACAATGTAAAGTTCTATCGTGTAGTGAAAACCTTTCGGCAATGAAACTTGTAAAACAGTTTAGGCTTCGTTCATTCGTTCTACTGCATTTTTATAGGTTTTAGTATAAAAATTAAAACGGATAAATCACTCGATCCATAGATTCTATCCATTCTATAGATGGCATCAACAATTATAATAAGTTATTAATTACATCGTTGTGTTACTTGATAATAATCGTTGTCGAGTAGATTATATTACAAGTTTCTTGTGATCATATCAAAGAACTAACAAAATGGTGGCCGTCTTGTTAGAACTTACAAGAGGATTTTTGTGACAAATCATAATCCATGCTCCGTGGTATTATTTTCCATCCAATTATGAATAATAACCAAACTATATTACGTAGAACACTACCAATATTAAAAAATGTAGAGGCAAATAACACAAGATTATGAGTAAAATATAAGAGTCTCTACATGACATTCCAAGATCCCACCAAACACTTCTAATGAGAGGTTATTGTTTTGCAGTACAATCGACCTGTTAACAGGTGTATATTACATAATGTATGCGTCACTATTTATCCGATAATATTCGTCCTGCATTCTGTAAATAAACATGCTGTAATACAATGCCATGTAATTAAGGTTTACACAGTTATATGTCTTTTTGAACTTGTTATGCGATGGATAAATTGTATTTGTAACTTTATTGTCATATCTAACGTTACTGCCAAGTAATTTATTATTAACTAGCTTACCCGGCTACACGTTGCTGTGACTCAGTTATATTAAATTAAAATTATGAACTATTTAAAGGTGGTGCCATCTATGATATATCTATAACAGTATCCTACAGTAGTATCTCAATAAACTAATTTAAAGCGCCATCTGTGCGACACTAATGAAACTTAGAATTAATAACAATAATCAACACTGACAATCATTTAATTTTTAATTAAAAAGTTTTTAGGCTGTTAATCGAAATATAAATTATCCTATATCTCAAGTTGGGCCAAATTATACATAAATGCCAACGATTTATGAAGATCGGTTGAGTCGTTTCGGAGTTCATCGTGGACAAACATCATGTCACTGCGTTTTTATATATTTAGATACGTATTAATATCTAAATTTATGTCCTGTTCTATACTCGTCCTATCTATATTCAGATCGGTCAAAAAAATGTCACGAGAACGCGCTACTTGCATACCAAATATGTTAAAATTATTTCGTTTCGTTAGCTAGTTTGTTGAGTATTCGATCAATATATTTGAGATTATTTTTTGCATTACAATCGATGTGTGAACAGGTGTATATTGCATAATAAATGCGTCACTTATCTGATAATATTTATATTGCACTTTGTAAAGGAACATATTGTAACACAATGCGGTGTAATTAAGATGTACACAGTCATAAGTATGTTTTAAACTTGTTATGCGATAAATAAATTGTATTATGAACTATATTCTTATCCCTAATGTTACTGCCAAGTTGTTGCCAAGTTATTAATTTTTTAAACTCTTCTTTTAGTGAGATGGGGATGTGATAATAAGAAAAATTATTATAAAAACAATGTATTGGATATGGTTATATATTATTTATTGTGTTCTGTAACCAAGCAATGTCCAGTAGTTATCTTTAGTCTCTACTTTTTGATAAAAATGCACTGATATACATGTTCAAATATTTAAAATATTGTTTTAAAATTTGTCACCCCGTTCTTGGACTGTGAGACGTAATTAATTTCTCGGAAATATTCCACATCACAGATAAAATCAAAACTTGGTTCAAACTTGATTTTAAGTTTACTATATCCTTATAACGTACGACCATATTAAATCGCGTTTTATTTAATGCTTAAAATATTTAAAAAAACTTGAATGTTCGTGTTCAAATTCAATATATAATATATAAGCGAACTTTGACTTTGGGTCCAGTTTGACTTACGTTTAATATTGTGTTACTGTCAATGCATTAAACAAATTACGTATAAAGCCGACCATTCGTGAGACTTGCGAAGGTTTGGTACCTTGCTGACATCGGCATTCACAATTCGGCCTTTCTCGGTAACTCCAAGCCATACTCGGCACACCCCACGACAGACCAAACAACCGGCCCGCATTATCGCTTCGTTTAAATTTCTAACCTACTTTTTCTATAGTAAGTGCTTCGTTTCTATGTGCCATAACGTTATGTTCAGATAGCCTATAGCCATTCGCAATAAACAGGCTATAAAATACGTAGATAATTTTTCATATCTGACTGTAAGGTGTAAAGATTAGCGTGGTTCAAATAAACAAAAAATATATAATATCGTGAGCTCTTAAAATATCAGTATAGATACTTACCTTACTGAGGATTTTTGGGTTTAGAAATGATTTGCTAATCATCTATACTAATATATTAATAAAATTATAAAGAGGTAAAGTTTGTGAGTTTGTGACGTTGTAGGGGGTAATCCAAGGATGTACTGGTCCGATTTAAAAAATATATTTGGGTTTTATAACTCATTTATCGAATAAGGTTATATATATCGTCACGCTAAGACCAATAGGAGCGGAGCGGATTTCAAAATCGTTTTTTTCCCTCTTGAAAGCTTCCGCTGTATGTTAGCGTTAGCCTAAAGTATCTATTCCACGAGGACGAAGTCGTAGGCAGAGGCTAGTTTATGTATATACAAACATAAAGAAAAGTTATAGCGACCACTGCTATGAATATTTTGGCATAAACCCATGGACTCTCCGAAACCATAAGGGTTTGAGCACCATACGAACGAATGTAGACCTTATGATACACTGTTCAACAGACCTACAGCAACATAAGTTTTTTTTAAATACCGTAATGTACAATTATAATTTTAAATAAAATTGCCCGGATATTTAAAAACACGATCCGCCATTTTGAGATTTTGTTCTTAAATAATCAACCGAGGGATTAATATCAATATCATCTATACGGTCTTGTTACCCTCAAATTTATTTAAAAGAATAATTCCAAGACAAAACTCTTTAATACAGGGTATTTTGCCATTTATATTTCTCTAGAAACATGGCTGATATCAAAATGTTATTTAAAAACCGTCACAGTATTATTCTCCCACGGCCAATTAACTCTCGTAGCCTCGGAAACCGGTTTAAGGAAATTTTGTTACTAGCGTTGTGAATAATTTCCACTATCACATACGACAAGTGAGTATTATTCAATCATTTACTGGACATGTATAAAATACCTTTGCATAATCAAAGTCAAAAATAATTTACTCAATTCAGGCCCTGGAAAAGCGATTAAGAACGCCAAAAATGTACCAACAGTTTGGATAAACAATCGATAAGAAATTCGAACAGGTTTACCGTTTTATATATAATATATTTTATAGCTGTCCCGGCCACACGTTGCTGTGGCTCAGTTATTACATGTTAAATTAAAATTATGATAGACTATTTGGTATTATGAAGTAATGAGTCTGCCTAATAACTCGATACAGAAAGAGCGATGTTACGTAGTAAATAGATTAACTGAACACGTGCACCATAAAATAAACTGGAGTTGCAAAAGACATTCAAAATTAAAACGTGGTACTATCTATGAGATATCTACAACAGTCGGTCCTACAGTTTTCTGTCAACAAATTAATTTAAAGCGCCATCTGTTCGAAACTGATGCAACTTAAACTAATAGCAGTAATGAACATTGACAATCACATAATTCGTGTTTAAGAGATACTGAGACCATTAATCAAAATATAAATTATCTATCTCTCAATTGGGACAGTTTTCAAGTTGGCCTAGTTAAACTTTTTTTTTTTTTATAATATAGGAGGCAAACGAACAGATGGGTCACCTGATGTTAAGTGATCACCACCGTCCATAGACACTTGCAACATGAGGAGAGTCGCAAGCGCGTTGCCAGCCTGTGTTGGGGCGGTGGAGAGGAAGGGAAGAAGAAAGGGAAGGGGAGGGTAGGTGGGTCTCCAGCGCTCTCACTGACCGAACGAAACGCAACAATGCAAGCACTGTTACTTCACGTCGGTTTTCTGTGAGAGGGTGGTACTACCCCGGGCGAGCCGACCCATTTATGCTGAAACCAGTATAATTTTATTATATGTATAGATCTGGTGTTATTTGGCTTTATAGTTTATAATATTGGCAGTGTTTTACGTAATATAGTTTGGTTATTGTGCACAAGTTTACTGTGGGATATAATACCTGTGGATTCTGACTTCCCACAGAACTTTCTGGAAAGTTCTAACAAGAGGGCCATCATCTTGTTATAACATTGAAATGATTGCAAGAATCTTGTAATATCAGTACCTACTCAACAATGGCAGAAATAATCTTTTAGAAGAGTGCTTACCAAAAATAAAATTAAAAAATACTTCTAGAAACATCGCGAAACTACAACGTAATGACAGATATACTATATAACTATAGAGTACATATACAGCTTTAGAAGTAACTAATAAAACTGAATACACAAACTGATAAGATTAGAAGACTTACATGATGTTGCAATTATATTTACGTTTCGTTCACCTACATAATAGTTTATTTATTTGTTCAATGGAAACAAACTGTCCCCTTAAAAGTTCATTCACCTTGAAACAAATGGAGAATTTGAAATAACTACACTGCCTAAATAACCTTCGTTAGTTTTGTAGTAGTCTATAATTTATAGTATAACTATTAGAGTTCAAAATAGCATATAGGTTCTGTTTAGAATTATCTGCATCCTTACATTTCAGGTCACTCCACAGTAAGTAGATATTTCGTGTATTGCATATTCTATAAATTAACTAGGTAACACCCGCGAATTTATTCTCACAGACATCATTATTTCATTGAAAATATGTTTTATTTGAGTTTGAATTAAATGTAAACTGTTTTTGTTTACTAATATTTTTATTTAGTTTTATTTATTTAATTTTATTTAGTCATGACTGCTGAATGAGTACAAGTTTATCGACTTCAAGATATCACTGTTTAATTTTATAATTACTGCTCACTCCCTATATAGGTAGGTATATAAACGTAATGATATGTGGCTTAAATAATACTTTAAGGAGTCATGTAATCCTCCATTCATAAAAGTCTTGTGAACATCGGTTTAGCCTTTAAGAACGTTAGCCAGGACAAACAAAAGACACTTAAATCTATTTTATATGTGAATATACAAAAATTTCATGGATATTATGCAAATCTTCTCCTCGTAAACGGCTTATTCGGTTTTGATGTTTTTATGTACTTATAATATGATAAATTTAGACCTTTTATTTGAAAAACGTATATCATTTTTTTTTATTTCTCACATCAATAGCATATAAACCGAAATTTTCAGCCTCCGAGTAACTGAGAATTTTTTTTTTATATTTAAGATTTATTGAGGTCTGTGTAAGGAGAACGGTTTTGGACCGAGTTCGCTAATGTATGGGTAGATTATTATAATATCATTCAAGTAATAAAGTTTATTAATACACAAACAAAATCATTCAAAATAATTTCTTTTCGTCACCTCTTCAGTATTAAATAAATATTATTAAAAAATTTTTTCATCAGTAATTATTGTAACCTGTTGTTTCTGAAAAACAGAAAACATTCGTATTAATCTATAGTGACTCTAATAATATATTCAATTGTTTTCTTAATTAATACAGTATGTATTTCCTTGTAATTATTAACAAAGATTAAACTAGCCAATAGTAATTAATTTATTTGCTGTTTTGCTCGATTTCGTCAATGTGCTTTATAATATAAATTTTATCTACATAATATGTACAAATATGATAACTGGTTATTTAAAAAATAAACTCGTTGCCAAGTCGTGATACCACCCCACACATTTAATTGTCGAATGGTTTTTATTTACGTTGGGATTTTGATTAGTAGTAATACTTTTTGGAACATTTTTATTTCACTGTAACGTTTTGAGCTCGTATCGGTTTATTATCTATGACAGCAACGATTAGTTTCTGTGATTAGTTATACAGTTTAAGTCAAGGTTATATCAACAAAATAACAAACAAAATTAAAAGTCATTTCCTCCTAATATAATGTACACATACACATTACGTATGATAAGTATGATGTTGGAACGGTTAAGTAGTAGTAATAATATTGGTCTAATAGGACAGGCGAAGGAGTTAATCCATACTGCCAAATCTGGAGTTGTCAAAGTTTTTTTATTTGGCAACGAATATTCTAGTAAATTATTACTGCCATTGTTGAGTAGGTAATGTGATATTACAAGTTTCTTGCGATCATTTTAGTGTTCTAACAAGATGGTGGCCCTCTTGTTAGAACTTTCCAGGGAGTTTTTGTGACAAGTCAGAATCCATGCTTCGTAGTATATTTGCCGTCCACGTAACTTGTGCTCAATAATCAAAGTATATTACGTTACCACCACCATATTAGAAAATACAGCGGCAAATAACACAAGATTATGGATTCTAAGATCCCGCCAAAAACTCAACAAGAAATATTATTAACCAACAAAAGTGTTTACAAACAATCAGTAAAGAGGTTACGCAGCACGTGCTTAATTGGTATACGCTATAGAAAGGCTTGTGGTGAAAAGTTCTAATACTTTTATCGCCAATCCCCCATCCGCCAAGTCCATACAATACGATAAGGCACTTCGTTCCAAAATATTTTAATTGAAATTAATACAGTTGTAAGTTGTCATTCAGAAAATCTCGTTTAAGGATGGTGTCCGGACCCGAACTTGACTATCGAACCGAACTATATGAGAGTTTCGTTACACTTTGCCTGCTGCCAAAGTAGCTGTCTCTGTATTATCACTTAGGCCCCTTGTGGCATGAACTCCACTTTACACTTTACCCTGTGGTAAGGTTAGGTCCAACTGTCATGCCGTTCGGAGAGCGTAAATAATGAAAATTTAACAAAAAAAGTTCGGGTTCCATCTAGTAGAAAGTACTGACGTTGTACAAGGTAATTATAATACGGCTATAAAAAGAAAAAAACATTCACTTTATTTATTCCCTCGCACGTTCGTAACATAATAAATACATACGCAAATTGTTACACGACAACAATGTCTCTAATAGTTTCACCAAGAATTGAATAATTTATCATTGCTTTAGAATTTAAATAATAAATCTATACTAATATATAAAGCTGAAGAGTTTGTTTGTTTGTTGGACACGCATGCATGCACAGCATGGTTGAACACGCTAATCTCAGGAACTACAACAGGTCCGATTTGAAAAATTATTTCGGTGTTAGATAGCTCATTTATCGAGGAAAGGTATATATCATCACGCTAAGATCAATAGGAGCGGAGCATTAATGAACAATGTTTCAAAAGTTAAAAAAGTTAATTACAATATACATTTTCTCGAGACATTTTCCTTTACTACACCTATCTCTTCTTCAATACCTAGAGGCAAGATAAGGATTTGGATTAATCAACCAGCAAAAAACACTAAAACCCCCATTTATATTATCTGTCGAGAATTATATTAACATACCTTCAAAAACTCAGGTTTCAAGTGCTCCCCGTGGTGAAGGTCCACCAGTTTCAAATTCAGACTTAGGTTCAGCGCTTTAGCTGTGAGGAGGACGGCTCTGCAGGGTGCTGACCCGGGAACGTAGTACAGATCGATAGTCATTATACTGTCGACAGAAGAATAAATCATTAGTATTTTAATTAGAGATGTGCGAGTAATACTCGAATCGAATCAAATAATGATGTGTGATTCGAATATCGAATTCCATATTCGAAATATTTTTAAATAAACGAAGAATTATTAAACTAATACAGTGTAAACTTTGGCATATAGCGGGTAAGCGCGATACATCGTCGGTCACATCGTCACTTACCATCAGGTGAGATTGAGGCCTAGCGCGTACATGTTGCACATAAAAAAACTCATTATAACGTCGTTGGTTACGAGGAAAAAGTTTCTATAACGTAGAAATTAGTTCAGTTTGGTTGTTTTACCACAAAGCCATTTATTTGTTCTCTTCGTTCGTTATAAAGAATTTATACTGTAGTTACAATTTTATAGCATAAACAGTAGATTTTCCTATTTATTAAAAATATTCAAACTTTTTACTTTACTTTTGGCAACGAATCTTTTAGATTATTACTGCCATTGACGGGAAGGTAGTAACATTACCAGTGCAAGTGTAAATAATATGCAAGTGAGGTTAGAAATAAATTGAATCAAAACAAAGTGTTCACTAACACGCTTGTTCTGTTCACAATTCTGTTGCAATATTATGAACTAAAAAATTAAATATTGACCAATGTAATGTAGTGAACAATTGTTTAGGCTAGAAATTACTTAAAAAATAGACAATATAATTGATCTGACGTTTATAATTTTATATTTAAAAAATAGTGTAGGCATTTAGATGACAAGGTAAACTAAAGATTTTAAAGACGAGATTTCGTATTTCAATATTTTTAGACCTTCTGAATGATATTTGATTTTATCTAGGTAATAAAAATGTACATAAAAGTCCCTGCATTTTTATTCATGTAAAATGAACAATGTTTAAAACAACAAAAAAACAAGTCAATAATATTTTTTTATGTCACGCAAACGTAGTCTCGGTCACACCTATACATCACTGAATAAACTAATATCAATTAGTTACTGAAAGCTATTAATTAGTTTTAAAGTGGCACTCTGCTTGAATTATTTCATTAGCTTTATTAATAAAGTTTAGTTTATTAGTAAGTATTAACAATTTGTTCAGTCCGCCGCTATGTCCAAAATCGCCAAATGCACTATATATTCATATCGTTCACTGAATGTTCAAACCGGTATAAAGCACACTAATATGGTTTATTTCAGGGTTTTCAGGACTTTTATATTTATTTAAGAGTTTAACGATATGTCCACACCTAAATTGTAAAATTATATATGCAAAAGTAATTCCGTCTAAACCTATCGCAATAGATTACTCTTTGAATCAGCTTCGAGACGCATATTAACTACCTTTTACAGATTATACCAAAGCAAACACAAGCGAAGTCACCGTAATAGTTAGTTTCAATATAAATAAGCTTTGGTTTTTTATTATATTTATGTCATAACTGCCATACGAACTTGTGGATCACCTGATGTTAAGTGATCACCACCATCCATGGACACTAATAACAACAGGGGAGTCGAAAGTGCGTTGCCAGCCTGTGTTTGGGGGAAAGGGAGTGGAGGGGGGAGAGGAGAAGGGAAGGGAGGTGGGCCTCTGGCGCTCACATTGACCAAACGAAACGCAACAATGCAAGCACTGTTACTTCACGTCGGTTTTTTATGAGAGGGTCGTATTACCCCGGGCGAGCCCACCCATTCATGCTGAAACCAATAATAGCCTCAACGTGGCTCTACCACTTTTAAATCAATTTTTGTTTTTGTTTTTTTTTTTTGTTTCGTAAAAATACGCCGATCCACAGATTATACAATTGGGTAAGGACACGGTAAAATTGTTTTAGCTTTTTTTTCAAAATGCGACTAGAAGGGCTACTTCATTATGCAATAGAATTAACACAGGTAGCTAATCAATTGATATTCCAATTTAAATTTCGTACATGAAACAAGGAATCTAACCACAGTCACGCATTAAAAAAAAATCTAGTAACCCAGACTCAGCTTTTAGTAGGTATTGAGGTAAGCATAATTTGTATGACTAAAAACGTGAAAACCCAACCGCAACCATCCTTTCATGACCCACATACGCCATACTTAATTATACGCATGACATTCACACAGTTAAAAGAATTTAACGACACCACATAATTACAACGCGTACCAAAGAAATAGATATATAGTCCGTGTCAAACTTTTTAATCGCTCTGAAGTAGATGCGCAGAACACAAATTTAGGTATCAGAGGGTCGCAGAAAGGAGAGCAGGCTCACCCGCGTATGTACCTCGTCTTTTTTGCACCTACGTTGACACATGTCTCCTGTTATTAATAGTTGCAGTACAGTCGCAATCAGAATAGTTTTGTTGTTGTTAATTACGTGTTATTGCTATTTTCTTTTTCGTTCTGTACTTTTTCTAGTTTATAATTGTTATTATTAGAAGACCCATCCACTTCAAAAATGATGTTTCTATGAAGGGCGTTGTTTATTACAAATTATGTATTTATTATGAATGTATTTTATTTACAATAATACATATACATATATGCTACAAGATATATGCCACGATAGAAACAAATACTGCATAGGGGGTATTCAATTAAAGTACGCGATCGCCCAAAACCCACAAATAAATGTTTGGATTTAATTATAACTGACAATTACATGATGTGGCGAACTGTTCTTCTAGCTTTGTGTATTCTACACTACTGTGTATTCTAGCTTTGTCTATTATTCTATTGTTCGGCTACTATTGTCCATTTCTAGTTTTTACAGTTGTTTTATTACCTTAGTAATTATTCAATTTTTGTTATGTGTTCATTTTTATCTCTAATCTTTTGCAAATATTCTAAACGTATAATATCGAAACAAAGATTAATAAATGTCATTGTTAAATTTCGATATTAATATTTTGAATTTGTTTTGTATTCACTTCTTGACTGCGTTTTATTGCGAAAACGCCAAATATAAAGATGATTTTCACAAAAACTTTCTTAATAATCGCATCTACTAAAATACACCAGAGCATCTTTGACCACAGATACTCTACCTAGTCTTAGACTGATATAAACCTACCAGTATTTTAATCACTATACATACTTTCTTAGTCTGTGGGGAGTCCTGGAGTATTGTAAAAATCCAAACTCCAATACTAATTAACTTTAAAAGGAACCTTCTTGGAAATATTACCTTTCCAATGAAAATAATATTTTAAAAAAAATACACACAACAGAACGTAGTAACCTCCTCCTTTTTCGAAGTCGGTTAAAAATCCCAAATCATACCATAAATGACAGAGTTCTTGGCTAGGAGTTTTTGGCTAGATCTTAGTGTATCGTGTAGTGGATTTTATGATTTATTCATAATGTTATTTAACTGTATAACTTGTAATATTAGTGGCATTTTAAGTTACAGTTCGGTTATTGTGCACAAGTGATGTGGATGGGAAATAATACCATTGAGCATGAATTCTGATATGCCACTAAAACTCCTTAGAAAGTCCTAACAAAGGGGCCACCATCTTGTTAGAACATTGAAATTGTTGCAACACACTTGTAATATACCTGCTTATATATATACCTACTCGACATTGGCAGTAATAACCTAGAAACTTGGGTGGCGAAAAAAAATTGGTTAAAATCAATTAACAGGTAACGTTGCAACCGAAGTCATTTGTATAATTTCAAAATGCAGTTAAGCGATAAATTACATTCAGGAACAATTCAGAATGCGTCAAGGTTCATTTTTTTACCGTCCACCTTAGCGCGGAAGTACGTAGACAATAAAAAATGTAACGTCAGGAAAATCAATACGGAAATTGTAGTAAAATCAATTTCGCACGCCAATTACTCTTTTTTACATTCGTTGACACAGTGACTGCAGTCATTTGGCATTGTAATGTAATTAATGATATTGTAATGCGTCAAACTATTTATTGATTTAGTATAATTGTTACATTGGTATATTTTCTCCCTTATTTATACATCTACTAGCGGGCCCGGCAGACGTTGTCCCGCCCTGATTATAAAAATATCCTTGACAAATTATATACCAAAACGTTCCTCATGAATCACTTTATCTACTGGTGGAAACCGCTTGAAAATCCGTTCAGTAGTTTTTGAGTTTATCGCGAACAGACAGACAGACAGACAGACGCGGTAGGGGACTTTGTTTTATACCATGTATATATATATATTATATATATTACGTACGTACGTATTATTATACGTATAATAAGAATGTAAATCTAACGCGTCTATATGTAGATTTTTGTGAAAAAAGTTGCCGAAGGTGTTGGAATATGCAATAAAATACATTTCAATATTTTTTAGAAATATCTCTCCGTCTGTTGAACACGCATCACTGCTAAAATACTGCGTTCATGATAAAACCTCTTCAAGAAAATCGTAAAGCATATCTTCGAGTAATATTTAGAGTTTGTTAAATGAAAATCGGTTTGGCCTATCAAAAGTTATTGTAATTTTAATGAGGACGCGACTCAAGTACGAGAGAAAAGCAGATAAGTAAATCGACTTAATGTGTTCAGATCATTTTATTAGTCACCTTTTTTACATTAGGTTCGACGCGGGCCGAGTCGCGGGCACAACTAGTTGTAAATAAAGACTAAAATGATAAACGCTTGTAAATCAAAATATTTAAATGTATACAATTCAATCTACACATATAAATAAGATTGAAATAACTCCAATTTGTCCAAGTTATTTGTATTTTGCTCTCAATATTTAACCTCTACACAACTTTCAACGATTTTGAGCTATCACTGCTAAATTCAGTGATTACTACTTAACCCCTATGAAAAAGCGTAGCGATATATAGCCTAGATAGTACTTTGAAAAATCCTCTATCTGGCGGTAAAAGTTTAGTCAAAATTGTTTTAGCCGTTTCAGAGGTAACCCGAAGTTTTTAATACTTTTATGTACCCGCTTTTACTTTCATATTTCAAGTTCCAATTAATAATTTCGCTTGAATGTTACGAAACACATTCAGAACAATAACTTACCGGATTTCGTAAGGTCCGAAACTAAATCGAAATATTACAATTCGAGATACAAGTATGCGTGCTTGTGCCGGTCACCCAGTTTCGTTACTTTTACTTCTAAGTAACCGGCGCGGCGTATTATTTAACTTTAGTCTATTTAGTACCTCTGCAATCGAACTAGGAACTACTATATAGATTATATATTAGGATTTGGATTTAGAATTTTAAAAAATCAAGGTTGATAACTAACAAAGTAAAACATTATTTTGTTGTTAGTACTTAGAATTACATAACGTTTTAAACAAAAAACAGCAATTATGTCTATAGTCAGGTCGCGGTTATTTTTTTTTTTATAAAATATAATTTACGAAAACATCAAAATACATAACCAATTAAATTTAAACTATCAAATGATATAAAATGAATTGATTAAAAAATAAACAAAACTCCATGGTGCATTAATAAAACTTACATGTTTGACAGTTAATTTTTTTATACGAAACGAGCACAGGCACACGGAACGCGCTCTGCCACAGCAACGGATTGAAACTGAATAACGCGAGAGGAGGGAGCTCATAGGTTTTATAGCGAGTGCTCTCAGAGGAGGTGTTCGTGACGCACAGTGAAGGACATCTACCGATTCTGATAAATGAATGATAATATCGTGACTTGCAAAACATATAGTAGACATACTAACACGAATATAAAAAAATACAAAGTTTAACTACTAACCATAGTGTTCGAGTTTTTGGCGGGATCTTGGAATGTCATGTAGTGGATTTTTTATTTTATTCATAATCAGTAATCTTATGTAAATAACTCTATATAATTGTGATGTTGGTGGTTTTTACGTAATATAGTTTGGTTAACGTGCACAAGTCAAGTGGATGGGAAATAATACCGTGGAGTATGGATTCTGAACTGCCACAAAAACATCCGGGAAAGTATAACGCGACGGCCACCATCCGTGTTAAATTAAAACATTGAAATTATCGAAAAAAACTTGTAATACCATTACCAAGTCGACATTGCACAGCTAGCGAAAATTAATTTATAAAATAGATACTGATATGAACACAATTTTCTAATATTCGCATAGATATATACTTTCAAGTTACTTATAAGTATGTTTGGGCAGCTGTATTTGAAAGCCTTTGGGCTAAGCCGTGCTAAGGCACGTAGTTGCTTAACAGCAAGTGTGGCTGTGGTCAAATGTTACACTTTTATATTTAATAAATTTCTTAAAATTGTCCGACGGATAACACACACCTCAAACCTTCCAGTTCCAGAAATCTTACATTTCGCACAGTAAATAATCTGTCTAAGCCTCGCAAACAATATACAGATTTTTAACATCTTATAATATTGTCCTGAAAACTTGTCATTGTTTTTAATAACTATGTATCATTTGAAGTGAAGAACGTGGGAAACATAATGCATTTTTAATGAGCTATTAAAAATGTATATTGAAAATATTTCAATATACATTATATTGAAATAAAATCTTATAACATATTAGTTATAAGATGTTAGAGGTCTGTGTATTCTTCATGAGGCATCTAAATGAATGAACGAATACTTTATTGCACTTTTGGTTTGTACACTGGCGAGCTTAATATCGTAAGGTATTTTTTTACAGCTAACCAGCGGTATTGTTGCCAATAAAGAACTTTTGTAGGTAGTGCATATATAGAAAAAACAAAAGAATGGATGGATAAATATACATGTATATAATAAGGAATTATTTTATTCTTTTCAGTTCTCTTTTTTAAATGTAGTACTTACATAAAATTTTAACATTAGTTGAGTCCTTACATTTCTAAATGAGCTACATCCAATTTTAATTGTTCATATAACATGTTTATTTTGTTTAAGATTTCCAGTTTTTATAAAACGAGAACGAAGTTCCAATTGTGCCGGTTATAAGGTTTTTAGTTTTTTTATGATCTTCATATTTTACATGTACGAAATTTGAAAATCTTAAAAAATAACGTAAAATATAGGAACGGCTAAAATTATTATTTTGGAATGTAATTATGATTTATTGGTATTTTTTTCTATTTTCACATTTTCTTGTATTGTGCACGAATTTACTAGCTGATCGGGAAGTTAGTGTAAAATCGATTACCTATAAGATTTCACTGGATGATACATACAAGAGACTTAGGTACAAAATAGTTACGTTTCTCGAGACGTTATCGGCTAGTATCGAATTAACATATATACAAATAACTGTCCATGTTTGTAAAAATATGTATCATGAAAAGATAAACCAGATTGAGGTTCTCGCCGTTTCTTCTTAATGAGTTGTTTGTCCGAACCGGTGGTCACTTTGACGTTCATAAGTGCCTTTTCAGGCTCATTGAATATAGTATTTTTGATTGTACAAGCTATATGATTCCCATCGGCATCGTTATGAATGAAACTTTTAATTGAAAATTAATGAAAATTAAAAACAACGGTAAAGGGTAATGTAATGCAAAAAAGTAAGCCAAGAACCTACGAGAAGTTTCGTATCGAATCGTCATAGTCGTATGTCAGTACGCTCAGTAGTTTTTGATGTAATTGAGCTCCAAAGTAACCCAATATTCATTATATATACATATTACTAGCTGTGCCCGCAACGTGGAAACTTATGTAATAAACAGTGATAAATAAAGTCATCTGAATGTATTAACTTAATTTACTTATTCACTTTTCTCTCGTACTTAAGTTGCGTCGTCATTAAAATTACAATAACTTTTGATAGACTAAACCGATTTTAATGCAACAATGACTAAATGTTTCTCGAATATATGCTTTATGATTTCTCAGGTTTCTCAGAGGTTTTATCGTGAACATAGTACTTTAGCAGAGATCCGTGTCCATAGAAACAGACAAACATTTCTAAAAATGATTGAAAGTATTTTATTACTTGTTTCTAAACTGGCAACATTTTTTTTTACAAAAATCTAAAAGTACTGACGTGTTAGATGTATACATTCTTATTATATGTATAGATAAGATATACAAATAATAAGTTTGTAGTCATAAAATAATGAAGGTTGGATGTCAGATAACTCAAGCAACCTTAAGAATCAATAGATCAAATAAATGTTGTTTATCTTTAATATACTCCTATACAATTCTTCAGTCCGTGTGTGTGACTGAACTCCTAAACAGCTGGGCAGAGGGCAGATATTGGTATTTTTGGCAGGACATAAACTTATGATTTCCCCACGTAAAGAAAAAAGACATAAACTTATGGTTTCACGTCAGCGACATGCTAGTAAGCATGACCGATCGTATTGCGCTTGCGCGGCTTATGTCACTCTAGCGACACGTATTTTATATTGAGATTGTGCAGCCCATCATACGATTTATTAATTGATAGACTTTATAAAACAGTATATAATTTTTGCTCCGAGTGCCAATATATGTGAAAACCAGACTATGTTAATAATTTCAAATTATAAATCATGAAATTATATAATTCACACTAAAATTAATTGTGGCTCGACTCGACTTTTTTTTAAATCATGTCACGCTTTAGTAATTTATTCAATGTACTAATGGATGTTTTGAATCAACGTAAACACCTTTATTCTGTTAAAAATATATATTTAGTTGTGTGAATCAAATTTTCATTTAAGTTCCTTCAATCACTCAGCACAGGCATTGAATGAACGATGAAAATGTAACAATGGAGGGGTGGCGTGTGCTATTGATCGGTCGCTTTGCGTTCTATATTGAAGCATCCCTAATGGTAATTTGCTTACAACTTTTCGACAAAAACCAGGGAGTATTGTTCACTTATTTAAAGTTTTCTACCTAATATTTGATTCTTAGGATCACTGCTGCCATCTAAAAAAAACTCATATTATAGATAATAAAACGATACTAGGCCGAGAGAGTCGGGTGAACGAGTAGGTGTTTATATGTATTTTGCTAGTGCCGAGTCACTTTAGATTATAAGCAGTGGCCGACGAACCAATAACTCCAAAGTTGTTGAAAACCATTTTACGATTGAAATATATGCTGCATCACGTTTTTGCTTGTTTTCGTAATTGGAAGATGAGAAATGCTTTTTCTCAAACTGACTACGCTATTGACCTAGCAAGACCTTTACAGCTTTATCGGACTACTGATTAGTGATTATAATATTAGAGGCCAACCAACCATAAAGCTGGCGCTCTCGTAAAAAAATTTCAAGTTGAAAATCTGCAGTCGCAGCGTCGATTTCTTCGGACATTAAGGTATCCTATATAGACATGTAACAAAACGATGCTGCGATTTAAAATACTAGTGGCGCTATCTAGCGTTATTTTAGACAACTGCATGGTACGCGATAATCCTATGTGTGCTATTTCGAACCATAGCTTTATATCCTAAGATTTTTTATATTACAGTAGTTACTGAATGCAGTTTATTTTTCAATATTATCGTATGACGGTCTAGAAAAGAACGTAAATTAACCAAAATGCTTTAGAAATATTCTCTGGTATTAATTAACTTCTGTCATTGCCCTGCAGTGAGACATTTATAGATTATTATTATTAATAATAAGTACTATTATATGAAAAGGTTTACTTAAATAATGGATTTTAGACAGAAACTTAATATATTCTATAAATAGTGAATTTATATTATTTTACGGACATACTGTGCCATTATATGTGATATAGTTTGATTATTTTCTACATTTTCTACAGTTTGAGTAAATTTGACTAATATCAACATTAATGAATGACAAAAATTTAATTAACTTACTTCTATTTCAATTAATGGGTAATTTCTTTAAATAAATAAATATTCTTCACTTTTGAAGTTATACTTCTTTTGGCGCGTTAGGGAAAAATGATGAGAGTAAATTATTACGATGCGCGCGCACACCGTCACGAAAAACCGACACCCTGAAGTTAGCTATAGTCAACTTTTTCTATTGTTAGTGTCGTTTTTTCTACAAAGGTAAAATAAGGCGAAAATAAAAATTTTGAAAAGATTTTTATCTAGTCACGCCAAAGAAGTATAATTTCAAACGCGTGTACATAAGTACTCACACACTTCTTTTCAATAAAAATCGTCATTGGTAAAACGTAAAATAAAATAGTTTTTAAGTAATAAACCAGGGTTTTCTAAAGTATGCGCCGCGACGCCCTGGTGCGCCGTACAAAGTAAAGAGTGGCGCCGTCCGGCACTTCTTTTAACCTTACTCCGCCGGTAGCTTAACTTATTTATTCATAGGTACTGTATAAACCATTAAATTCCCAGCACACACAATTACATCTTGTGGCTGGTAGTCTGGTGAAGCTGTAAAGACCTTGCCAGGTCAAGAGTGTAGTCAGTTCGAGAAAAAAAATCTTGAGGATGTTTTTATATCTTTGCCTATCAAAATAGTCCAAATCTATTTCGACTAGCTAGTTAGGTTAGTGCGCCGTGATAAAATACCAAACTTATAAGTTCGCCGCGGACTGAATAAGTTTGAGTACCACTGTAATAAACTATATTTACCGAGGCTCAAGAGTAAACAATTATATTGTGACAAACGAATATAATTGTTTTTATATAGAGAAAGTTTCTGAAAATGGAATGTTGATACCTTTTCATTCTAAAACTGTTGAACGGATTTAGATGAAACTTTAACTTCTTCCAAATTAATTATACCCACGAAATCAACAATTTACTATGAAACTTCTTTTGCCGGCAAATAGAGACACAGTTAATTACAGCAATAGAATAAGAACTGTCAACTTAGACAAGTGATAGAGAATATTTAAATAAAAATAATGTCAATCTGTAAGTAATGGTAAGTCAACCTTTTGTGATCAAACTTTTTTAAATAAGAGTTCAATGCGTATTAAACTTTTTTGTAATAACACGGATGCTGTCGCTGACTTTTTTGTAGGCATTATCAAGTTCTACAACTTTTCTCTAGAACTCATTCATATATCTTTCGTAAGAAACGTTTTCGTTCGACCGTTTTTTCTCCGACTTGCTTACATCTTTTAATGTTCTGGTTAATATATGACACTCACTAATAACGTGGATTTCTATTGGTAAAAGAATTTTCAAAATCGGTTTATCTACTAAAGATTACCCCCTACAACCTCATAAACTCACAAACGTTACCTCTTTATAATATTAAGTATAGATCTGTGAATTACGCAGCTATATTCAGAGCGGTCAAAAAATTCGGCGAAAACTGAATTTATTACGTGAATGTGAAATTACATCATGTCTTTATTTGTTCATTTAATTCGTATGTATTATCTTATATGTTTTTATTTCTATGTATGACTTGCTTTTATTAAATCTTGATACGATAATGATATGGTTGGTTATTGGTGAAATGATAAACATTTCAATATAATCAGTCAAGAATTAGCTTATCTCGACTGTCATTGAGAATCGTCATGTGGTGGCCAGTGGTGGTGATGATGCAATTATTATTTTTGTAAAACTAAAAGTTATTTGATAAACAAGCTTATATGCTAATAGTGGTAGTCGTTAGCGACTTTGTTTCCATTTGTATGCTTAGAAATGATAATACCATAATTTATCTTTGTGAAACTAACGATCTATGGAGTACACGCCGTGATGTCTCTGAGATGGCTGAATTTTTCTAATTTAATTCAAATATATCTTCATATTTTAACCAATGTATATAATATCTTTATAGATATTAGTCTATGTGTTAATCGATATTATAAGCTATATTGTTGTAGAGTTTCATTATACTCCATCCAATGGTTTTTGCTTGAAAATGTAAAAGACATTCACACAAATTTTCTCGTTTACAATTCTTGAAGCTAGGTAGATATATTTTATCGTACTAAAAACTATTTTATTTAATTCACGTATGGTTATGGTTTGTTGTTTATAAAATGAAGGATATTAATTTATTTAGGAATGAATAAAGATGTTTGTTTATTTTTGTTTACATTTTTGCGAATTTGTGTTTTTATTTCACTGCAAAAAGATGTTTTTGTAATTCATATTTATATTACTCGAATATCTGAACCCTTTGCTATTGTCTATAATCACTTCATACGTAGAAAATAATCAAACTATATTATAGTTGATATTATACAATGACAAAATATGTGAGTAAAATAAGTTCATGAATCTTCTTGTTTTTCTTGTATTGGCTCCGCAGAAGCACTTGCAAGTGTCAATGTTTTGTTTCAATGGAGATTACATCCTATTTTACACAATAAGTGTCGTGTGAATAATTTCAGTGTTCCAACAAGATGGTGGCTCTCTTGTTAGAACTTTCCAGGGAGTTTTTGTAGTATTTCAGAATTCATGTTCCGTGGTATTATTTTCCATTTACTTCACTTATGCACAATAACCGAACTGTATTACGTAAAACACCACAACATTTTACGAAATATAGGGTCAAATAACACAAGATTATGAATAAAATATAATATCCACTACACGACAGACCAAAATCCCGCCAAAAACTCCAAGTTCATGAATCAAAAATAGAAAAGACTGTATTAAGTTATTACCTGCCAAAAAAGTATACATTTTTATAAATCTTTTTAGATAGAAATACATAATAATAAGTAAGCTGTTAATATGCAAACAATATAAAAATATAATATAATCAATGATATTATAAAGTTATAATATTAATGGATATAATGATACAAACTTATTAATAATCATTTAGGTTTATTTATAAAGTTATGCTTGAACGTCAATCGATGTAATTCGTAATTAATTTATATCAAGTGATGATTTATGAATTAAAAATAAATAATGTGATTATTAAACAGCGGTTTAAACCAGCAGACATCTTAATTCATTCGCCCTCCAGTTCACGACGTACGCAGTCATTAAAACTGTTACTAGATAGCGCCACTAGTCTTTTAAGTCGCATCATCGTCTTGTTACCTGTTTACGTAGGATGCCACAATGACCAGTAAACTCTTTGCTGCGGTTGCAGATTTTCAACTTGAATTTTTGCTACGAGAACGCTAGTTTTATGGCTGGTTGTCGTCTGTTACGGGAATTTTATCCGTAGTATTATAGTTTTGTAATAGGGATGGTGATTCTTCGTAAAAAATAGATTTTTAAATCGATTCGAATCGTGGTCTGTAGAATCGATTATCCAAAAATCAAACTCTTAATTTTTTTACTTTTTGATAAGCTTTTTTTAGATTTCTTTTTTTTTTCAATTATTGTATGATTTTATTTTTATCTACATAAAAAGAATTAAAACATATTTTTTCTGTTTTCAGAGATCGATTCGATGTTTTAATATCGAGTAAAATAGACGATTTTTCTATGTCTAAAAATCGATTTCAGATCGCCATCCGTATTTTGTAACTTACTGATATGGTAGTAAAATTCAGAAAGAATAAGATTTCTTTGGCTAAGGGATCACGTCAAACAATAATATTTATTTTATTACTAGCGACTTCGCCTGCATTTGTATCCATTTGAATAACGATGTATTATAGTGCACATGCTGAAATAGATCTCAAATGGCAGATTTATTTCCAACTTGTTTGACATTTCTCGTTCTATAGAAATTATAGTCTGCTATTCTGATACAAAAAGCTCATATTACTTTAATAAATTAAACAATTGTAGACATTCACAACTTAATCATAACTGCTACTATTTTACACTATTGACATCTGACAGTGTATTTAATCTGTTTATTGGTCATATTATCAACAACAATTATAAATTCTTATCAAAATAAATAGCACTCAGTACTAACCGAATCACACTTATAATTTCATCACAAGCAAAAATGTTTACCGCACAACGAAGTGTGCACGGTTCAGCTTGTTTAAGTATAAATACATATTATATTATATTAGAGGGCCCTGATAATAAAGAAATCGTTGACAAATGATATACCTAAACCTTCCCCACGAATTACTTTATCTACTGGTGAAATCCGTATGAAAATCTGTTTAGTAGTTTTTGAGTTTATCGCGAACAGACAAACAGACGTGGCAGAGCACTTTAATATTATATTAAATAAAAAAAGTCTATAGAATGTTATATTAAATCAATAAATCACAGGTATTGAAGTTTTTCTTTATACTTTTATAGGTTTTGGCATTTGACTACAATCATCATCATCTGATGTTATATATATAACGATGTGGTCTAAGACAGGAAACACACTAAAACTAGAACGGTACGGGCTCTAACAATTATAAATTCTTATCAAAATAAATAGCACTCAGTACTAACCGAATCACACTTATAATTTCATCACAAGCAAAAATGTTTACCGCACAACGAAGTGTGCACGGTTCAGCTTGTTTAAGTATAAATACATATTATATTATATTAGAGGGCCCTGATAATAAAGAAATCGTTGACAAATGATATACCTAAACCTTCCCCACGAATTACTTTATCTACTGGTGAAATCCGTATGAAAATCTGTTTAGTAGTTTTTGAGTTTATCGCGAACAGACAAACAGACGTGGCAGAGCACTTTAATATTATATTAAATAAAAAAAGTCTATAGAATGTTATATTAAATCAATAAATCACAGGTATTGAAGTTTTTCTTTATACTTTTATAGGTTTTGGCATTTGACTACAATCATCATCATCTGATGTTATATATATAACGATGTGGTCTAAGACAGGAAACACACTAAAACTAGAACGGTACGGGCTCTCAAGAGTAGCTGCTGGACCTGGATCTATAAGTGCTTGGCGTGAGAGATCTACTTCAGAGGGATAGCTAGCCAGGCAGACTTAGAAATGGCCTATCACCGCGCTATGGTTTCATTACGTTGTTTCTCTTCATCGGAAGCTCCGTCTCAGTTGCGAGGATTCGAAGTTTCGAACCTCGAAATAATATATCATTATTTTCAATGCTATTTATCAATGAGTCAAACTTAGCTATTATACTACACGCTATGCTCAGTGTAGAATTAATCAAAACAAGAATACTTTATTCAATTTAGGCCCTGAGAAGGCGCTTATGAACGTCAAAACTACCACATGTTCGGAAAACAACCCACTCATCGATAAGAACCGGCAAGAAACTCGATCTGATTTATCTTTTCATGATACATATTTTTACAGATCATCATTAATACGTGAAGCCTAAACTTTGTATCCCTTTTTAACGGAATTGGGCGAACGGATGAACGTGAAATTTGGCATAGTTAAAGTTTATATGGAGGAGAAGTGCAGAAAGCTATTTATTTTATATAAAATGCATTAGAAGTACATTAAATTAATTAAAATATGCATTACTCACACTACTGCTCCAATTTTACACAACATATACACACATGTAAATAAAAAAGACATTTTGACATCTGTCAATAAAGGACTTGAAAAAAGGTTGTGAAGGAGGTTGCTATGCTCGACTGTATGTATTATTTTATTCTTACGTTCCAATTACCCTTTTTCATTCTACATTCAACAATGATATTAACCCTAATAAAATTCAAACTTAAAAAAATCAATGAACTATGGTCGAATGTCGACCATTGGGCGCCCACTAGTATATATAATTACATTCGTTTTTGGTGGATGTACAGACACGGCGTCGTTTCCAGACATCACTATTGTTCCATCCATCCTATAATAGCTTTTAGACATTAAAAATCGCTTGAACTCACTATCCGGCAAATCGGTAATGTGCTTTGGGACTTTGTTATAAAACCTGATACTATTACCTACAAAACTGTTATTGTTCTTAGTTAGCCTGAAACATGTAATGACCAATTTGTTACTATTTCTAGTTTCTTTCTATATTGTCCAGTATGTTATGTTATTTGAGTCGTTACATTACAAAATGATCTAAATCCAATTTTAGCCGTAGTCCGGTGAAGCTTAAGACGTTGCTAGCGAAAAAGCGTAGTCAGTTCGAAAAAAAAAAAACAATTTTAGCCGTCCCTGATATTTTACGTTCTTTTTCGAGATCTTCAAATTTTATAGAAAATATGAAGATCATAAAAAAAAACAAAAACCTATTGGATGGCACAATTTCAACTTCGTTCTCAGTGTATAAAGGCTGAAAATCTTTACAAAACTAAACATGTTATATGAACGGTTAAAATTGGATTTAGGTGATTTTGAAATGTAACCACCCATTTGTTTCAATGTACTATTTACTCATACTTAAGCTTCCCCTAGATATGTATATCTATTCTCGCAATGTGACCTGAATAGATGAACTGGATAGCACAGTCCAGTTTGGATACAGGTTCTACGACCTTCCCGTGTCCAATGGCTTAGGGATCGGGTGTCGTATGACCTCACACGCAAGGCTGACGGGCAGCTGTCGGGTCCACTGCGTGTGCATTGGCCGGAAACTCTATTGTCTATGCATTCAAAAACGATTGTAAAGAGTGTTGTTGTGTTTTGGACTACTTTGTTGTTTCTTTTATTTATTTTTTGTTTTATTTAATTTATAGGTAACTGTATGTTTTGTTCATGGTATACATTACATGTTACTTTTTCTTATTTTATTCTATACTATCTGTGCCCGCGACTCCGTCCACGTAGAGCCTAATGTAAAAAAACAGTGAGTAATAAAATCATCTGAATGTATTAGGTACTTTTCTCTCGAACTTAAGTAATTGAAATTATAATAATTTTTAATAGAGTGAACCGATTTTAATGAAACCAAGACTAAATGTTACTCAAGGATATGTTTTATAATTTTTATTTTACAGTTTACTTTTGCAGTGATTCGTGTTCAAACAAACAGACAGACAAATATTTGTAATAATGAATGAAACGTATTTTATTATTTATTTCTAGACATTCCTGCAACATTTTTTTTTCACACAAAGTACAGACACGTTAGACTTACATTCTGATTATATGTAGGTATAAAAGATATAAATATTACTGGTAACCAAGCGGCTTTGTCTGCGTTACATTATAATATAAAACGTGATGACACTAAGAGACAGCTTAGTGACACCTAGTGGCGAGTTATAGTGAATTGGATTTCATAAAAACTGTCTCCATGAATAAAACAATTATACTTCTCAAATCTTAAGATGATCGGTCACAGGCTTTTGGAATTTATTGATCTTAGATATACCAATATACATCTATATTAATATTTTTTCTTACATGTAATACTAAATCTTTTTTTTTTTATACTATTGGCAGCAAACGAAAATGCGGGTCACCTGATGGTAAGTGATCACCACCGTCCATGGACACCTGCGACACGAGAAGAATCTCAGATGCGTTGCCGGCCTTTGAGAGTTATATTATATCTGTGAAATCTTCTATTTTATTCATCGAAATGTTACGCTGTAAATGACGATTTTGATCTACGTTAAATGTCCAACGAATGAAGTATTTACCTGGGTAAGGATTAATATTATATTGGACAAAATAGTGCGAGTGCAAATCCTAAAAAATATTATAAATGAGATTGTGGGTTTGTTACAATTTTACACATTGGGTAATCAACCGATCATTATGAAATTGTACATACACGTTGTTCGAGGTAATAATAATAAATATATGTAAAGAGAGAGAAAGCGAGAAAAGCTGGTATTTATACATAGAGATTAAATTTCGAACAGAATACTTACCTAATAATACGAAGTCCTTAGTGTTAATGTATTATACTTTAAGATTTTGGATTAGTTAACAAATGGTGAATGTTCAAAATTAACTCGTAAATATTTTCTAATTTTGTTTAATATCGTTTCCTATGTCGTGGTGGTCGAATGGTTTATTGGAATCTCAATTCGAAGTTCGCAGGTTCAAACCTCGGCGCGTACCAACGCATTTTACGGAATTCGTGTTCATGTATTAATTTAAAATTAATAACAGTATCGGCTGACGGTGAAAGAAAACATTGTAAGTAGACCTGAACATGGAAAATGTTTCCAGTAACCATCGTATTTTGGAAAATATAGAACTGTAGATTTCTCGGAGTTTGTTATCGCTAATACGTCGCAGACTATTACACCCTTCAGTGGGTCTCTTGTAGCCTAATATGGTTATGATGTTCATTTCTAGTCGTTTAATTAGAATTATTGTTTTTATTTGTTGAATCTATTACTTGCTTATAATGGAAAATATCCACTTTCCATTTATTCTCGAATACCTAATATATAAAACTTAATCCATACTAATACACTCATCAAAAAAGTCTAAGCAACATGTACTAATTTAAATTTTAGGATGGTTCTTCACATTATAACATTGTATTTTATTTTTAAAATAATATCTTTAGGGTTCTATGATGTAAAAAGAACAGCTGTTGTCTTTATAAGTTCTTTTAATAACAGAAATGAACAATATTAGAATATACTGTAGAAACTAAGATACATTAGAATCTAAACTTTTTTCTTACAAAATGAAATTTCTAAAGAAAATGTATTTATTGTGAAAGAATAGAAGAATTTAATACAAAGTATGGTCTCCTCTGCTATTCAGAACTTGTCGGCAACGATTATTCATTGAATTAATGAGACTGTTTATGTCATCTTGCGGTATTCGCTCCCAATGGAATTGTAGCAAATCCATCAGCTGTTGGGTTGTTGTCGCTCCGTCCAAATCCTTACACAGTTTTTTTTTAAATACATTCAAAACTACAATAATTAATACTCAAACAAGTACAATAATTTCAACATAACATGTATGAATAGCTAATTTACGTAAAGCCTGTAAAAGCGTGGTCACATTAGCACTAACAGTATCATTTGCATTTTAGTATTTCTGTTGCGAGAAATTATATGAATATGCGGTAATTCTAAACGCGATTATCATCATTTACATAACACATTTCAATACTGTGTCGGTGTTTTCATATACATCTGTAATTATTACTGTTTGTCGTAATAACTATTTGTTGTGTAAATATTCTCCTTAATGATCTACTATATATGCATAACGTATTTAATGACGAGCTGGGACATTTTAGGTAGTCATAAGGACTGCCGACAGATGTTAAAACTCAAAGCAATATAATTTAAACTGTGTTCCCTTTTGATTTTTTAAATTATTCATAGTGTGAATTATTTAAATTTAATAATTTGTACATTGTAATTATTATTGTTAGCCTCTCTTTCACGTCTATTGGTACTCCGAATAGTAATTTTAAACTTTTTTATACAGTTTGTTAATTCATCAAACGTATTATGGGCTGCACAATCTCAATACGTGTCGCTAGTCTGACGCAAGCTGTGCAAGTGCAAGACAACCGGTCACGCTTACTAGCATGTCATGAGGCGAAATTGTAAATTTATTTCCTGCCAAAAAATATCGCTCAGCGTGCCTAAGGCAGTTTTCACTTAAATAATAGAAAAGTTGATGTGCGACACCGCCAACTAGTGGCTAAGTATAGTAAAATAGATATATTATTTTTTTATTACTGTAAAACATATAAGTGTGCAAACTGTCATAGTAAATGGTGTCGGAGTATAAATACTAAAAAATCTATATCTTCTTCTATACATATAATGAAAATGAAGCAATTTTTAAAATTTTTGTCAGTCTGTCCGTCCGTCTGTCTGTCTGTTTGTTTGTTCCGGGTAATCTCCAAAACGGCTGAACCGATTTTGAACAAAATTTCACTGGCAGATAGCTGAATTTACAGCGGATTACTTAGAGTGCTCTAAATTAGACTAGTTCTTAACCGCGGCTTCATCCCCATTGCTATCTCCAAAACGGGTCGACCGATTTTCACGGAACTTTCACCAACAGATAGCGGATATCATAAGAAGTAATTTAATCTATTTTAATTTAAACTAGATGCTAACCGTGGCTTCACCTTTTTTTTTTAACTTGGGGAAATCCCTTATGGATACGCCACCCTGCCGGGGGAGAGGGTGTAACCAAACAATTCAGCGACCCAATTAAACACAATGTCTTCCCAGTACCCTCTGGATAGCTTCTGTGCCACTCAAGACCGTGCCCCACTTACTATTATCATAAGCCCAGCGACAGCGACAACGCAATAATTTTACCAACTTGTAGTTTTTATTTCGCATTATCTTCTGACCAACTTTATCAATTAACATGCCGTACAAAGTAAACTTTATCTCCATGAAATCTCCATTTTTATTTAGCTATTTGTTTTTATAAGTGGACTTTTTTGTAAAGCTAAAGGTAATGAATATTTTTGCTACAAATTTTATTCCTTTGTTTCAAACCATTTAAGAGGAGCACGTCATATTATTGCATTGTTGCCAACTTAAATTACATTTATTGTGATTAATTATCAAAAATATAAATATTTGCCAAAATAATAAGTAACCTTTAGCACTAAATACACCTTTCTACTTTTATTTACTTCTACGTTTCAGACATAATTTTCAATTTCAGATCAGTAGGACCAAGGATTATTACCCCAAACATCCAAACTTTACCTGTCTTTACAATATTAGTATAGATATAGTATCGAATGGCAAATGCAAAAGCTTATACTAATTATTCTAATCGTAAATTTACAACCCTGCTTTAATAATTCCAATACTCATCAGTATTTAGGTAACAAAATTTATCAAATATCTAAACAACACATGTCCTGATAAAACTCTATTAGATACTTTTGAGACTCATTTTCTATATCGCAATATAGTGTATATAGTATATTGTGTAGGTTTATATTTTCTAAAAAATCTTCAAAACTTGATTTTGGAATCACTCATTGTTTAGCTACGCCGTAATAGGTAATTTTTTGAAAACAAACATAAGTTGACTCAATTTTTGTCATTGTGCACCATATTTTGTTACTACTGGGTGTTAGGTTAGACGTCGGCAATATTTTTACAGGACAATCATTAGTTATTTTTGGTTCTAAATCAATAAATAAATTAATGCATAACATTTGACCTAATTATCTCGAGAAAAACATAACTGGTTTTCACTTAACATCAGTTGACTTACAGAAAAAGCGCGATGAATCGTCGTTTTCAATGTGCGCTGCCGCGCAGTCCGGCCCGCATCCTATACCTCGACCCGCACCCCACTTCCCATTGTTCGACATTTGGCATTTCGGCGATAAGGCGTTACGTAATGATTAATCTTGAAAGATCCCATTTAATTCTGTTCATTGAACCTAGGTGTGATTTTTTTACGTTTAAAGTATCGTTCCCATACTTTTAAAACATACCTTATCTAACGTTCTCTTTGTTGTGTATTATTATTAGTTTTAATATTATTATTTCAAATATGTTAAATGTGACCATGAACTACCCCACTATTGAAGGATGTTAACCTTTCAACAGTCACCTGGCATATGTCAGAAATATGAATATGAGAAGTTGTATGTCAAAGATGTGCATTAGCATGCATTTTTGGCTAATTTGTCTACAATAACACAAAGTAAATGTCATTAAAATCCATCAAGAATGTCATATACCACAAATTTCTGACTTTTGTCACTTACACTGGATTACTCCTTGCGTTTTATTGGACAAAATTACTCTATATGTTACTTTATAATATTAGTTATCACTGTGTCATGTTTCGTTCAGTGATTCAAAATTTCAAAATTGGTTCAGAACTTTCAGAGTGATATGCGGACACAGAAACAGACAGAAAGACGGACAAAAATTCTAAATAAGATATTTTTGGCTCCTATAGCGATAACAAAGCCCTATAACTCCGTTGTGGATAAAACTCAGAAGCCTGAATTAGAAGTAAATCTATTTTATTTAAAACATAAATTATTTTTAATATTGATATGGTCACTGTAAGATGTTGTTAGATTAGCTAATTATGTAATAGCTTAAAATTGAATATTCCGTAAGTAGGGACTTAATAAAGTAACCTACTTGGTATTATATGGTTTTCAAACGTTTTGTTTTTGATGGCATAGAGTACTTTTCAGTGTATTATTATATATCAAAGCTACAGGAGCTAGAATGTGTGCGAATAAATATTTGTAATCTTCCGATTCTCATTAACAAAAGGTTCGTAGTGGATTCGCATACAACGAAATTTCCGTGTAATCTAACGTTATGGAATTCAGTAGTAAAAAACCCCACCCTAAAAATGTTGATACCGGACCCTTTTAAGATTAGTTACACAACTAGCTATATGCATTCTATAATGAGCCTACAATCGTTACAAAACTTGTGTTCGTGCAACAATAGAATCATCATCATCACACTGTAAGAGACCCACTGCAGGACCATAGGACTCTTCCAGAAGGAAGGTATGGGCCGTAATGACCACGCCAGCCCACGACCTATTGGCGATTTCAAACTCTGAGAAATCTACAGTTCTATAGTTTTCCCACATACAGTAGTACTACAAGAACATTTTTCAGGTTCAGGTTTCCTTACAATGTTTTCCTTCACCATCAGCCGATGGTGTTACCGATTTAAATTAGTAAATGCACGGGAAATCCGAAAAATTCGTTGTTACATACCGGGGTTCGAATCTGCGGACGTCGAAATAATATTCCACAGGTAAAACCACTAGGTCACCACGACTCCCAATATATCCCACAATAGAATCAATGAGGACAAAATCGAGGATCCGGCAAATAAAAAAGTCGTCGGATGTGTCTTATAAATCTTATTACATGAAATAAAAATATTGTTCACCTCTATTTTCAGTAACTGCATTAAATGTTGATTTTACTGATCACACTATACTTAATAATCAGTATTCAAAAGCAGTAGAAAATATACTGTCTACGATGGTAGAGAGATTCCAAAAGCTTTGGTTACACAGCCCCTACACGTTCCGTTTCAGTGAATTAAAACGGAGGCAAGAAGCATGGTTGAAGATAGTACATAACATGTCGGCAACGGTTAGTCTTTCTTACGAGTTCAGCTTTAATTAAATCTCAATAGAAAGAAAATATCACTATAAAATACATAGTTTGTTAATCTGATAATTTCTAATATATAGGATAATGGATTAAAACTATTTAGTAGGTAGTAGAACCATGTTGTAGCTATTACGGGTTGCAGCATAAATGGGCCAGCTCTAACGGGGTAGTACCAGCCTTTCACAGAAAACCGACATGAACTTTTATTTTAACCTATACATACAAAAGTAAACCTTATTACATTTACCCAACATACATTGTTATATCTCAAAAGGATTATGCAGCGTTTTCGATGAAATCTCCCAAGCCGTTTGAATTTTTCCGACTTGTCCAAGAATTATCATTATATTTCAATCAATCTACACAAAACCTTGACAAATTTATATACTAAAACGTTCCTCATGAATTACTTTATCCACTGGTGAAAACCGTTCGAAGATCAGTTTTGTAGTTTTTGAGTTTATCGCGAACAGACAGACAGACAGACGCGGCAGGGGACTTTGTTTTATACTATGTAATGATGATAATGATTGTTCGATAATATATAGCTTACAATTTTCATTACTTTCTTATATAGTCTTAGTGAGCACCGAGTGTGGTATATAGTAGGTTGAAGTTCCAGGTATGTTGCTGATGATACATCCCATCCCATTCGATATACTATTACTATTCATATATCTAATGTACATGTTACATGTTACAGTAGATGGCGTTCGTGTCGTAGTTACAAATGTTTTTGAAAAAGCTTTTCTGTAATGTACACACCCACCCACTCACAATTTTACATTTCTTTAATATATTTTTAAAAAGCGCATGCGGAGCCGCTGGTAACAGCTAGTCTTAAAATAAAGGTAAATCTTTAGCTCAGTTTTTTTTTTTTTTGCTTTGTTGTTTTCTTATTTATGTGCTGTTTAATTTTTCACATGCGTGTATAAAAAAAATACTCGACCAATTAAAAAATATTTAACAAAAATGTCATATTCGTCATATTTATCGTACTGACAACTAGTTAACTCAGTTTTGTTGTGATGTACCAATAAGCTGAAATGAAGAAATTAAATTTATTTTTTATTAAAGCTCTGATAACAATAATGATGTGTTAACAGCTGAGTAAACATTAATAAACAATACAGTCTAAAGTAATATTAAGCAGCGATATTCTAACTACATAAATAATTTACTTGTGTGTAAAACTAAATTTTTAATCATAGACAATTATTGCGCAAAGAAAAATTAATACATAGTTATGACAAGATATTATATAAATACATACAAATAATGTACATATTACGTTTAGTATATGTACATATAATATAATATTTAGTACGTATACCAAATTATGTTATTTCACAGATATAATCTTTCAGAATATTGGTTGCTACAAGGGCCGCATCATCGCACGTACAAAATCGAAGCTAAATCCTGTCCGCGTAAATATATACTTATGTGTAGCTATTTGTTTACTAAGAAAGGGAGAAAAAAAAATTTTAAACAGTTTTAAGTTCAACCTAATTACAACCATGACACCTATTAATAAAGTCACGAATGTTCAAAATATTATCTAATACTTACGATAAAAGGAGCAAAGCAATAAATTACTCCCGTCACTTACAAATGAAAAGACAACATAAACAAGATTTAGTGTCAATTCAACCTTAACACGCAATGAATAAAGTATTGTTTCCCGTTATTCTGCGGGTTTATGCGTGGTTGGGGAGCCTTGACAAAACATTTGTACCACGGGTTTAAAATCGGTTATTTTGTTCAAAATTTAATATTATTTGTTAGTTTAAAGCTTAAAATATAACTTATTCAACATGTGTTTAGGGAAAGTAAGATACTCCGGCCGTTAAATTGCTTTTTTGGGTATTATTTTTGCTTCTTTTGAACACACTGCGGCATTGTGGAACGTACTTACATTGGCTGTGTTTCAAACAAACTAAACAAAACGAAAGCTCACGTTTCAAATGAGCTGTTATTTACCTAGACGTATTTTTCGCGTCGACCCGATATCTAGTTATTGCTGATCGAAGGACCACACCACCTCGCGAAGCGCGCGCCCTGCTTCCTAGTTGGTAAAATTTGTATAGGGTCTATGGTTACGCTATACATTAAATCATTGTAATACCGAAATATTTGTAGCTATCATGCCCTATCACACAGTTTTAAGATTCTCTAATGCGCTACAATCACTTATCATATGAGATAGGATAGATAGATAGAAAAGGATAGATTCAGAGGTCGGGCATCTGAATAATACTTTAAGTGAAATTTGTCATTGGTTTGCGTTAAATAACCTATTGCTAAATGCAGATAAAACGAAATGTATAAGATTTACATTACCCAATGTTAGACAGGTTGATAGTAGAATCAAGATCGAAGGGAATTTAGTAGGGTTAGTTGACAATACTGTATTCTTGGGAATTACATTAGATTCTAAATTACAATGGGGCCCTCACATTAAAAAACTGGCGAGCAGATTAAGTTCCGCTGCATTCGCAATACGTAAGATTCGCCAGCTTACAGATATTGCCACTGCTAGGTTAGTTTACTTCTCTTACTTCCATAGCTTAATGTCTTATGGCATTCTGCTATGGGGTACGGCTGCTGAGGTAGACACGATATTTTTATTACAAAAACGGGCAGTTCGGGCAATATATAATATGGGACCTCGCGAATCATTAAAAACGAAATTCGAGGAATTCGGTATCTTAACTCTGCCCTCCCAATACATTCTTGATAATTTAATGTATGTCCGGAAAAACTTTGAGAAACTGAATTTAGTTAAAGACCGGCATAATCTAAATACTAGAAACTGTAATAAACTGGTGGTCCCATGTTTCAGACTTAGCAAAACCAGTAATAGTTTTTTAGGTAATAGTGTTAGGTTCTACAATAAAGTCCCAAAGCATGTTACCGATTTGCCGGACTGTAAATTTAAGCGCCATGTCAAACGGGTTTTAGTTTCAAAAGGATATTATAGAGTGGATCAGTATGTGAATGATAGTGATGTCTGGAATTGACTCCTCTCTGTGCATCCACTAAAAGCATTGTTGTATAATGTATTAGAAATATATGTTAAAAAAAAATGTACCCGATCGAGTTTCTTGCCGGTTCTTCTCGATGACTGGGTTGTTTTCCGAACCGGTAGTAGTCTTTGACGTTCATAAGTGCCTTATTAGGGCCTAAACTGAATAAAGTATTTTTGATTTGATTTGATAAAAAAAACGAAAATTAAATTAATTTTACATGTTGTTTTTATCCATAGAACAGTCTTGCGTATGCTTAATTATATTTGGTATTTACACTTCATATGTCAATTGTCACAATCGCTGTTGACAATGACAGCCGACAGTTGTCAGACAAAAACGGATGTCAATGGTCGATCGAATAGGAGTAGTCTAATAAAACTTTCTTATTTTCTCTACTCGAGTTTCCAATTGTTAATATGTGATTGCTATTGATAATATCAATATTGGTGATAAAAACTTAAGTTTAATACGTTAAAATGGTTGACAGTAGTGATTCTGATGAATTTTACGACGCTGAAGAATTCACACCCATAAAGGGTTCAAAGTGAGTAAAACTGCGTGTACAACGTTGTATATTGGGACTTCTATGATGCTTATATTGTATAAACTCGTGAAAAATTAGTTTATGTTTGTTCCACTTCATTAATATATAAATATACGTTCATATACTACTCGAAAAGGTAGGAATATAAATGCAAACAGATGTTTCGAGCTCTTATTTTCCATCGTCCTTGATGGTTGCGACAGGTTGTTGAATATAAAAAATTTGGTCATCCATCGTTGCCAAACTCATTCAGCTGGAAAACAATGAGTTATTAGACCATACAATAATATTGTGTTGTAATAATTTAATAATGTTTTACATATGCATAGAATGATTCAGTTACGTCCAAGGCGTTTAAAGAAGTGCGACAACTTTATATTTTACTATGTGTGTATTTAAATCTAAGGCTTAATTTTAATAATAGATAGTATATGTAGATTATTTTGAGAATTCTAGTTACACTTTATATTATAAAAATGTGACATAAAAGAAACGCTATACTGTCTGGTAGTCAAGTAAACTCTTCTTTTTTTATTCTATGACCTAAGAAGCTGTGTTTACTTTCGAAATAAACGGCCAAGTGGAAAAATGTTTCCTTATATATATTTATTTTTATGGTTAAGTTAAGTTTATGTTTGTTAAGATTACATTTATTGGTTCTTTATTGAACAGAAAATGTTAAGTAATCGTTTATGTAACGCAAAGTCTGGTTGTCAGTATATAGATAGAAATATAATCATCATTATTATTTAACTTTTAAACACTTAGCTTTACAATGAAAATAATTGCAAATAACATTTATACAAAAATTCATTGAGAAACATTGATATAATTTAGTTCTTAGGAAGATATTTCAAAAATATACAAAAACTGATGTAAGATACAAGTTTGTACCAATTATTTTATCTCTTTATCAATGTTACATATTATTGCCATACTGTTATTTAATTTGTTGATTATGGCTGTGTTGGGACATTAACTGGATAGCTTTAATAAGTAAACAGTAACTATTGAGAAATTATATAGGTTTGTGTGCCCATAAAATAAGATACAGTTCTTACTGAACTAACTATACTCAGTGTAAGCTCTGTCTATGCCTTAAAAGTATTTTAAGAATATTTAAATCATTACAAAAATATTTTTTATAACATCATTTATCCCAATTCACAAATTTATTTTATCGAGTTATTACATTTCTGTATAACTGTAATAGTTTCAACCGATAAATTATAAACAATGATATCTCTATGGTAAAGATGCTGCTAACATTCCCTTAAATCTGTTGTTTAAAATGAAAATATAATATTTCCAATATTTTGTCTTGTATTGTTCATCTATTTTGTTTATAAATATTTGTAAAAATAATTTCAGGAGGTCATCACTATGCAAAAGTATAAGTGTGACAGAGAGCAAAGACACTACAGATAAAGATAAAACACCAACACCAAAGACAGGGGACTTAGTGTTGCCCATGACAGGCATAACAAGTGTTCCACCTCCAGAACTCACTCCGGAAGATGATAGAACTACGATTAAAAATGTATGTTATCTTTACTGTACATTCACAACGGACATTAAAGAACATTACATTACACAGTAAATTACATCACAGTAACAACATGATTTTTGGAGTCCATCAATGCTTGTCACAAGAAGCCATATAACCACATATTTTATTATTTTAAGTTTAGAAATTATTAAATTGAACACAGAATTTCCGGATAAAAATTTAATCACTTTGTGTCCATGGCCTTTGAACTAATTGAGTCTCAAATTGCTACTGACCTTCTGATGGTTGTGAAATATAACCAACCTGTGACTAACAAATAATATTTATGTTTGTATCTAATATTTCAAAGTTTATTTATAGAGTTGCATTTGACAAGTTTTAATATTTGAGATCTATAGATTGAAATTGGATATATTCAAATGTCACAAAGTTTATGGACTTCTTCCCAATCCCTTATTACATAATTTCACCCTTTTTTGCATCTCCCTCAAAATGGGCTGCAATTTTCCAATTGATGTATAACAAACTTGATTAACACGTTGACTGCCAACAACAAGATATCTCATAGAATCTCTCATATCTCATGAACTTGCCCAACAGCCCCACTACAAGTTATCTTGTCTAGATGCACTATTTGTACAGCTACGGACAAAGTCATAATATATCAGTGTAAATATAGATTGCTGGTTTTAGGAAAGAGATAAAAAAATAGTTTACATGATTTGCAGTTTCAAATATAAGAGATAGTATAGGAGAGAGAGGAAATAGTAGGATATTCAAAAATAGGAGACAATTCTTAACTTTTTTTTTCCAATAACAAAATATTTTTTACTTCTTGATTGTTACATTTACTGTAATTACCATTTTTAGTACACATTATAATAAAAAAAAATGGCTTCGAGACCAGTTTCATGAAAAATCTCGTGACAGTCAATGTCTGAACAGAATTCCTTAGAATTTGGTTTACATTATAAATATTATAGTAAAATTTGTGATTACCTAAAAATTAGCCATCATTCATTTTTAGGTTGTTCAAGGTCGCCGAAGATTCCAGGAGCTTCGACGATGCATGCAGACAGAGGAGGAATATGATGGGGTCACTGATGCTGCTGAGGCAGTGGATCACCAGACTATCACATTAGAACGCCCATTCAAGTCAGTTATACTTCTGCTATATTTATGCTATATAAACATGTGCATAGGCATATAAGTCTCAAATACCGTGTCTTCTTAGACAATTGTCTGAATTCCTATTTGTATTTCTTACAAACCTAATTCTTACATGGCTTGCGTAGCCGGGCCAAAATACAGATGAATTAAAAAGTACATGAAGCCACTTTCTAGATCTGTAAAAAACATATATATATAATGAGTAAAAAATGTGAAAGTTTCAGAATTGTTAATTATAACAACTATGAATTAATGTTATGTTAATAAGCTGTTAAATATGTGGTTATATATAATTAATCTCGTATTTATTTGTGGTAACATCTCTAATTGTAATTTATATCTACAAATCTACAATCAAATTACATGACATTCTAAATTATCATAAGCCCTCATGATTTTTAAACACTCTTTGTAAGTATAGTAATTCAGTCATATATATACTAGTTAGTGGTTGTTCAAAATTTTTTACTTTTTTTTTGTTTCAACATTGTAGTTTTATATTTTGACAAAGAAGCCTAAGGTTATCACTTTAATTGCTTTCCTTATTCATTTTTTGTTTGTATTTCTGCGGTAATGTACATTATGCGTAATTTTTTAAATTATTTAAATACATACAAAGCCTTTTATGGTGTGGAAAAACTAACTATTTTCAATATTTTTTATTGTTAATACTAAGTTCTTCAATAGCTATTAAATAAATAAAAAGGAAATAAAGACAATTGGTGGAGAAACAGAGGAAAAAGGTCCTGATTTGTTTCTCTCCACCTTTATATGTATAGATACGTCACTTGATACACGTTCCAAATTAGTTGTAGCTAATGATAACGGCACTGTCAAAAAACCCTGACACAAATGTGTGTAATTTGTCTAATGGTGAAATTATATATTTAAAAATGACTTAGACAGGGGTTTAAAGTGATTATAACTCATTGGTTATAGCATGCCTGTTAATTGTTAGTTTTGAATCCTTGCGAATGAGCCAGAGCTTTCGCTGGAGGAAACCTTTGTCATAAAATCATAGCAATCATAGCATGTCTGACTAGCTACTACTCTCAAATTGAAAATCTGTCGCTCATCACCTACAGGTGAGTTCAGGAAACTGTATTTGAGAACCAGTACCCCGCTAGGCTTAGGGTGGTTACCATCTTGGACCACCCACATAGTCATTTACTATCAAATTCGGGTCAAACGCTAAAATCTATATAGTACTAGCGGGCCCGGCAGACGTTTACCAGCTTCGATAGTAAAAAAAATCATAAAAGCCAACCGCAGCGCCGCCTACCCTGTCCAATTGTGAATCTAAACTATCTTGAATGTACGTGAACGTACAGAAAAAAAAATCATTAAAATCGATGCAACCATTTATGTGGACTTCTGTCACATATACACAGACAGAAGAATTGTATATATAGAGACATACAATAATATCTGAAGTGTATAAAAAATAATAATTAGTATATATAACAAAAGTAAATATCATATTTTTTAATATTCTGCAAGTAAAATTTAAGTTATCACAAAAATTCACGTTGCTTTTTTATCACCAGGGCACTAATTTGTTATGCTAAAATATTTACACATTATTTTTTCAGAATAATATCACATGACACAATGAGTCTGCAGAGTATGACTTCATTGGGCAGAATTGGCAGACTGCTTAGCGGAGCTTCTGAATCACATCGTAAGTACATTTCTGACTTTTTTCAATACTGTTTAGTAAGCATTTTATTGCAGTTTTCAGAGGTCAGTAACTCAACAATGATATCTATTGCAGTGCAATGAACCATTGTCTCGATAAATCAAATATATGTATTAGAGAATATGACCTCAATCGGACAAGTTGTTGTAGAAGTCACATAATTACTAGCAGACGGTACCAACAATAATAAATTTACTAATATGTATATTTACTTTTTTATATTTGAGGATGTAAATTAAAAATTTTAGTTCATAAATCCAATGTTAAGCTTTTAGTACACCGATCAAGACGATGTTGGTACTTCCAAAATAATGTTGGCTAAACATCATCATACTTGGAGAACATTTCCTTGTAGACTTAAAACCTACAATCATGAGTGAAAAAAAATATTGTGGTGAAAAGCTGGAGTAGTGTTTAACTAGCATTCTCAAAGTAAAAATTATCACCAAGTATTTGTGAGGTTGCCACGTCAGTCTCCTTTACTAGGCTTAGCTTGTTCACCCACATAGTCAGTTAATGTCTAGTGAAATTGTTACTTGAGTCTGTAGGAGCCTCAGGCTCACTACTATAAAGAATCTAGACTGACACGGACAGTGTAATAATAATACTCGGAATGCGTAAAATAGACTGTTTATTCATAACTCAATATATGGTATTTATAGAGATACGAGATTGTTTATTGTTTATTTGTTTGAACGACATTCTATTTACAATATATACAAAAGTTTCAGCCAGTCTGTCAAAGCGGATGACATACTCTGTAGCTATAAGTCTATTAGTAAAAAGAATCTCAAATTTCATATGAGAATGAGTTGTTCTAGTAATTTTCACAAGTTTCCTTGCATAGTCTACAAATATTATTTTAAAAGTTTTCTTTTATGCCTGCTTACTTCCTGAATTCTTTGTCTGGTATACAGTTCCTGGTAAGTGGACACATATATCTGCTATAAACTTTTACCATTTTGTTTATTCATTTAAACTGGTGTAGATGTTAGCAAAAGACCTTTGAGAAAGGTTACACTTTATGGGTTTTAATTAAATGCTAGATTTTTGGAGAACAGGATCATCCTAAAGACTGATAGAACCCATGTAAAATGCCACTGCAAGTATCATCAGTTATCATAATTCTGCAGTAATTCATCCATTGCTCGGGCTGTGCATCTGCTGTGTCCCAGATCCAATGGTGTAGTTAGTAAACAAAGTTGATAAACAAATCTTTCTAAATCAGTCTTCAGTTCAAATTGACTGTAGAGGTTGCAGTAACCACTTAACATCAGATGACCTGCACGCCTGTTTGCTAATGTCTATATGGGTTGTAATTTTTTTGTCTGTCATTTGTACATATCTATGAGGAAAAGAAAGTAAAGCGGTACATACTGCGAGGGTTTTACGAAATATCACTATTTCTATATCTGTTGGGAAGCAGCAATGCTCGATCTGACGTATTTCAGTGTGATTGTTTTAATTGACCCAAGATGTTCACATTTAATATCCAGGATTAGACCAATATCCCTGACAGGAATCGAATAGGATATCTCATTTAGCGAGGGATTGCATAATTTACAATCAGTTGAATTGAAACACACTCTTTCACTACTTTCATATCGATGGTAAATAGATTCATTGACTAACAAATTATCGACTGACTTTCCATGTACATAGTTAGTCTTTCCTCGTTAATCAATAGTCATTCGAAGTTAGTCGTTAGTATTTCGAAGTTAGTCGTTAGTCTTTCGAAGTTAGTCGTTAGTCTTTCCACCGTCGTTATTATAAGCAAGTAACTTAAAACGGTGAAGAAAAAAATATACGTTAATATTTTATAGCAAATATCCGTGATACGGTTTCCATGCCTTCGGCAGCATCAAGAGAACCGTCTACGATATCCGATGACCCTCTGCCCTCAGAAAACAGAAATCAGAATGGTAAGTCCTAAATATATAACAATTAGATTGTTTATCGCTTGCATAACATTTCATTGATTAAACCAGTCATAATTGAAATCATATAGTACATAGATGATAATAATGCAGTTGATTCGTTAATCGCATGTCTTTGTTTTTAATAGAGGACATATAATTGTTCATTATGAAAATATAAATCTGCGAAATTTTATTTTAATGGCCTTTTACATATATTAAACTGACCTTATGTTTTATAAATATAAAAACTAGATCATGCCTGTAAACAAATACTGGGTGAAACATTATGTACCAACGACAAGGAAAAAACTAATTGACTACCGACTCATATACAGTTTTTGTACGTTACTCAAATTGCCTTTCCAGCGTCGATATTATGTTGTTTTTGATATGAAATGTAACAACGTTTTAAAGGTTTTATTAGTCCAAAACACTTGTAAATATGCGCTAATGTAGGAAATGGTGTACGTGTACGTTAAATTAAATGTCTGTCTATTTATATGTTTGTTTATTTTGAATTCCTGTGGTGTCTTATTTAACATAACTAAATACAATAAAATTTCTTGTGCTCCATCCTGATTAACGAACTAATCTCTTACACTCAATTTATGATAGACTTCAAGCGTTATGGTTGTCGATACAATCAAAATTTAATATCTGATTTATGAAAATACATAAATAAAAGTATCTGTACGGAATTACTGGAACAGCAGTATTATTTTTGTTGTAATTTAAGAGTTTGTTGATTATTAATTATTTTAATTAAATAGGTATATAGGTATAGGTATGGTTAAAATACTATTGTCACATATGATATCGATCTATATACAAAATAAACCGTTTTGTTGGTATATCTTATATATGATTAATAATAGATTATAGGTAAAGAACCTAACTGAATAACGGGAAAAGATTATTAAATGCACGTTAGGCATTTAGCCTTTCCACCGTCAATATATTTCTATGGAATATTTAACGAGATTTTTTCGGTATGTAATACGGTAATATTCTGATAAAAAACGATTAAAACAGAAGTTCTGCATAGTTAAATATGTAGGGGGAGAATAAGGGTAATGCTAGGTTTTCCATCAGCGATATATTTAATCGAATATTTAATGGTATATAATTGCACATGAAAACGATTAAAATAAAAGTCTTGTTGAAATAAAAAATTTCAGCACTTTGACATATGTGGGGGTTGAACTAGGTGTCGCTAGTGTTAAAAATTCGGTTCAGTTCTAGCTATGGCAGAACCGGATGTGATAGCGAGCACGAAGGCGAACAGCCTTAAACAAAACCGGGGCTCGACGGTCGCCACCGTCGCGGCGTCCGGCGCGTCCCTCGCGCGCCCGGGGGGACTGCACGTACTCAGCGGGCCCGTCGCACCGCCTAGGAAGAAGAAGCGAAGTCAGTTCTCTTTGCTATAGCTTGCTATCATTCTCGTCAGGGGTCGTGAGCGTTACTTTACCGGGTGGCAGACGTGGGGGAGGCGGGTTTCTAATACCGTAACGCGATGATATATAACTAAACTTGTTCCACCCCCTCTCTCCCCCATCATAGATCAGTTCTCACAACTCTTGGCGAGCATAAAAGTAAAATGGAGTGAGTTTTGAATGGATTTCCTTGCATGCATCTATCGACTATCGGGTATTTTCGGCGGTACCGGTGGAGGAGGTGTCTCAGCCTAACGCGATTGACTGGCTTAGTGTCCACTCAAGTATTACGTAAGCACCAGAGGGGGCGGGAGGGTTCTTTGATTTATTTATTTTTGATAACATAAAAGATGGGGTATCTCAATGTAAGTACGTAATACTTGAAAGGCTCCATAGTTCTGGTATAATTCTCGTCAGGGGTCGTGAGCGTAACATTTAAGTCGATTAACGGTATTTGCCGGTCCGTATGGAAGACGTGGGGGAAGGAGAGCAAGGGGGCTTCTAATACCGTAACGTGATTGATTGGCGTAGTGATGTTATTTAAGCAAACTTGTTCCTCCCTCGTTTTTCCCTCGCCATAAATACGTTTTCACAACTCTTGGCGGGCATAAGAGGAAAATGGCATGCCTTTTGAGTGGGTTTTCCTGCATGCATCTATCGATTGTTAACGGGTCTTTTAGGCGTTATGGCTGTGGGATGTGTCTGATAGTAACGCGATTTACTGACTTGGTAGTACTTTTTTTTTTGGAATTTGTCCTTCTCTCTATTTCTCCCTGCCATAACTCCGTTCTCACGACTATTAACGGGCGTAAGAGAGAAATGGCGTATATTTTGAATAGGTTTCTTGCATGAATGTACACAAAGACGATGGCAGATGTAAACAATTTGAAAGTTTTTTTTTGTTTTTTTATTTGTATTAGATAATAACGATAACTACTGATTTGATTTTGAAAATTCCTTTTCTGGTAGAAAGTTATGTTCACCCTGAGTGTTATATTGTATTGCTATTACTGCGAACGAAGTAGCGGGTGGTCGCTAATGTAAGATAATATTCTATTGTCCTTGGTTCATACCAGAACCTGGTTCTTGGACACTTTGATTCGTACTCAACATTGGAATTTGATTAGTACAAGAAGAGATTTGTAGACATGAACTTATGTATTAAAGTTTATTTAATTACAATATTAACCAATGTTTTTATAGTCTGGGAAAAATCGTCGCCAAAACTATTTCTGTTCAAATTAATAAATTTGCAATGTCATTAATAATAGTAATTAGAGTTGAAAATGAAATGACATTCTATCAAACTCGTATTTAATATTCTAACTTGAGCACATCGCCGGTGAAAAGGTTAATTGCTAACGATAGTTACAGTCTTTACATGTTAGCCAATTAGTCTTTCCACCGTCGATACTATGTATTTTTCCATTAAATGATCATGCAATTGTTAAAAACCTTTTTTTTTATTAAGTTGAACAGAAATCAGTTATTTTTTCATTAACAATTTCGGAAGCTTTTTCTGTATTATAATATTTCAAGCAAACCATATATTTGTACTAATGATTTCAGGTTTAGCCAAGGTTTCCCAAACTTTATTACTACGACTACTTTGGGCGTTGTAATTGTTTTGCAACGCCATTCAAAAAGAAAATACTCGTAGGTAGCTCGAACAGACAGTAAAACTGTCTCTCAAAGAAAATAAATTACGTACATAAATGATATTAATAAAAAAAAAATTGGCTGTCTCATTTATATTTCAAGGCTTATCCGACTACTTGTGCATAGCATATCACGATTCCCCTTGTATAAACAGTTTGGGAACGTCTGGCTTAAATTTTTTATGCATTGCATTTTTTATTTAATTTCTGCTTTATAACTTAGATGAACACGCTTAACATATGCTTGTAACCTTCTTGAAAAAGCTACTCAAACTCGGCATTATTAGGAAGTGTCACTGTAAAATGGATGTTCTTTTTTGTATATTGTACCTACTGATAAACCTATAATTTTAACTGTATTTTAATCGTAAATAGTTTCTTTTTCCTCATTAGGGGAAAAGCCATTACTTTGATTTTAGTCGAATAAACAGATTAATTTGTCTAATATTAATTATACATAACGAATCCTTCCTAGTTTCGCTGATATATCAATTAAACATGCAAAAAATAAATCATATCATATTTCTTATAATAGGGACGATTAAGTATTATGCAAGCAATTTTTAGTGATTTTTAATAAACTATCCTCTATAATTATAACTCCTACGCCCAATATTTTGTTTTAATTTGTGTTAAATATTTATTAATAATTAAATTTCTTATAAAAAAAAGTAATATAATATAAATCCATAATTCTGTTTTTTGATTAATTTTAAAGAAAAACTTACAAATCAATCAATTAAATTGGGCATAGCACGACTCTCTCTGCCTGCAATCTGTAAAAAAATATATATTAGGTACTTTTGATTCAAAATATTTATGTTATTTAATATATGTGATACATTTTTAATTGCTGGTGAAAAAGACAGACGAAGTTGAAGGAAAACTTAATATTTTAAAAAAACAACAGTTAACAATTTTTTGTCGTTAACAAAAATTGTAAATTGTTAATTTTTGTTTTGAACTTTTATCCTTCTGTCAGAAGAGGAGATAATATTATACTTCCCGATTGCAAAGACCTGCTTACGTAATACTTGAGTCCCGTCTTACGCGCTTTTAACGCAAGCTTTTAACAACAAGATTTAAGATATTTATGTCACCGTTAAAATTGACAAGATAAATATTGTATACAACAGATAAACTGCACGGATCGCAATCGTTGTCGACGACTGACGGCGACAACTTGAGTGTTTGCACGACCGACACCGACGACTATCGATATGTAGCGCATCGAACAATCGAGAAGCCGCAGTTGGAAAACCTAGTTGTCGAGGTATTTGTGATTCTTACACATCATCTTCTTATCCGTGTCCCAGTAAAGTACGCTTAAACACAAAATGTGCTCTTTATACACGTATGATTCTTGACAAAATCCATCCATATCCTCTTAAATCTTCTTTGCGTATAGTGTTATTGGTAATTCGACGTATTCCCGTCAGGAGGTGATAGGGGTAACTATTTGTGATAATTGAAATCACCATATGCACTATGCATATGTATACATATGTATGTAGGTTTTCGTCATTGTCCCCTCTAAAGGAAATCTCCCGCTTTTCCGAGCTGTATGATCTTCGCCTCGGCCAACAACAACAGCAACCTCCTTCCATACCGCAAGCTGGGGGCGATAAATTAACTGGGTTAATTTTTATCAAAGTAACAGAGTGTAAGGAAAACATTATTTATACGAAAATCAGTTTGGTTTTGTTTATTGAAACCAGCATGACAATTAAATCTTTATTTATAAAAATCCAGTGTCATGATGTTTGTTTACGTGATCTTCGAAATTACTCAACCGATCTTCATGAAACATTAGCATTTATGTATAAGTTGGACCAACTTGAGAAATAGGATAATTTATATTTCGATTAATGGCCTCAATATTTTTTAATTACAAATTAAATGATCGTTAATTATTATTATTTGTATTATTTCTTAGTTTCATCAGTTACGAACAGATGGCGGTTTATATTAGTTTGTTAACAAATAACTGTAGGGCCGATTGTTTTCGATATCTCATAGATGGCGCTACGTTTTAATTTTGAATGTCTTTTTCAACTCCAGTTTACTTTATAATGCACATGTTCTGTTAATCTATTTAATACGTAACCTTGCCTTTTCTGTATGAAGTTTTTAGGCAGACTCATTACCTCATAATACCAAATACTTTATCATAATTTTAATTGAAGATGTAATAACTGAGCCACAGCAACACGTGACCGGATCAGGTAGTTATATATAAGTTTTAACGTTACACCACAATATCATCTGATGGTCGGTGACCATGTTGCCCAAGTTGGTAAGACAAGCTTAGAGATACAAGATGATGGTGGTTTCTATGATAAGGTCAAATTGTTTCAGGCTCCACCATCGAATGCTTTGAACCAGTCGATGGCTCTGCCGAGTCCTGCGAGTACTATCGAGTCACTCACTAGAGAATTTCAAGATTCCTTGGAATTGTCTCACTCCAAATATGGTAAAAAAAATTCTTATACGTCTATTGGATATTATGAGAAATCGTTCAGACGATTTTCAGTTTATAAAGGAAATTATTCGCATCTATGTAATACACTGTGCAGTTAGGTAATAAACAATTTAATTATCATTAAATATAAATTGTGGTATTTATAATGTTTTGGTAGGTAGTAGAGGCACGCTGAAGCTATTACTGGTTTCAACATGGATGTGTCGGCTCGCCCGCGGTACTACCACCTCCTCATAGAAAACCAACCAACGTGAAGTAATAGTGTTTGCATTGTTGCGTTTCGAGTGAGAGCGCCGGAGGGCCATCTTCTCTCCCCTATCCTCCCCCCCCCCCCTCCAAAAATATAAGTAAAAATAATAAGTAGTCTAGGACTAGAACCATCTGTAAGTGGTAGAGCCACGCTGAAGCTATATTACTGGTTTCAGCACGAATGGGTAGGCTCGCCCGGGGTAGTACCACCGTCTCACAGAAAACCGACGTGAAGTAACAGTGCTTGCATTGTTGTGTTTCGTTCGGTCAGTGAGAGCGCCGGAGACCCACCTCTCCTCCCCTTCCACTTACCCTTTCCCCTTCCCTTGCCTCCCCCCCCCCAACACAGGCTAGCAACGCACTTGTGACTCCCGTGGTGTTGCAAGTGTCTATGGACGGTGGTGATCACTTAATCAGGTGACCCACATGTTCGTTTGTCTCACCTGATATAAAAAAAAATATATATAATTTATGTATTATTTATTTATTATACGCTTTTGTTATAAGTTTTTGCTCGTGGCTTAGCCTGTTTTAATGTTGATTTGATCCATATGTGTTTTTTTAATGAAAGGTATATTTTTGATCTGAGCACAATCTCATCTGATGTTAAATGGCGATGTGGTCGAAGATGGCAAACACGCCTAAACCCAGAGACTAAACAACTGTTTCTCAAATGCGTGTGCCGGAACACGCCGACAGGTGCTTACCGTGTTGGCATCACGATGTTTCCCTTCACCACGCGCTCCGGCTCTGTTGCTGGGATTCGAGCTTACGTCCATCGACGCTGTGTCAGAACACACTATCAACTAAACTATTATCGCTTTGGTCTTTTGTCTACGAGTAGAGTCAGGAGGCAAGGTGTATGCAAAATTTCTTGATGATCGGTTGAGTAGTTAAGGCATGAATGCGAACAAACAAAACTCACATTCCCATTTATAATATTAAATTGGGATATTCACGTTAAGTGACTATCATTTCCCACGTGCGTACATAAGTATATACAGTTTTTTATTCTCATATATTGCTCATAATTATGTTACAATTTCGTATTTTGCTGTGCAAATTATTTGTTACTCTAAACTAGGCATGGAACATCCTTGTAAATGTGAATGTAAGTTTGTTTTTTTGTTCTGCTTTCATGCATTAACAATATAACTGATAATCATGAATTTTAAAAACAGAATTACAGAAAAATGTATTTGTTACCTTTTATCTACGAATAGATGTATATGGTAATTTGATACAGGATAAATTGTATAGGTTGCCTTTTATAAATGAAAAAATGTATAGGTTACTTTTTATACAGGAAAAAATGTATAGGTTACTTTTTATAAATGAAAAAATGTATAGGTTACTTTTTATACAGGAAAAAATGTATAGGTCACCTTTTATCGAGGAAAAAAATGTACTAATTCGAATTAATAGGTTAAATTTACATGAAGGTAGTTACTTATGTTACAGATATATTAGGCTTGTAACATCCTTACTTTCTAACTAATATTATAAATTCGATTGCGAGTTTGCTTGTTTGTCTTTTTGTTTGTTACGGTTTGACACCTTAATAACTCAACCAATCATTATGAAATTTTACATACACTTTTTTAAGGGTAGAAAAACAGATAGGAGATTAAATATACATGAATGCGAGCGAAGTCGCGAAGAAAAGCTAGTTACATTAGTGGTATTTTTGATTTTTGATATGGTAAGTGTACAGTGCAGTGGCCCTTTACAGCGAGCGACTTGTCCTCCGCGAGCGCGTGCTCCTCCCGCACGAGCGAGCGCGCTCCCCCCGCCGCTAAGCACCCCCCACACCCCACTCTCGACAACAAACAGATTAACAAAGGTATATTTACTTTTCACTAACTCCAAAATATATTGTTAAAAGAAATGTGACTTTGAATGTGTCAAGTGTATACACTCAGAGGGAATGAAACTTTTTTGACTTTGAAGTGAAATTTTGAATTCAATTCTGATTATTACATTTAGAATTAGTATATATGCAGTCTCACATACACTGAGGGGTAATTTATTTCATACGCACATCATTATAATACTTATTTGAGTTTTTTCCTGAATGGATTTATTAGTTTTTCCATATTTATTACATTATATTTAATATAAATGATTACATATAAAAACACTAGCTAATTGAATAATAAAATAAAATTTGACCAAAATACAACAAACATCTCATTTCTTTACAGACAAACAGTTTTTATTTGTATTTACTAATAATTTGCACTTTAGTATGCACATGCGCATTGGAACGCAAACTTACCATGTTGCCATGGCAACGATAAGAATATTTACTATAGTAACGGTAACACATAACGCATAAATAAAAATTATAAAAATCCTGACCATGCCATAAGAAGTTTTATTTCAAAAAGACTTGAATGAATCCTTTCATGCATATGTCAGAAATTATTCAAAAATTTTTAAGCGTGTCTGTGTAACTGCTAAAGCTAAATTTTTAAGCAATAAAGTTCTTGGATCTAATAATAAGACCAAGACTGTCTGGCATATTATAAATAAAGAATTAGGAAAATCCAAAATTACTGATAATTCGCATAATTTGAATGTTGACGGAGTACATATTTCAAACAGTTCAGAGGTAGTAACTGTTTTCCAAGATTATTTCACTAACATACCTTTACAGGTAACAAAAAATATTACTTCATCAGCCCAAGGTGCCGTATCGTTACTAAAAAATCTGAGTGCACCTATAAATTCAAAATTTAATTTCACATCTATTAGTGCAGATGAAATAATAAGGACTTTTAAACTCTTAAACATGAAACATACCGAAGATATCTGGGGAATGTCGGTAATAGTAGTACAGTCCTTAATTATTAATATTTCATCATATTTGGCTAATATATTTAATCAGTGTATAGCAAAAGGAACCTTCCCCGATTTAATGAAAATAAGTAAAATGGTTCCTTTATTTAAATCAGGCTGTAGGAGTAATCTTGGAAATTATAGACCAATTTCTGTACTGCCGTCCTTAAGCAAAATTTTCGAGAAGATTATGCTTAAACAATTATTAGGATATTTTAAAGCGCAAAAGATTCTGGATGGTCGACAGTTTGGTTTCACAAAATCAAAATCAACTACTGACGCTGGTGCAACGTTACTAAGTCATATTTTTCGAGCTTGGGAGGGATCGCAGGATGCAATTGGTGTGTTTTGTGATCTGTCTAAGGCTTTTGACTGCGTTGACCATAGTACCCTTATTTTGAAATTAAAACACTATGGTGTTTGTGGAGCTTCTCTCGACCTTCTAGTGTCCTATTTAGAAGATCGTTGTCACAAAGTTAGTGTAGACGGGGTTACGTCAGCTGGATCACTGACTCAAATTGGCGTCCCACAGGGTTCTATTTTAGGGCCATTTTTGTTCTTAGTATATATAAATGATCTACCGCTAGTGGTTGATAACTGTGCTGACATGGTTCTTTTCGCGGACGACACTTCAATTATATTTAAGGTAAAAAGAATAGATTCAGAGCTTAGTTATCTAAATAATACTTTAAATAAAATTTCCGACTGGTTTGCGTTAAATAATCTATTGCTTAATGCCAACAAAACAAAATGTATAAGATTTACCTTGCCTAATGTTCGGTTTACTAATAGTAGAATCGAGATCGATGGGAATCTAGTAGGCTTAGTTGACGATACTGTGTTCTTGGGTATTACACTTGATTCAAAGTTACAATGGGGTCCTCACGTAAAAAAATTGGCGGGAAGACTAAGTTCTGCTGCATTCGCAGTTAGAAAGATTCGCCAGCTAACAGATATTGCCACTGCTAGGGTTGTCTACTTCGCTTACTTCCACAGCTTAATCTCTTATGGTATTTTGTTGTGGGGTACAGCAGCTGAGGTGGACACCATATTCCTATTACAAAAACGAGCAGTTCGAGCAATTTATAATATGAGGCCTCGCGAATCATTAAAGACTAAGTTTCAGGAATTCGGTATCTTAACTCTGCCCTCCCAATATATTCTAGATAATTTAATGTATGTCCGCAAAAATTCAGATATGTTGGATCTAGTAAAAGACCAGCATAATTTAAATACTAGAAACAGCAACAAATTGGTCATTCCATGCTTCAGGCTCACTAAATCCAAAAACAGTTTTTTAGGTAATAGTGTTAAGTTTTATAATAAAGTCCCAAAACACATTACCGATTTGCCTGATAGTGAGTTCAAGAACCATGTCAAGCGGGTTTTAATATCTAAAGGCTATTATAGGGTGGATCAATACGTGAACGATTGTGACGTCTGGAAATGACGCCCCTCTCTGTGCATCCACTAATAACGAATGTGAATATTTATATTACTATAGAAATATATGACATGAAAAAATAAACCAGATCGAGTTTCTTGCCGGTTCTTCTCGATGACTGGGCTGTTTTCCGAACCGGTAGTAGCTTTGACGTTCATAAGCGCCTTCTCAGGGCCTAAATTGAATAAAGGATATTTTGATTTGATTTGACTAATAATATATAATTACACCATCCTCATGTGTGAAAACAGCCAAAGTACTCGATGCTGACTCAAACAGATGCAGGTTATTACGACGTGAAAACTGCATCAGATAATCCTTCAAATCAAATCAAAAACACTTTATCCAATTTAGGCCCTAAGAAGGCACTTATGACCGTTAAAACTACCACCGGTTCGGAAAACAACCCTGTCATTGCGAAGAACCGGTAAGAAACTCGATCTGGTTTATCTTTTTAACAAATATATATAATATTTAGAATATATTGTAATATAAGTGTAATATAAGAATATATTAAATGTCACAAACGTTTTTAATGGATGCACAGAGATGAGTTAATTCCAGGCATCACTATCGTTCACATATTGAACCACTCTATAATATCCTTTCTTTAGCCTTTATTCTTAGCCTTTAGATCTGCCTTTTGAGACCAAAACCCGCTTGACATGGCGCTTAAATTCGCAATCCGGCAAATCGGTAATATCCTGTAACTTGCATCGGGTATCGAGTCACTATCTGATCACAGTTTGATCGGAACCACGTATCTTGTTAAGCATTACCTTTAACAGTTTGACCACATCTCGATCAGTTGTTACATATCGCAAGTTAGGACTTAGTTTAAATATTACTTGTAATTCTTGATTCCGTCTTAATTCTAAGGTATAAAAGAGGTTTTTAAAGAATTCGTTTTGGGGTTTTATAGGTGAGCAGGACCCTCGGGCGGGAGGGGGAGGTGGTGGGGGGTCCCGCACCCACAGCGAGGGTCGCGCCCCCCACACCGGGCACTCCAGCCTCGGCTCTGCCACTAGGTGCGTACAACTTCTCTAATACATATGAGCCATTCTGTGACAAATCGGTTTGAATTTTTTTAAATTTTGTTATATACGAGGTGTGTTCAAAAAGTAAGGGGACTTTTTAAATTTCGCGGGCAACGTACTTTCAATTATCGATTTTTTTGTTATGTTATGTTGGTACACTCTTTCCGAACATCTGTACCAAGTTTCAAGTGTATAGCATTTTTTGTTTGGTTGTGAGAGGCGTAAAGGTTATAAGTGTTTTACGTACTCGGAGATTCCTTGCTATCGAAAAATATGGATCAAAGGATTTGCATCAAATTTTGTGTAAAAAATAAAATAAAGTGCTCCGAAACACTTGAAATGTTGACAGTGGCATACGGTGAAACTGTTCTAAGTAAAAAAAATGTTTACAAGTGGTACAAACTCTTCCAAGATGGCCGGGAAGATGCCAATGACGAGCCTCGCTCTGGACGTCCAAGCACGTCAACAACTGATGAAAACGTTCAAGCAGTGAAGAAAATTGTTTTGGAAAATCGTCGAATCACTATCAGAGAAGTTACTGAGGATGTTGGTGTATCGCTTGGCTCGTGCCATGAATTTTTTTCTAGCGTTTTGGGCATGAGACGTGTGTCAGCAAAGTTTGTTCCGAAATTGCTAAATTTTGACCAAAAGAACCGTCGCATGAGCATCGCTCAAGAACTGTTGAATGACGTCAACGACGACCCATATTCACCGGATTTGGCCCCATGTGACTTTTTCTTGTTCCCAAAACTAAAGAGACCTATGAAAGGACGGAGATTTGTAACGATTGAAGAGATAAAGACTGCATCGCTGGAAGAGCTCAAGGCTATACCGAAAAGTGCTTATGAGAAGTGCTTTGAGGATTGAAAAAACCGTTGGCATAAGTGTATTGTATCTGAGCGGGATTACTTTGAAGGGGACAACATAAATATTGATAAATAAATAAATATTTTTTCTTAAAAATACAAAGTCACCTTATTTTTTGAACACACCTCGTATTTTAGTACCCCTAAGAATAGCCCTCCTGGTAAATTTTACATTTTTTATTACTCGTTCAAAAGTTTTTTTTTTGTTTTTGGACATATTTTTTTATTTTATACTTTAAATATTCTAAATTTGTGCGTTTTTTTGTAAAGTTTTTTGAATTTGTAAACTCTTTTATTGGGTTTTTTATTTTAAATTTCTATCCATTTCTCAACATCTAAGTTCGGTTTGGTAATGGTGTATCTTTTATTGATATTTATTCTCGATTTTTGAAAATTGTAACTTCTTCGATCTTCAAATCTTTACTCAATGGAACCTATCCATACAAAGATTGCCTGCTAGAGATTGCTATTAGCAATAATACCGCCTTTTGTATTGATCACATGATTTGAAATGTTTTACAGTCTATATGTATAATTATAGTAGCAATTATAGACCTTTGATGTTCGCCTTCAAAACGTTTAAATCTATACATATAATAAAAGGCTAACAGGATGAAATCTGTACATTAAATATTTAAAAAAAAACTCTGATAGGGCTTAGAATCAATGACAGAACACATTTTCATAGTTTAAAAAAAAATTGACTGTCTGTCGTTTTTACGGGATTCACGCAAAAACTACTGGATGGATTTTGACGAAATTTGGTATGATAATAGTTTATACACTGTTATAACATTTAATTGTCATTGATTCCAAGTCCGAAAGAGTATTTTTTCCTTAAAATATTTAATATACAGATTTCGCCCGTTACCCTTATTATTATATTAGCGACACCTACCATTTCCAATTGTGGATTCAAACTATCCAGGGAGTCACTTAAACACACACCTAGTTGGTATGCGAAAAATCTTCTTAGATAAGCCTAGAACCCGTTGCAGCACCAACAATCGCTTCCAATTGAGATAAAAACTAACCTATATTTATATGTTGGCAATAAATGTCTTCCCAGTAACCCCTGGGTGGCTCCTGCGCAACTCACTTCCGCTCCTATTTACTATTCTCGTAGGGCCAGCGGCAGCGACAACACAATCATTTTACTGGCTTATAGTTTTTATTTCGCATTATCAGTCGGAATGACCAACTTCATCAATTAACATGCTGTAAAAACTAAACCATGTCTCCATGAAATTTCAATTTTGATTTAGCTATTTGTGTTTATAAGAATTTGTAAATTATACGTAAAATCTGCAGCCAAACTTAAAATAACAAACACAGAATTAAATGACAAAATAGCGCGACGCTTCTCGTGAATGACTTGCGCATGTATGAATATAAGTTTGGTGAGGCAGACGTGGCGCCATCTGTCAATCAACAACATAAATAATTTCGTTCTGTTTGAAATACTGAAATTGCGTTTAAAAAACGAGAGGGTGGAGTTAGGAGGATAAAAATTTTTGGGGTTGTAGGTTTTTTTTAAACCAAATAAAAAAAATCTTATTTCTGTATATGGACACCCTAATCACCTAGCCGTATCAAATATACTTTACGACAATTTACTAACGATAATTTACACAATACATTAAAAAAATCATAAAAATAGGTCGAACCGTTTCAGAGGAGTTCAAACACAAACACCGTGACACGAGATTTTTATATATTAGATTATAGTATTATGATTTATTGTATTTAAGGCATTGCGCCTTAATGCCAAGGAGAGTTGATGTCAGGCAGGCGGCCGATCGTAAAACTTAAGGCAAGTACTTGATAACATGACAAATATGAATAGTGGACTAGGGTTTTCTCAGGTTAGGACTCAAAGTAAGAAAGGAATTCGGGATGTAAGGTTGATATGTACGAATTGGAATGTGGGAACAATGGTTGGAAAGGGAAGAGAATTAGTGGATGTCTTGCAAAGAAGATGCATAAATGTGGCTTGTTTGCAAGAGACGAAAGCATGAGAGATTGGTATCGGATCTAAACACTACTAATGTGGAAGTAACGGTAAGAGAAATGGGGTAGGAATTATACCAGACAATGAGTTTAAGAAATGTGTGACGGACGTAAAAAGAGTAAATGATAGATTAATATTGGTGAAATTATTGTACAGATTGAACAGATGACGGTAAATATAATAAATGTGCATGCGCCGCAATCTGGGTGTAATGAGCCTGTCAAAGAAAGTTTTGCGAAGATTTTGATGGGGCGATGATTAATATTTCACATAAGGTTGATTTTAATGGGCATGTGGAAGGAGAGAGTGGAGGTTATGAGAGAGTGCGTGGAGGCTGTGGTCTTGGGAATAAAAAATAGAAGTTAAAAATCTCATTCAAGCTGTACTTGCCTTCGATCTTGCCATAGCTAATACTTTTTTCTAAAAAAGAAACCAGCCCCTAATTACATACAGTAGTGGTAATCACACTACCCAAATTGTTTACTTTCTCTTACGAAGAAATAATATTAAAATACTGAATGATTGCAAGGTTTTGTCTGGAGAGATATTAACTATTCAACATCGTTTATTAATGTTAGATTTAAAAATAAAATTAAAAGTGCCCGGAAATCAGTTCAGTCCCCTACCCAAAAGGAAATGGTATCTAATAGAGAATGTTAAATATACGAAAAAATTTAGGACAAAAGTTGCTAATAAAATAATAGAAATGGAAAATATGGGAGCGAAAATAATTAATGTTGCAATGAAATGGCAACATGTATAAGGAACGTGGCAAGGGATGTTTTTGGTGAAACAAAAAGAAGAGGAAAGATAGATAAGGATACTTGGTGGTGGAACAAAGAGGTAGATAAGGCTTTGAAAGAAAAAAAGATGGCTTATAATGAATGGAAATGTATGAAAGACCAAGAAAATAAGAGAATAATGCATGTAGAATGTAGAAGAAATGCAAAAAGAGCAGTTGTTATTACTAGAGCTAAAGTACAAGTTAATTTGTACCCATCATTGGAGAGCTCACGAACACAAAAATGTTTGTATCGATTGGCAAAAACAGGTGAAAAGAATTCAAGAGATATTACACACGTTAAATGTATAAAAGAGGATGAACGAAAAGTGTTGACGAATTATGAAGACATAAAGAGTCGTTGGAAGAAATATTTTGAAAGACTGATGAATGAAGAATATGCCAAGACCGGTGAGTTAGAGACCGTACCGTCCAATTTAGGAGTTGTATAAAAAATAAGTGAGGATGAAGTAAGAAAAGCTGTGAATGGTATGAAAAACGTATAACCCGTTGGGCCAGATGGAATACCTATTGAAGTATGGAAGTTTTTAAAAGTAGATGGATTGATGTGGCTAACTTATAAAATATTACTTGAGGAAGTGACCCAAATATATAGTGCAATAGCCATAATAATGCCCATCTTTAAGAATAAGAGTGACGTGCAGAACCATAACAATTGTTGAAGAATAAAGCTCATGTCACACAGTATGAAGGTTTGGAAAAGAGTAATAGCGAGACGAATAAGAGATAAGATTAAACTGACTCAGAATCAATTTGGGTTTATGCCTGGACGTGCGATAACAGATGTCAGTTTCGGTAACTGTGGGAAAAATACAGATGTGTACATAAGAATTTGCATATGGTGTTTGTCGATCTGGAGAAGACATATGATCGAGAATCCCGAGATGTTCTGTGGTGGACTCTGAAAAAGAAAAGAGCGTCTACCTAAAACTTATTCGTTGTATGTACAGTCAAGTCAAAACACACGTTAGGCCCGAAGCTGGAGCTACCAATAATTTTAATGTGACTGTAGGTTTCCAGCTTTAAGCCCTTAGTTATTCCTTCTTGTTATGAATGCGTTAACATCAGACATACAGGAGAGGAAACCTTGGTGTATGCTGTTAGCTTATGATATTGTTCTTGTCAGATAAGATGTTGCCAAGGTTCACAGTAGTCTGGTAAAATGGCGAGAAAAATTGGAGAATGATGGTTTAGGAATAATATTAAATAATTAATATTATTATTTAGGAGTTAGCATGGTATGTGCATATCATGAGGAGAGATGAAGACCATGTAACTAGAAAAGCTTTGAGTATGATGGTGGATGGATATAGGACTACTAAGACCGAAAAAGGTATGGATGGATGGTATGAAAAATGATATGTGCGTAAAAGGTGTGAATACTGAAACGTTATCTGATAGGCGATAATGGAAAAGGAATACATGTTTTGTCGACCCTACTAAGGTGGGATAAGGGTAAGAAGATGAACTGAATCTTTTTCTTGAGTGTTTTTTTTTATTGTAGCACGGCAATATGACTGCTCTATGCCTGATGGTAAGCACAGTACAATCCAAAAACAATAACGACCACCGAGACAGAATCCACCCATCGCCGGTCGCCGCTGTCATGCCGGCCTGCGAAAAGCTGGATATGCACAGGCTGATCCCGAAACACGACTCGCAGAAGCGAATCACTATGACGGGCTTTTTCGCCATATACATGTTGGTTGCAACCCAGTCGGGCTGTAAAACCCTACCACCCCGTGTGTCATGTGAAGTTGGTTGTTTTATGTCGCGGACAGACGCAGTAACTCGGAATCGGTGGGCGGGTCAAGGCGACGCTCCGCCGGGGACGAGCAGCAGCTCGGGCTCGCGCTGCGCACGCGCACCACCTCCGGCCACCGCCTCACCGACATCGAGATCCTCGAGCAGGTCACCGTTCTCAACCTGGATACCGGTCAGTGCGACTGTTAGTAGCCGACCTCTCTACCTACACCTGTACGAGCACTCGCCACCGCACCGCCCTTTGTTGCCACCAACAGCCAGCACCCGCCAAAACTCGACGCTAACAACTACTATTCGGCGCCACCCGCCACTACTTGCCGCTAACCGCCACTACTCGGCGCCACCCGCAACTACTGACCACTAACCGCCAATACTCAGTGCCACCCGCTACTACTCACCACTAACCGCCACTACTCGGCGCCACCCGCAACTACTGACCACTAACCGCCAATACTCAGTGCCACCCGCTACTACTCACCACTAACCGACACTACTCGGCGCCACGCGCCACTACTCACCACTAACCGCCAGCACTCACCACCAACCGCCAGCACTCACCACCACCCGCTACCACTCTCCCGTACGCCGCACGCCATTTGCAACGCTTTCATTGCTACTACTATAATGGTTATACTATGACGTCATCATTATTAATTGTACATGAGAATATATTGTGATTTCAATTGGCAACTATTTTAAAGTGTCTAATGAGTAATAGGCAATAGAGCCCGAATTTCCATACTCGCCCGTATAGAAAGACAATGAAACACAACACTTTTACATTACGTGACGATTTCTATCAATTCACTCGTGCCGCTAGCCACGCTCCTTAAGGTCCTCGAGGAACTTCTTTTCAATATATTACTAGTGAGAATATAAAAGAATATATATACTAAAATATTAATATATATTCAGACTACCGGGCCCGGCGAACGTTGACCTGCCTTGATCCCTTTGTCCAAAAAATTAAATACAAAATCTTTTTTTTTTTAAATTACAACCTTACCAAGGCTATTTTGAGGTGTACTAAAACATATCACAAAATTGAGGAAATCAAAAATATATTTTCAAACGTCTGATTTGGCGTGGGGTTCTCTATATATTTATTACTAGCTGTGCCCGCGACTTCCTTCGCGTGGAACATTATGTAAAAAGCAAAGACTAATAAAATCATGTGTATATATTAATTCCATTTACATATCTACTTTTCTCTCGTACTTAACTCGACCCGTCATTAAAATTACAATAACTTTTATAACTTTTGATAGAGTGGACTGATTTTAATGAAACAAACACTAAGTTACTCCCGAGGATATGCTTTATGAGGTTTTATCCTGAACGGAGTACTTTAGCAGTAATGCGTGTTCAAAGAAACAGACAGACAACTCTGAAAATGATTGAAATGTTGTTTATTACTTATTCCAAGACATCTCCAACAATTTGTATCACAAAAATCTAAAAAGTGCAGACACGTTAGATTTACATTCTTATTAGATGCTTAGGATCTGTTTCACTCGCCGTAATAATTTAAAAAATGTATCTAAAAACGTCACTAGGTTTTATTATTATTTCAACTATATATAATAGGTTATATATAATATGTTTTGGTTTTGTATGATAATTGTTAGTAAAAAAAATTGGTACATAGGTGAGAGAGTGCCGCTGAGCGTCGCGGAACACAAACTGCCCCAGTGCATCAACCCTCTCAGCCTGCACATCATGAGGCTCACCTCCGAGTATATAGGAAGGACGAACGACGATGAAAACACCAGGTGATTTACCTCTCTATCTAGATTAAAAACAATCCTCTATCGATGATGGAATCTTGTTGATCGTTAGAAAATGTATCGATGTTTGGTTTCGCTCTGTGGTGGCAAAAATGATCATTGCTGTAAATAAATTATTGAGTTATGAACGCGTTTGAATCGATTATTATTAATAGGAAGTACGAATGACGATGGAAACAAAAGGTGATCTGCTCATCTATATATCTAGAACTACAATTTATCGATAATGGAATGTACTACATCGTTTGAAATTGTGTCGATATTTGGTTTCATTCCACGGTGGCAAAAATGATCATCGCTCTAGATATATTTTTGAGCGATGATCGCGTTTGAATCGATTATTATTATCGATGTTTTGATTATTGACTTTTTTAGCAACCAATCTTCCGAAATGTTACTGCCTTTTGTCGAGTAGATAATAATTTTACAATTCTCTTGAAATGAGATTTCCAAGGAGTTTTTGTGGCATATTAGAATCCATGCTATGTAGTATTATTTTCCATACGCTTCTCCTGTGCACAATAACCAAACTGTATTACGTAAAACGCCACAAATATTACATAATATAGAGTATAATAACACAAGACTATGAATGAAATATAAAAACTACTACAAGATTCCGCCAAAAACTTCCTGTTTAAAAAAAAAATTGATCTAGATTTTTCGATAAAAGAATGTGACGATGCAACATTGGCACGGCGGCGTGACATACGACATAGTATAGTATATTATCTTACGCTTATCATACTACAAGTTGGAAATCCCTTGCTGAACACTTTAATACTTTAAATTGGATTCAGGTCATATTTTTGGCCATATTAAATACTAGCCTCTGCCACCGACTTCGTCCGCGTGGAATAGTTACTCTGAGTTAACGCTAACACGCAGCGGAAGCTCTCGAGAGGAAAAAATACCCCGATTTTGAAACATTATTCATTGGTGCTCCGCTCCTATGGCTCTTAGCATGATGATATATAGCCTATAACCTTTCCTGATACATGAACTATATAACACTGAAAGATTTTTTCAAATTGGACCAGTAGTTCCTGAGATTACCCCCTACAACGTCACAAACTCACAAACTTTACCTCTTTATAATATTATTAGTATAGATTATATCTAGCGTAATATAGAAAGTCCAATAATCAAATTTTTTTATCGATTATAACTGTTTGGAGTTAATGCAAAAGGAGCACATAAAGCCAAAGTTAGATGATCTTTTTAAGGTTAGATTTTGTCATGATTTTGCATGATTGAATCTGTGCATGATCTAAGCTATGCATCATTCTTAAATATCTATATCTACGTGAAAGTTAACGAGAAAAAAAGTTTGGGTGAAACTGCTTTTGGCGCAATTGAGGTGAAATTCTAAGGCTGAATTTTTTTTCTACTTTTTATGTGTAACAAAGACAATAAGAGTAAGGAGGATCTGTGCCATAAATCAAGAGAGATGGACGACAAATACAATACAGACCAATAAAGGCTATTGGTCCTATTGGTTCATTAATAATCCGCATGTAGACTTTTGAAACATTATTTTAATTTTCTTTTATTAAAAAATATGTTTTTATCACATATTCATAAATATGTATTAAAGTAAAATGACGACATGTGACATATTTGTGCAATAAATAGTACAAAGATTATTATTTGCAAAGATTTTTGTTCTAATTTGGGTTACAAGTGTTCAAAATTATTATAAATGGTTCTCTTCGTGTAAATATTAAAACCTTCAATTTTAAAAGATAACTTGTTATACCTATTAAACGATGACGTCACATTTTCTAATTAATGTTTATTACAGTTATAGCTCAGATTTTTTTTTCTTGTTTTTTTTGTGCTTTGAATCGATATAGCACTTATTTGCAAATAATTACCATTGTTTTTAAATACACTGTTAATTTACGGATCGTATATATGAAGCGGAAGAAGTTTCGCTTCGTGACGTATACTGAGTAGAACGCGTTGTTTTTTCTGTTTTTTTTTTTTTTTTTGGGCATGTTTGGCATGTGGTTATGACTTGGCACACAGGGCAGAGGTAAAGGGCAAGCTGTCGTGGTGGCAGCGGGTGTCGCTGACCCTGTACGGGTCCTCGCTGAGCGTGGTTAAGAGGTCTCCAGCGACTCCGCTGCAGCATGTCGGCTCGTACTTCAGTCTGGCGACTAAGTTCCGTTGTATTATTTGTCGTGTTGAGTGTTCGCTAGCTCGAGTTTGTTCATGTTATGGGTAGCTTTATGGGTTGTGGCTAGTTTTTTTCGCTTGATTTTGTTTTATATATTTTTTGGGGTTTCATGGTTTACCAGGTTAATGATCTTATTAGATCTTCTTCAGAATTAACAACAAAAAGAAACGAATTTATTTGGCGTTCATTGATTGATAACATTAAAAATATTAAACATGTACAGTTGATGATAGTTTTAAAAATAAGCGGATAGATGTCGTTCTAATGAAATTTAACAATTGTACGCTTATTAAAAATTTCACGTGAAATACCTTAAATCCGTCAATTAAAAAATCTCCTTCACAAGATTTTTTTAATGTAACGTATTTCATTTATATTCCTCGTTGGATAAACCACATAGATTTAAACAAAAGCTTAAGGGTGTATATGGTACTCTCGATTTTCTAAAATTTTGGTTTTGTTTTGTTTCATTGGTATTATATTACTTGTTGAGGTTCATTAAACTTATCAAAATTTAATATCGTGTTTCAGTACATTATAATTTTGTATTTAATAATTCATCCAATAATAATCATAATTAATAGATATATAATTGCCATAAATATGTTTTTTTTGTTACATTCGTAGCAAAGGGCGTTAAAATCTACACGGATAGTGTAGTGGTATAAATCGTTGTGTCGGCGCGTGAGTGGCTCTGGTTTGAATCTCACAGAGAAATTAATCAATTGTGAGATACAGAAATATTTCAAGTCTGGCTGTGCTTTGTGTTCGTTAATTGTGTTTGTAAAATTGGTATACAATGTACGATTCATTGTGTCGGAGCTCCAGTCTTTAAACAAAATAAATATTATGTTTTTATTGGAACCAAGTTCCTTGATGCTATATGGGATAGGAGTTGACTAATAGAAATCGTCACATAAGGAAAAAGTGTTATGCCTCCTTCAATGTGATTTTCTATCTCTCCCTGTTACTTTCTATACTATATCTGTATACTATTGTGGATGTGTACGTTTCAGTATTGAAATTCTAGCATCGTTTGTTTACTGATTGTACATCCTTAATCCTGAACGCGTGGAAATTTAATTAAAAAATATTTTTATTTAGCATTTTTTTATATTATATATAATTCACTATTTTATATGTAATTTTGAATAGATAAATATCTTTCCAATGTATTAAACGAAACTTTTTCGATTAAATTCTAACTTAACGTTAAGGAACTTCATTTCTGGGGCCGATGTATTACGTGCCATGTGAAACGGACCTCTTAATTTAGGTATTTCGTAAAGACTGACGTGATACCAGAAATAACAAAATATTAGCTTCAAAATAGCAAATTGAGATTAGGCCTCTGTATACATATTACCTGATTTTTTCTAGGAATCTATATGAAAGAGTGCGCATTTCAGTTTACACTAACTTGTGCCTGCGACTTCACTTTCATGCAAATAATGTTTTTGTTATTTCAAGGGATCGTATTATCCAGATTCGTTGTGGTACTTACTGTCTTATAATTTTTTATTGTAATTCTTACATTGCTACTTATCCTTCGAACTATTTATCTAGTTTACAGTGACTTTATAAATCGTATTATTACTGCTTAAAAAAATGGAATTGCGCCTATTTAAAAGCGTACCATCTGCGAATGAGAGTACCATCAAAATTAATTCCCTCCCTCAAGTGAGTTAGAACAAACAATAGACAATGTTATCTCGTTTATATGTATAGTATAGTGTGGCCAAAAAAAAAACATGATAAACTCACGTATTTTCGTAAGAGTTTAGAAAAAAAATTATTCGTTTGTTTTAGGCCACCCTAGTATAGATAGAAAATGACTTGTAATCTGCTTGTTTTATTCACAGGGAGACGGATGAAGAAAGTGAGAGTGTATGCGCCGGAGGCGCTGAGGACGACGCGAAGGAAACGAAAAGAGAACAAACAGACAGACAGACGACATCTATCAAGAGACGAACAGAGAAGTGAGTATATTTACACCCAATAAAATGCTATACATGCATATATATACTATTCATTAAGGATAACTTTCAGTAATCATCATGATCTAAATACTAGAAACTGTGACAAACGAGTCGTCCCATGTTTCAGAGTCTGTAAAAATAGTTTTAGGTTTTACAATAGGGATGGCGATCAGAGATCGATTGATCGTTTAATCGATTTTTAGACATAGAAAATTCGTAAAATTTAAATCGAAAATTTTAATCGATTTCTTACACTTTCAAATCTTGTTTCGATTTTTTTCATTTAGATGATAATAAAACCATACATTAATCCACAATTAAAAAAAAAATTAAGACATCGATTTATGAATAATCGATTCTCTAGACTGCCATTTTTTTTTTCGAAGAATCGCCTTGCCTCTTTTTTCCATAACACACTGGACAATACCATTGAGATTTCAGATTACCATTTCAGACTCACTAAGACCAATAACAGTTTTTTACCTAATAGTATTAGATTTTGTTTTATAACAAAGTCTCAAAGAATATTACCGATTTATCGGATAGTGAGTTCAAGTACCATGTCAAGCGGGTTTTAATATCTAAAGGGTATATATAAGGTGGATCAATATGTGAACGATGATGACGTCTGGAAGTGACAGCTTTCTCTGTGCTCCCACTAAAAACGAATGTAAACGATCTATGTTTCTAAAAAATATGTATTATGAAAAAATAAGCCAGATCAAGTTTCTTGCCGGTATTTTTGATGACTCTGTTGTTTTCAGAACCGGTGGTAGTTTTGACGTTCATAAGCTCCTTTGTAGCGCCTAAACTGAATAAAGTAATTAATTTAATTTGAACCATTTTTATTTCTTAGACATTGTTAAAAGATAATCGATTAATTGCGATGGTAAATTCTGATCCGATATTTTTTTGTGTGTCGAAAACTGGTGGGAGTCAACACGGTGTCGGATAGAGTGTTGAGAACGTGTCTCGTCCGATCACCGAAGTTAAGCAACGGGTTAAGTTACTTCTGATTTCTCCTGAATAATTCCTTGGTTTTGATATTTTTGCACATTTATAAAGGATAATAGTCATCGATTTAATGAAAAGCCACTCACACGACAACATAAACAAGAAGCTGACACGCGATGTGAACATCAGGTGACAGAGTGACTGACTAACATTGGAGCTAGCTTCACTGCTCATTTACCGAACTTTCGGAGAATTTTATATCCGGTTCTCGAGCTTTCGTGATCGGATTTTACTAAATTTTTTTCCTCGTGATAAAATCCGCTTCCTTTTTTTTAAAATATAAGCTTTCGCTTTTAAAGGTAACATACTTCTACTTTAAGAAATTAACACCAAAAATATTTTCATATTAAGAATATCAGTTGCTAATGTATTTTTTTTTTTTGAGATTGTTAATCTAACCTTTTTTTTAAATGAAAATACATAAACATTTCTTGAGTGAAGAGTGGAATTTTTTTATACATAATAATCTCATTTCTAATCTTCTTGATTGCTTATACAAAAAGCATTTTTTTTATGGCTGAGTCAAACAGGTGACCCCACACACATTTTTTTCTAAAATAATCACCCGACTTACTGAAAAGGAATTGCTAAACAATTTCGTATTTTTCAATATTGATCACAGAGTTTATTGTCGTTTGATAAAATTTGATATAAAAAACGAACCAACGAGGAACGCCTGTCATATGTGAAGTTGGTTATTATTGAAAGAGGTGAATATTAAGTTGTTGTTGTTAGAATTTTCTAGAAAGTTTTTGTTATATTTCAGAGTTCATATTATTATTTTCCATTGACTTTCTTGGTGTATATTAACCAAGGTATACCACGCAAGACACGACATTACATTATTTAATGTAGTATGAAATACTGTAATTTTATGAATAGAGAATAAGTCGCCACATAACAGATTTAGATTCTACCTAAAAATCGAATCGGGGGTTAGATAAATATAAGTACTTTGAGTTGTACAAAAAATATTAAACACGTAGAATTGATGATGTAGTACGGAGAGTGAATGATAGATGGCGTTAAAACGATTTTAGAGAATTTGTTAGCTGAAAGTCCATGAAGTGAAGTAATAGAGAGGGTTCCACCAGGTTGAAACGGTTCTTCGGGAGCACGATGAAGAGGACGGTGGACGCGGCGAAGTCGCTGGCGCAGGAGGTGTCGCAGGCGCGGCACAAGGAGGACGTCGCGGACATTCCGGACGACGTCAGGGGAGAACACTATATCAAACTTAAAGCCTCTAACTCCCACAAGGGACCTTATGATTTCGACGGCTGCATACGACATGTGCAGGTAACATTAACAGAACATCAATTTTTGAAGGCACTCTCTTTATGTGTAATTCATTATCATCATCACCAGCCTGTAAGAGACCCACTGCAGGGTTATATGCCTCTTCCCGAAGGAAGGTATTGGCACAATTACCACACCAGCCCACGACGTATTGGTGATTTCAAACTCTGAGCCACAGTTCTGTTTTCCCACATACAATAATAATACAAGAACGTTTCTCAGGTTTCCTCGCGATGTTTTCCTTCACCGTCAGCCGATACTGTTAACAATTAATATTAGTAAATGTATGCGAAATCCGATAAATTTGTTGGTACATACCGAAGTTGGAAACTGCGGATATCAAAATAATATTCCAACAGTCAAACCAATAGACTCAACACGACAGCATTGGTTGAAAGTTATTTTAAAATAAATCTATGGAATAAACTAGGGCGATATAACTCAAACAGTTTAAAAAAATTGACCGTCTCGTGACGCCTGATAGATTTTAAACATTTAGGCTAACTTGAGAATTTATAAGAATTAAAACCAACAATATATATATGATATCTGCATATAATTAATTGGTGAACGTATCAAGTGTATTATATCCGTATACAAATAGTACGCAGCTCACAGAGAAGCAACGAAATGTATAGAGTATAAGTGTGCACAAATACATAGGGAAGTCGAGAGTGGTGACGTAGAGGATACATGACGGTATAAGAGGGCATCATGCCGTTTACCGTGACGGCATACGCGTAGACTTTACTACCAAGGCGTGCTAAGAAATGTTTCACATGAGAATACAATATATATGCATTGGGGCACAAGGTAGAAAAATATTTTTTGATAAAGGATTTCAGACAAGTACATAATAATAACCGTGTTTAATACAGTAAAAACAGTCCTACCTTATAAAAAGCGTTAAAATTTCATCATTTTTTGTTGAAGTACACCGTATAGTAACTAATTTAAAGCGGTAACATTATTGGGTAATTGTCAAAAAAAAAACATTGTGAGAAAATCTGACCTTGAGAGATATTCTTGTAGTAACAACATAGATGTTACATTTCAAAATGAGCAAAATCCAATTTCATCTGTTCTTAATATTTTACGTTATTTTTCAAGATTTTCAAATTATAACATGTAAAATATGAAAATCATAAAAAGAAACTAAAAACCATACGGACGGCAAATTTTGAACTTAGTTCTCAGTGTACAAAATGTAGAAATAAAAATAAACATGTTATATGAACGATTAAAATTAGATGTAGCTCATTTTGAACTGTAACAGCACAATTGTGGGTTTCACGGACTCAGAAATCGCTAATGGTTTTGGGCCACACGTTCCTTTGGGGTGAAGTGTATGGCCCAGCAGTGGGTCTGTGGGTGATGTGGTGTATGTAGGAATATATATAGTATTGTGGGATTCTCGGAGTGAGGAATCGCTAATACATGGTTATACACACATATCTTCGTGATGAGGTGTATGGTCTAGCAAAGGGTTTATGGGAGGGTGATGTGGTGTATGTAGATAGAATATAGAAGTGTGGATTTGTCGGAGTGAGAAGTCGCCAATACGTGGTGTATGTATAATGCGGTGCATGGCCCAGCAGTGGGTGGTTGGGTAACGTGGTGTGGGTGCAGGAGATGGGCAGCGCGCACTGCGGCGCGGTGTGGTGCTGCAAGTTCAGCGAGTGCGGGAGGCTGCTGGCCACCGCGGGGCAGGACAAGCTGCTGCGCGTGTGGGTGGCGCGGGACGCTTTCCACATGTTCCAGGTCCGTTATCACAGCTCACCTTTACGTATGTCACTTCTCAACGAGTCTGTACATTTCACGCCACCTACCTACCGACATGCATTACGGCCCACAAAATTTGAATCTGGAGTCAGTTAGAACTGTACACTCTCAAAATTTTTTTTTTTTATGTCAGGTGGCAATCGATCTGGTGGGTCACCTGATGTTAAATAATCACCACCGTCCATGGTCACTAACAATACCAGAGAAGTCGCAAGTGCGTGGCCACTCTTTGGGGGGTAGGGTTAGGGGAGGGAGTGGGAGAGGAGAGGGGGGAAGATGATCTCAAGTAAAGTGCAAAAATTTAACCTAACTTAAAAAACTTACTTATATTTAAAGCGGCTTATGGTGTAAATAAACTACAGATTCCGATTCTGCTGAGAGAAAGTAATAAAAATCATGCTTGGTCTTTCACAAACATTTTTTTGCATTTTTTTTTTCAATTTACTCGAGATTTTGAGGATGTATGGTATAACTGAGTTCAAATTCGGATACAGCTGGTCAAAATACATGTCGGTAGGTGGCGTCAAATGTACAAAGCACTTATTTCTTTTGTTCTATTTTGTAGGACATTACAAGTTCATGTTGAAATTTTTACTTCCTACTATTTTTTAAATTATTTTATAATATATTTTTGACATATTACCTTTATGTTTAACACACTTAATTTATTAAAGAGATTGTAACTAGAATGTGACAAAACTCCACGTAATATTTAAGAAATACATTTTCTTGACATCTGTAAAATTCGTTTTATCAACTTATATTTAAACATGGAAATAGATAAATGCAATAGAAAATAGTTTTATTATCTAAAGATGAGTGCTTTTATGATCGATCTCTGGTCAATATTAAAATAAAAAATTGCATTTTTTTTTATTGTTATCAAGATGATTACCCTTAAAATTTGGAAGTACAATGATATTTAGATGACTCGTTTGATATAGGACATGCGAACGAAATACAACGCGGAACAAAAGTCCTCCCCCACTCCCTCCCAGGAGTCTCTCCCCTCCCTCGCGTCTCCTCCCCCCGCTCCCTCCGAGCCCCCCCTGGGCCCCGCCGCCCCCTTCTGTCCCAAGCCGTTCTGCGTGTACTCGGGGCACAGCTCCGACCTGCTGGACGTGTCCTGGTCCCGGAACTACTTCATCCTCTCCAGCTCGATGGACAAGACGGTCCGGCTCTGGCACATCTCCCGCGGCGAGTGCCTCTGCTGCTTCCAGCACATCGATTTCGTTACAGCCATCGTCTTCCATCCGAGAGACGACAGGTACTTCCTCTCCGGCAGCCTCGATGGGAAACTCAGGCTCTGGAACATTCCGGATAAGAAGGTAACTCTATTTAAAAAAAAAAACTGTATTCGATATACATATATATAACTAATCTGTCCGTGTGTATGTGACTAAGCTTCTCCTAAACGGCTGGACAGATTTTGATGACATTTTTTGTGCGTTCGGATGGATTCAAAATCGATTTAGGTTCACAACTGGATCCGGTAGATCCGGTTGATTTACTATCAACGTAAGACAACGTTCGCCGGGCTTGCCGCTCTATATATATATATATATATATATACTAGCGGGCACTGCGGACGTTGTCCCGCCCTGATTATAAAACAAACCTTGACAAATTATATACCAAAATGTTCCTCATGAATCACTTTATGCACTGGTGAACACCGCATGAAGATCCGTTTAGTAGTTTTTGAGTTTATCGCGAACAGACAGAGACAGACGCGGTAGAGGACTTTGTTTTATACTATGTAATGAAATAGGCAATAGGGAAACTAACTCCCTCCTCTGTTTTCAGTTGATTTTCTTCATTCTTTTTCTGTTTTGTAGCTACTGAGAAACTTTAGTGTTACCAATTAAAAAAAGTTGTTTTAAATTTCTTCACAGTCAAGTTCGACAAGTGGACGACCACTCGTATACATACAAGTTAATCGCTTTGCTCGTTTCACCAATAAGAAATTATTTAAATAAAATTCATCTGTTTTTTGTATCCATAATGTCTGCAGTTGAACTCTGTTTAATAAAAGTTAATACAGTCAATTTATCACCTCCAGGTGGCGGTATGGAACGAAGTAGACGGGAAAACGAAACTTATAACCGCCGCCAATTTCTGCCAGAACGGTAAATTTGCAGTTGTCGGTACTTACGATGGACGCTGCATCTTCTACACCACCGATCAACTGAAATACCACACTCAGATCGACGTCAGATCCACTCGAGGGAAGAACTCCACCGGGAGGAAGATCAGCGGAATCGAACCCATACCCAATGACGACAAGATCCTGGTCACCTCAAACGACAGCCGGATAAGACTCTACGACCTTCGGGACTTGAACCTGTCCTGCAAATACAAGGGATATGTGAACGTTTCCAGTCAGATTAAAGCCTCGTTTTCTCATGACGGGAAGTATATAGTAAGCGGATCGGAGAACCAGTGTATATATATATGGAAGACTTATCATGATTATTCGAAGTTCACGTCGGTGAGACGCGATAGGAATGACTTCTGGGAAGGCATCAAGGCTCATAACGCTGTGGTGACTTGTGCTGTCTTCGCTCCGAAGCCGGACCATATGATAAGGATGATAAATGAGAGGGAAGAAGAAGCGAGGCTTGCAAAGAATGGACCTGATGATAGAGAAGATGAAGTGGTAAGTCCTAGTCACTTGGCTCTTATAGTAGTAGTCAATTCATAAAAATCATCAAGCAATTGCTATAATACATCATCTAAATATATAAAAATCCAGTGCCATGATGGTTGTCCATGATGAGATCCGAAACTACTCAACCGATCTTCATGAATTTTCGATGAATGACCTCAATATTTTTTAAATTCAAATTAAACGTTTGTCAATGTTGATTATTGTTATTCGTTTCATTAGTCTCGAACAGATGGCGCCTTAAATTAGTTCGTTGACAGAAAACTGTAGTACCGACTGTTATAGATATCTCATAGATGGCGTTACGTTTTAATTTTGGATTTCTTATTCAATAACTGAGCCACAGTAACGCGTGGACGAGTCCGCTAGTTTATATGTAAATAAGTAGGCGAAGACAACACTTTCGTACGTTTTTCTTCTCTATTTATCAACCGGTTTTTTTTCTTCATTTTTGTTTAATAACTGTTGACGAACGTTATTGTTATCAATAAAATTAATTTGGAAATAGTCATTTTTTTTCCAATACTATCGATGAATTCGAAATGAAGCCTTCATTTATAAGAGCTTATTCTTCATGATTCACGATCGGTAAGTTAATAATATCTGTACAATGCTAAATTCCATTTTGATTATTTTAAAAAATTACATACAATGCACATAGTAATGTCTGTATATTATCACTTGAAGCAAAATCTTTGTACTCCTAATTCTTACTACTTTTTGAAAACACGCTTTACATATACCACGTGAATGTTTAGACAGTAGCAATATTTATGAAGGACACTCTGCACTCGATTCTCGTTCTAAATCAATTAAAAAAAGAGGTGCTTAATATTTGACCTTATTATCAAACTTATACTGAATCCTTTAAAGCGTCTATGTTAAAGCACAGTATCTATGGCCGTCGGTTGAAGTGAAAGTGAAGCCAACCAACTAACAAAGGATAACTTTTCGAAGTTTGAACAAACAAAAGGGCTTATTGTCCGTTTTATTATCGAAAGTTATTAAGTCCGGGAAGCCGCAAGCAGGTTTTATCACCGGTCATTCAGTCTAGGCGTAATTCAGTTATTATCCATACTTTTGAAATTCTTAGAACAAACTTTATCTAAGGTTCTCTTTGTTGTCTATTAGTATTTGTTTAGATATTATTATTTTATCTGGTTACCTGGTATGTTGAGGCAACTAGGAAAATGTTAAGGATAAACAATACATATAAAGTATTAATAAAATTATGGATTATGTCAATAGTAATTAAGTATTATTATCCATTACACAATCACAATCCAGCATGTATCAATGATAATCGGTCAATAGCAGGTCATTAGTACAAATTGCTGATTAATAGTGTAGTTAGAGTAACGCACAAAAGTGCTAGGTTTTCTCTCTGTAAATTTTTACAAACTAACTAAATAATATAGCGAAGAATTCTGCTTAAATATCACTTTGTAGACGAGTAGAAGATAGGAAATATTCGCATTTGTTGCAGGTCACATTTTAACCTTTTTTTTTTCAACTAACCTATGCTGTTAGCTTTAAGGGCCTTTACAACTTCGCCAAACCTCTACAACACAATTCAATCATTATTAGAAACTCCTATACATCTCGTAAAAACTAAACGATATCCACTACAAATTGATGACAATGCCATCTATTAACATAAATAAAAACTAGTTACATTCAACAGCGAATCTTTTTTGTATGTTTAATGGCGTCCCATAAGTCACTACATACAGGTTCTGAAGAAGCGTTAATGTATTTCAGAAGGGAGTTGAGGGGGGTATGGTGTCATCCTCACAGACCGGACACGTGCTTGTAAGTGCTGACTTCAATGGGTGCATCAAAGTATTCGTACATAAAGCTAAACCGAAGCACAGCTCCCTCCCAGCATCAGCACTCGCATAACCAACCAGTGAGGAGTTTAAGGATAACTCACTATATTCCTCATCATCTGATCATCCTCATGGAGAACCGTAAGGATTATTTAAAAAACATACATGCATCCAACTTTGACATCACTTAAGAAAAGTGTACAACGTTTCATATGGTATCAAACTTGTTGTAAATAGAACGTTTGACACTGGCAAATGCGTAAACACACCTTGGAAAAAAGAAAAATGGAAACGTCGACACTGGCGAATGTATGAACTGTGCCTTGGAATGGAAAATAAAAATGATGACACTGACAAATGTACGAATTGCGTCTTGGAAAAGCTAATTAGAAATAAAAATTGTTTATTTCAACCATGAATCTCTAATTTCAATGTGTACGGTTAATTAAATGATTAAAATTACATAAAATTGACTTTATATTTTGAATGTTATTTATGTCACTGTGTATGGCAACCATAGACCTTAAAAAGTAGGTTTTGTAAATTATAATACTGGCAATCCTAATATTTATGGTATCTTATGTTTTTCAAATAAGCTATGCGAATCGACGTAACTCGAGTTTTTTTATGTATTTCCATGAAATAGAATAAGTATAAATTAGCTAAAAATATGATTTTGTAATATTCGCGAAGATGCCATACGTTTTACGTTGAAAAATATAGTCTAGAATATGATTGGGAATTAATTTGAAGCATTTAAATAACTATTGTTAATCGATTCTTTCTAGTATCATTAAAGTTACCTCTTCCCGTATGAAATAAAGTTGTAAAAACTAAATGAGTAATTATTTGGTATCTACATAAAAATATAGTATAGTTATACAGTGTTGTTAATATTGACTGCAAAAGTGTTTCGCTAAAGATTTAATAGATGGCGGTATTACAGAGTACGTGATATTTTGAAAAAGTATATGTGTTTATATTATGTTACATCTATTATAAAAATAAATTACGTCTGAACTCTAAATGTTAGAACATCCGAAGATGTCATTGTTATTCTTTTAAAGGTTCTTTAAAAAATAATTATTAATTTGTTTTGGTACTAATTAACTTATTTCTTTTGATTTAGATTTTTTATTTCAATGGAAATAAAAATATGAGAAAAATTAAAAATGTAAAGTTGAAATAATTACGTGTTAATTCGAGTTCCGTTGATTGCGTGACAAGTGAACACCCTTTAAAAGGAAGCGTGGAAAACTCTGGAACGCTGATGTCATTATTCGAACGGTTTGACAATGTTTCAGACGGACTATTTTAGAACTCCATGTTTTGTTTATTTGTAACGAGTCGCATACAGGATATAACAATATGTTTAAACGAGAAAAAAAAGAACATAAACATACTTACTGGTAAAATTATTAGCGATTTCTTTATAAAGGCTAAGGAAGGGGTGGCAATTCTTCGTAAAAAAAATCTATTATGAAATCGATCCAAATCGTTTGTGGAATCGATTCATGAAAAAATCGCGGTAGGATCAAAAATTATACATTATATTTTATGTACACAGAAAAAATCGAATCACGATTTTATAGTTTCAGAGAACAATTAACCGAATCGATTCGATGTTTAATATTGATTAAAATAATCGGATTTTCTTTGTCTAAAATTCGATCATTCGAATAATTGATTTCAGATCGCCATATCTATATATATAACGTAAGTTGGAGTATCCACCTCGTGCTGTATCTGCCCTTAGATATTAAGCAATGCAGGTTTCGCTTCTGACTCAGATTGTCAAAATTTAAAACTTAGAAAAATCGATAATATTTACAAATCGTTCGCCGTTACAAAAGTGAGAACCATGTAACCTTAATTTGTATTATGTCATATTTATATTATATTACTGTAACTTTTGTGTTGCGGCAAATTTAAAGTCCAGTGTTTATTGGGAAATTATGTCTAATTTCGTCTGAAGATGAACTACAACAGATATGATTTCTCGTGATTCGAAGTCTTATAATTACCAAGACAGCTAAATTGTTTGAATAAGCTTATAATTATTATTAAATTATATTTTATACATGGATGATGGTGCGTGGAAAACATTTTAAAAGTTGGGTATAAAGGCGTACATGAATTTGATATGGGTGTTATTATTAGTTAAAAATCATGTTATCTGAGTGTTATTGCATTCACGGTTAATTAAAAAATACTGATAACAAACAAGAGGTTTGTGTCAATTTCACTGTTTATTTAATAATATGTGAAGTAGCGATCAAATGGAATCGCCCATAAGATATTCTAATAATTTCATAACGTTACGTAATTGGGAAATTTGTTTTAAACGCCATCTATCCGTATATTCTTCGTACTACATTAGCTGTGAATGTTTGGTATTTTATATTTGTGTTTAGCGCTATCTATTTTCTCATTCTTTATTTATTTGTGTTACAAGCTTTATTCGATGTGTTTTATATATCATTCATACGTAACTTAACGTTGACTTCTAGGGCCAAAATTGATAATTAATATGTACGTTGTAATTTTATTCATTTTACTAAGTGTCTTCCAATAGGAATCGAATTTTTTGTTTCAAGCCTGGTACGGTGTTCCATAAGAAGGCTCTCTTTTTCTTATACGCAATTATATAATTACTTTATTAAATTCTCGTTTTGTCGTACCTCGGTTAATTGATGTCTTAATCATATTTGTAAAAAAAATAATATAGAAACGATATGCATTATTTCTCTCCATATCTTCTACTACTTTAGTCACTTTAAAATTATTATTTATTAATAGTTTAGTAAAGTATTAGTCGTTCATTATTAAAATGGTGGCAACATCATATAGCTTCATTCGCATTAATAATGGAAGATATATCTAAATAAGATATTTCTGTCTAGATGTGGCGAAAGTGCTTAAAGTATTTGGTTAATTTACTGATTTTATTAAAATATATTTTAAATAGAAGAATATTGGTATTCATTGTTTCATTTATGTATTTAAACTGCCCAATTTGTGACGTCACCAGGAAGAAGTCACACGATCTGTGTGAAGGCTGCAAAATCTATATGACGTAATTTATGGTCGTCTTTATTATACTATTTTAATAGAGTATATTATGTAATAATATGTTATGTTTTGTTTGTATCGAATCAAATGTAATAATTTATTTAAAATAATTATAATATTCAGAATTATTGTAAATAAAAGAAAGGTAGTAATATGTTATATCGAATTAAAATGTAAAGGTTTATTTATACATAATTCGAAAATTTGTAAACTTTAAATTCACGCTTTATGGTGGAGCCGTGTGCAGCACATATACGTGTAAATTGTTTAGAATATACCATATTTAAAAATCAATATTATTTTGTAAATAAATGTTTTTTTTTATATATTTTTATTTTATTTTCTTGCCTTAAAACGTAACTAAATAAGAATAAATAACCGTATGTGTTGTATAAATAATGTGATGCCATTGTAATCGTGTGATTTAGTATAAAAGTATGTATAATATGCATTTATGTTTAATAATAAAAATAATATAAAAACATTTTTGTTTTACTTCAAACTCCTAAACCAATCTATACATAAAATAAAAATATTAATGTAACGCGTTTATACTTTTGAGATTTTTGTGAAAAAAATTGTTGCAGGTGTCTTGAAATAACTAATAAAATACATATCAATCATTTTTAGAAAAGTCTGTTTGTATGAACACGCGTCACTGCTAAAGTACTGCGTTCACGGTAAAATCTCTTAAATTAACGAGAAAATCATAAAGCATTTCTTCGAGTAACATTCAGTCATGTTTAAATTAAAATTGGATTGCTCTATCAAAAGTTACTGTAATTTTAATGATGACGTGACTTAAATATGAGAGAAAAGTAGACAAATAAATGAACTGAAACAGATGACTGTATTAATCACGTTTTTTTTTTACAAAAGTTTCCACGTAGACGAAGTCGCGGGCGCAGCTAGTACCTAATAAACCTGGTACAGGCTGTAGTAGTAGCTAAAAACTGGTGTTTAAAAAACGGTACGCTCATAAAACAATATTTAATTTGATGATGCGGTGCTTTATAGTTGTTTTGATGGCGGTAGAGCCACGCTGGAGCTATTACTGGTTTCAGCATAAATGGGTCGGCTCGTCCGGGGTGGTACCACCCTCTCATAGAAAACCGACGTGAAGTAACAGTGCTTGCATTGTTGCGTTTCGTTCGGTCAGTCAGAGCGCCGAAGGCCCACCTCCCTTCCCCTCTCCTCTCTCCTCTCCTTCTCGCTCCTCTAACCCTTCCCCACAAATGGTGGCAACGCACTTGCGACTCCTCTGGTGTTGTTAGTGTTAATGGACGGTGGTGATCACTTAAAATCAGGTGAGCCACCTGTTCGTTTGCTACCTATGACATAAAAAAATACTAGTGGTAGCCTGCAGCTTTGCTTGCATGTGTATCTATACAATTGGTAACACCATACATTATCCGTGCGTAATTCTAACAGCTTATTCAACACACGTCGAGATACCCTCAGATGACTGAATTATTTTGACTTACATGACACATACAGGGTTATTGGTAATTCGACGTATTCCTATTAGAAGGTGGTAGGGGTAAACTATTTGTGATAATTTTAATCACCATATCACATATCACACTCATCAAACAAGTCTAAGCAACATGTACTAATTTAAATTTTAGGATGGTTCTTCACATTGTAACGTTGTATTTTATTTTTAAAATAATATCTTTAGGGTTCTATGATGTAAAAATAACAGCTGTTGTCTTTATAAGTTCTTTTAATAACAGAAATGAACAATATTAGAACTGACCGAACAAAACGCAATAATGCAAGCACTGTTACTTCACGTCGGTTTTCTATGAGAGGGTGGTACTACCCCGGGCGAGCCGACCCATTCATGCTAAAACCAGTAATAGTTTCAGCGTGGCTCTACCACCATAAAAATTAATATTAAACGTTGACACGATCTAAGAATTGAAGTTACGCAAAATTTCCGTCGCGATTTAATAACGAAACAAAGTATATAATACTGTCCAAATCAATTAATTAAAAAAAAAACAATATACCAACAAAGTAATCAAGCGAGTTTAGAGAAATTTTTAATAGATAACAACGTATTAAGCTAAGATTTATAAACCACTACGGTAATTTGGAAATTTGAATTGGCAACACTGAAATTCTCTCGAGGTAAACTCTTACTGATTGATGCTTATTTTCAACACGCGAAATCCAATTTGCACAAAGAAAATTCTCGCGGTGAAAAATCCGGTTAATTTACACCCACAATCTCTACTTATAACAGTTGAAAACGCGGTTGAATGTGGTGACAATAAGCTGAGAAAGGGGCATAAATTTCAACAATGGTTTGATGGATTTTTTTATTGTAGCAAGACAAAATGACGACACTATAATAAGCGCAGTGTAGTTTTTTTTAAACAGTCATATCTGTCATATAGTGCCGTCAGATAGAGTACTAAATTTTTACCGTATAATACTTAATATATTTATATCAGCATAACAGGTCTAAAACTAAGATTTTTGGGTAGAAATACCATCAAAGTATCTTGAAGATACTCGTAGCACCTAAGAAAGATATCCAAAAAGATTATTACGAGCAATCTTTTGCAAAATTTCTGATAAATTCGCCATAAAAATTGGAAATAAAACACATCAAAATTTCTGGTAAGTTCAACCTTAACCTTCAATACATTTTGAAAGAATAACTATAATATGTTAAAATAGTGCAATATATTTTTTATAGAGCGTTCTTTTTTCCTACAAGAATATCTTCATTTCTTACGACTCTTATAAACTGTACAAAAGTTACAACGTTCCAAATGTTGAAAAATACAAATATCAATGCCAAAATGTCGAGATACCTGAGATTGATTACTTCCCGCTTGCAACATCCCTACAGCTCTTTGCATTTCATCTGCCATCAAATGACGTCGCTTCATGACGTAAAGAATATCTAACAATTCAATTTTGTCGCTAACTTTATTTAAATGGTTGGTAAAATTATAAAATCAAGACTAAACGTAGCAATTAAAACGCACTTAAATTCAAACAAATTCGCAGTCATTTGAATTTTATGAAAAAACAAAACATAATCAAATATTTTTTTTACAACCAGCCAGTATGTCATCAATAACAAAAAAGTTTACTTACCTACGCACTTTGTTTGAGTAAATACTTAGAAATTAATTAATATAAATGGTAAAATTTGTAATATCACGCATGTTGCTTAGACTTTTAGTACGTCAAAAATTGAATTAAAAAAGAATCAATATAAATCTCATTTTTTCTTCTGATGTATAAAAACGACTTTATGAACCTAGTATGTACATATATTTAAAAAAAAACACAAAAAACCATAACAGTATTCACTTTGGTACACTCTCTGGCAAAATAACACCGGTAATCAATGAAAAAATTATGGACTTATTTTTATTGAAAATTGCCCGGGAGACTCCGGTAATAATGGTTAACCTCCCGGTTAAAAATTAAATGCATTCGTCGCTCGCTCGTCGCTATTCACTCGTTTTGCGGTCACAACACCGCTTCGCTGCCGGTTTAAACCTCCTGTTTCTCAGTATATAGTGTCTTTCTTATCTATGCTCCTGTGTGCTTAGTGTGAGTTCTTGTACCTACTCGAACGCGTTGACGTGTACGCATGTACCCCGAGTACATCTCGGTACATTTCCCGTAACCTCGGTGATCGCATAGTTAAAGTTATTCGATATATTTTTGCAAACTAACACTAAGCACCGCTCGCTACGCTCGCTCGCCTGTGTTATGTGTTATGGAGGCTTTATGATCATACAAATAATTTATATTATACAGAAGAACCTCGATAACTCAAACCTCGATAAGATAAAAACCTCTATAACTTCAAAAAATAATCTGTTCCCTTCCCCTCAGAGCCTATAACCTCTATTATTTAAAATACGAACCCTCGATAACTCAAACTAATAATTGCACTATTGGCCCTCAGTTACTTAAAGAAATATTTCGATGAGCTCTGTAACAAACTATCTGCCAATGAGTAATTTCGAAAGAATATACAAAACACAAAGTTTCTCGAAATTTATTGATTGCATGTATTTACAAGTTAAATTATTAACACAAACAATAAGTACACAAACATCTATTCTTTCTTTGAAATCCGTAAAAGCTGTATTTGCTGTGGTTATGACAGCGGCTTACTTGGATGATTAGTTGTTGATCAGTGTCCAGGAAACTGCTGTGTGATAAAAGTTAGCTAAGTAAAATTAGTGCCAATCGTAAATTAAAAACACTAACATACGCTGATAAATTAAAAGCGGTAAAAGCAGTGAAATGTGCATTAAAAGGAAAGACGTTGCGACTCAGTTTGGAATACACGAAAGTACATTATCACTTATAATTAAAGAAAAAGCTGAATTAATGAAGAAATGAGAATCTGGAGAAAGTATTTATTTTAAGAAAAGGGAAAATTGTTGAATTCCCTATTTTGGAGTCATTTTTATTTACGCGGTTCAGTATCTAAACCGAAATATCAATGTAACAGTAAATGTAAAATCCATAATTTTAAAGCTAGCGATGACTGGTTAGAAAACTTCGAGAAACGGCATGATTTGGCCCTCAAGAAAGTATGCGGCAACAGTGCGAGTGTAACATAAACCCTTGATAAGTTAAAAACTCTATAACTTAAAATATTTTGTGTTTCCCTTGGATTTTAACTTATCGAGGTTCTACTGTATTTTTTTCTAGGATTGAGACAGTTGAGTTTTAGATTAAACATGATAGAAATAAAACAAAAAATACAAGATCTGGAAAACATTCCGTTTTACATCATACAAATAATTTATAATTGATTTTTTTTTCTGAAATAATAGTGAACAATTATAAAACAACAATAATAAAACAATAAAATTATAAACCTTAGAAATGCGTTTCTGAAGCAAAAAAATCACTTCCTTTAGAGGTAACTTCAAACATATAAAAAAAACTAGGCATCTCTGCGCGGAGAGGGGGGTGTCTTTTGAAAGGGGTAAACAACCCCTATAAAAAAACAACCTCTAATACCTCCAAATTCGTGATGCGAATTTCTAAAGCCAAATGTCAAATAATGGCTATATTATTTCTTATATCTTGTGTTCTTAAAAAATAACGTGCTCCTATATTATTTATGCTATAAAAACACTTTTACTCTACAAAGCTAAACTTTTCACGACAAAAATAACAATGAAACATATACTCTAACGTAAATATGAATATATTTTGGTTTGATATGTCAAAATGCCATTTCATTGTAAGTCACACTCTTCCTATAATACCTACTTAATACTTATTATACGCTTTGTGCCGCACTCGCAAATAAGCATTTACGTGCCTCTACGTACTTGCGTTTCGAAACTCGATATCTATAATGTAAACAAAGAAAACTCGCACTCACAAACTATGTCTGACAAGTGAGCAACTAGGTGGCGCTTTAAAAATCCCATACAAAACGTAGTGAACAGCAACGCGTTCGAATAGGTACAAAAACTTACACTTGATACTGTACCCATAGAACTAGCGATTAGAAAAATATATTTAACATGGTTCTTCCCGCCTTCAAGAGATGGCGCTTTACGTTTTTTATAGAGGTTATCGAAAAGATCTGTTCCAGAATTTGGCTATCATGGCTGTCATCTACTAACTTGTATGAACTAATGCGTAACTTTTATTCACATTCGTATTTATATTATATTTTTGGATTTCGCAATAGCATCAATGCGATTTGCGATTATTCGTGAACACTTTTGTAGGTTTTGAATTTGATTTTATTTTGGGAAGAAAAGAACGTCATTATATTTTCGGGTTATGACATGCTACGTAAACATGACCGGCCGTATAGCGCTAGACTAGCGACGCGTAGTATAGGGGCCTGTCTCAGTATATAGTATCTTATCTATGGGGGCCTGTGTAGGGTCGAGGCGGCAACTGTGGTGCAGCGGTTGTTGGGTAGAAAGTATTGGAAATATCTCTGCCTCTTCAGGACTCGAGAAAGGATCATGTACCAGTCCACTGGTGTCGGCGATGTTAATAGTGAGTGCAGTAAGGAGCTTTTTGTTTTATTCTTTCGAAAACAGTGAAACAGCAATTTTTAATGTAAGATTTTATTTTTTCGAACTGACTACGCTATTGACCTAGGAAGATCTCAACAGCTTCACCAGACTACTAAGGCGAGGGCTTAAGGCTCTCAGCCGATTTTATTTGGGCAACTAGCTCCAGGGTGCACTGCACACCTCGGCTTGGGCTGTTGTCTGATACATGCAATTCGCGACCTATCGGAGCTAAGCTAAGCTACATATTCATACTTATGTACTTTATACATATGAGTTATTGAAACATATATGTGTACCAAGCATACATACCTCAACCCTCAACTTTGCTATACCCACGAGACTCCCTAGATCTACAAGATTTATAAATATTATCAAAGAAACTCACAGCAATTCTAACCTAGGTATAAATATATAACCAATTAACAGATTAACTCGTGAGTTTAACAGTACATCGAAAAAAAATACAAATGTTGACTTACTCGCAGCGGACATCGCCATGTTCAGAAAGGAACTAAAAGGAGTTGTCTAATCGTTATTGCCCGTATTCTCATTATATTAGATTATTTTTTTTAATTTCTTTTAATTTTTATTTTTGCAATTGATCATATAAAATTCTGCTTCTAATCTCAAATTACTCTCAGATGTAATGTTTTTGCTTTTTTTTCTGCCTCCATCATATAGCTAACAATTATTACAATGTCTATTAGTGATTTGCTTACTATATTTCAAATTTGTGTTTGAGTTTGTTTACGGAAGTAATTTTCTTAATGTATAATATTAAGTAAACTCAGTGAATTTCATAATTTCATTTTGTAGCCCTAACTGTTTGCTCATTGTCAGACTAAACATGCAGTCTACACCCCTAATTACAATGATACTTACTGTTACAAATTGTGCGTGTCTTATTTTAATAAGTAATCAGTGTACATTGTGTTGGTGTTCAATAAATAAATAGAGACAACTCTTATATGTATTTTGTGTTGGATAATTTTTCTAAACTATTTCAGTTCGATAAGGGAAAAAATACAACCCTTCCACTTTCACGTGGAAGCATGCGTGCGTGCACGTGTGTGGAGGGGATATGTGTAATGTTGTCGCAGTGTTGTAAGATTTTGTGTCATTGTATCGAGCGAGCAGCGCACTCAAGGGCTCCACGCCGACGAAACGGACCTAGGCTTGAGCCGCTGCCGACGGGGGCCTAGTGTGGTCTGGTGCACGCTATTTTCACTTCTCAGAATCAGATTTGTATGGAAAAGGCTCCTCTATTTTTGGTTATCAATCCACTTTCTAGATGGCAATGTCATATAATTTTTTTGGCAAGTTTGATATCAAAAGATGGTGGACGACAATTAATTTTGACATTTCAAAAACATTCTAATATTTGTTTTCATTCACTTTGTTCACGTATGTTACGAGAGTGTGCTCCCTTAAATTTTCTTGTCTCCCACAAACCATTTTATCTATCTCCGGTTTTACTTATAAACATTGACTCCTACATATACATACTTGGATTTAGATATGTCTTACGATGAATATATTCATTACAAATAAAAATGATTAAAAAATTGTATACGATTTACGCATTACCGCTGTATGCATACATACATAGCTATAAATGTACATTTATAACCAACAATATTAGTTCGAAACTCGTATCATAGAGGCGCTGATTGGAAAGAACGAGTGCGACCTCTATTTATATAACGTACTCTGTGGTCTGGTGTAGTCGCTCTGGTGTGCGGGAACGAAATTTACCGCCAGACCACGGCGGCGTGATCTGTGGTTACGCGGGCGTGGGCGTGAGCACGCTCTGTTTGGAGAGACAGGCTGGTACTGATCGTTCACTGCAATTAGTTCATGGGGAGGGTCGGTAAAATTAATGTACGATATAGGTACTTTGTATTTGTTCACTAACGTTACGTTACATCAATGGATTTATGTTTTGGGTATGAAATAAGTTTAATTGGGGTAATTTTGTTGGGATACTGTTTTGCATGGTATAGATTAAATCCAAAATGGCGGCTTTATACACAGTGGCTCATGATACACTGTATACTAACTGATAATAATAAAACCCAGACTGAATGTAATACTAGAAAATAATATATATTATAATTTTCCGCATATTTGTTTTACAGTATGGGTCGTCAAGCAAAGCCCCATAAAATCTAGAGACATACAGCTGATGACATGAAAACTGCTTTTAAAAATAACAAAAATTGTATGAATGTGAGAAAAGCGTCAAAACTTTCGATAAAAAAGGGTAAAATTAATAAATAAAGATTGAAACCGAAAAGTTTATTATTATTCGGATTATATTATTAATGATTCACTGTATCCGATTACTCACTCATGATACACATTGCTCAAATGAGTTTTTTTTTCAATACTTTTTATCTCCCAGTATATATTTTTGTTTAACCAAACCGATTTCAATTATGAAAGTTCATTAGTTACACTATGTCTTAATCCTTTCACATCTTCACAACACTCATCCGAGTCTCGTGTAGAGTCACTGAAAAAAAAGTGATCCCCTGTTGCCGCCTTGACCCTACATGTAATATTCATATTTTGCAGCTCATCATACGATTGGTACATTAATAGACTTTACAAAAAAATATATATATAATTATTGCTCCGAGTGCCAATAGAGATGAAAATCATACTCATGTTAATTTACACATACTAATACATAATCATTTCAATAAACAAATTCTGATATTTAGAAATTGCCATTCATACTATAATTAATATGAAAATTCAAAAGAGAACACAGTTATTTAATTGTTTTGAGTTTTCACGTCATGGATTACTACGTGTATCGCGAGGAATCATAATTGATACTTTATTTAAACAAAATGAATGAATGGATTCTTTATTGCACTTTTGATTGAGAAGGCAACTGTGACCATCAAAACTACCACCAGTTCTTCTTGATGAGTGGGTTATTTTTCGAATCGGTTGTAATACTGATGTTCATAAGCATTTAAAATTTAATTCGTATGGACACCTTTAACGGTTAACAGCTAGTATAAACTAAAATTGCTTAAATTACTTTTTATAAGATCAGCTATCTGCCAGTGAAAGTTATCTGAAGATCGATTGAATCGTTTTGGAGATAGCATTGCGGGCGACGTCGCGGTTAACAGCTAGTATAAACTAAAATTGCTTCAATTACATTTTATAATGTCCGCTATCTGCCAGTTAAAGTCCCGTAAAAACGGTCGAACCGTTTCGTAGATAGCACTGCAAGCGAAGCCATGGTTAACATCTAGTCTAAATTAAAATTACTTTTTATAAAGTCAACTATCCATCAGTGAAAGTGCCGTGGAAATCGGTCCAACCGTTTTGAAGATAGCATGGCAGACGAAGCCGCGGTTAACAGATAGTCTAATTTAAAGTAGCCTAAGTGATGCGCTGTAATTTTTTCTATCTACCAGTGAAATTCCCGTCAAAATCGATTCAGCCGTTTCGAAGATTACCCGGATCAAACAGACAGGCAGACAGACCGATAAAATTTTTAAAATTGCATTTTCGTTATTAGAAGCGTGTATATACTTTCATACTCAATCAGTGAAAATTTTTTATTTTGATATTACATACAGACACTTCATTTTTATTATATATATATACAACCACAGAACATGCGTTATCCGTGAGTCAATAGTATTACCAAAATAAAGAAGAAATGAAACTATAAATTCAATATTAAATATATTTCTCAGCATATAAAACATGGAGTGTATCGAATATCAGGAATGTAAAGTGCAAAATTCATAACAATGTCTTAAAATTGTCTTAAAAATACTTAGAAAAATATTCTTTATTTACAAAATGCATTATTAAATATATAACTTCAATGAGCATTTCATGCTATGGTGTGTATTATACTTTTAGTACGCGAAGTTGCTGGGATTATACAGCTTTAAGAGATTTTTCCTCTACATTATAATTAACTGTCAAAGTAGAATGTGTGACGACAGCTGTGAGTCTTATTTCGCAAGAAATTCCATCTCGCAACTCGACCCAACTCGCTACTCGCCGAATTCGCAATTTATCCCAACTCGCTACTCGTCCGTTTCGCAATTCACCCCATCTCGCTCCCCGCTCAATTCGCAACTTATTCGTCATACCTCTCAACTTGCTGTCCCAAGTTGCATGTTCCCATGTCACAACTCTCACAATGTGTAACTAATCGTATGTTATAACTTTTGCCGATTCGCAACTGATCTTCTAGATCAAAACTTCCCATTTCGCTACTCGTCTCAATAGCAGGTACCTTGTTTGGAATTTTTGACGGAATGTTAGTGTGTCATGTGGTGGCCTTTATATTTTACCCATAATCTTGTGTTATTTGAGTCTATATTTTGTAATATTGGTGACATTTTACGTAACATAGTCCGGTTATTACGTATGAGTGAAGTGAATGGGACACAATACCACGGAGCATGAATTTTGAAACGCTACAAGAATATTTAAATCATCACAAGACATTTGTTATTTTACTACCTACTTGAAAATGGTAGTAATGGTCTAGAAGATTGGTTGTGTAAAATAATGCGAATAAGAAGGTATTTCGTCCTATTTTAATATAACTAGCGGGCACGGCGAATGTGGTCCTGCCCTCTACAATTAAAAAATATAGTCAAATTATATACCTAAACTTTCCTCGTAAATCACTTTCTCTACTGGTGAAAACCGTGTGAAAATCCGTTTAGTAGTTTTTAAGTTTATCGCGAACAGAGAGAGTACTTTGTTTTATACTATGTAACGATAAAGCCAAGTAGCCTTAGCAATGAGAGCGTTTAAATACAGTTATACCAAAATGCCAATTTAAAGAATAAAAGTTAAAGAATAAAATGACAGTTATAATACATCTAACGAGACTCGATTTCACTTTATTTTACTGAGGTGAAACAGTTCTTATCGACATCGGATGTTTCCATTTATTTATTCGAGTAAAAGTTCTTTACGCACACTTGACTTGGTGAAAGCCGGTGAATGTGTCACGAGAGCGTTACGAAAACGTGTGATCGGGCGACGCGAACGGAACTTCAGAGGGATATATAAGTCAGTGAAGATAAAAACCTATAATAAATATTTGTAGAAAATTAATACATGTTTATATTATACATATGTAGATTCATAGGAAAGAAGTTTTACTTAAGTCGTGGTAACTAAAGCACACTCGTTTTTTTTAATGAACACTTGTCTAAATCCAGGTCGGTCTGAATGTTTATCAAGTGGAACCGTAACAGATAATGAGTAGTGCTAGGATTTCCAAGGCGGCTTGTGTAGCGAGAGGCTCCGCCTGGCGAGCCTGTCCCTCCGGTCGGGGGGCTCGGGGCGGTCGCTCGTGGGCTCCTCGTTCAGTTCCCGGTGCGGGCCCACCACACTGTCCCCGGCACCCTCCAAGTTCGGTGCTTTTGTTAACAGCTGAAATTTATTAACACACCTTATTTTTTTAGAGTAAAACGTTATTAAAATCAATATCAAAAATACTTTATTCAGTTCAGGCCCTAATAAGGCACTTATGAACGTCAAAGACTACCACCGGTTCGGAAAACAACCCAGTCATCGAGAAGAACCGGCAAGAAACTCGATCGAGTACATTTTTTAAACATATATTTCCAATACATTATACAATGCTTTTAGTGGATGCACAGAGAGGAGTCAATTCCAGACATCACTATCATTCACATACTGATCCACTCTATAATATCCTTTTGATTTCTATTTCTATATTGATACGTCACATCTTTCCTCTCGGTCGCTGGTTATTTTGTTGTGGGAGTGTTTTGGGTGAAGGACGGAAATGTGTTACAGGACATAATCAGCTGTGCACTCATCTACAGTTATACAGTGTTGTGTATATACTTTGCGGATAAATTCAGAGTTTTTTTTTAAGTTTACCTAGTGGGTACTATAAGAAAATCTCTCAAGGTCAGGCTTCCTTACGATGTTTTCCTTCACCGTCACAGTGTTACCAGTTTTAAATGAGTAAACGTACGCGAATTAGGAAACACGGTGTTACCATTTGAACGTAGTGTTGCAGTTCGTGGTCGCTGAGGCCGGCGCAGTTGAACAGGTCCGTGGAGTCGGGTCTGCCCAGAGCCTTCCCACCGGTGGGCATCTTCAGCGGTGCCACCATCTCCTGTGCACTCGCTTTCGACTCTATTCATAGGAATTATTGCCATAAGAAAAGATCAAAATGGAGCCACCATAAGGGCAATAATCTCAGTAAAAAAATTAATAGGTAAGTAAAATAATAACAACAATTGCTCACAATTATAACGATTTTTAACATAAATAATAAAATTAAACGAAAGCAGAAAAAAAAGAGCGGACCAAGAATCTGCTGAAACACATTGTTATTGCCATGCACATGGTAAAAAAACCAGTTAAATTGGTTTTTTTAATCCATGATTGGTTGTCCTTTATCAGTCAGTACTAATTTAGTGTGGATCAATAATAGGTCTATAATAGTAGGTAGTATTGGGGTACTGACAAACAAAGACTTCTTGTGTAAATGAAATACTTTGATTTTATTGTAGAAACAATTATACATTAAATGATGCACAGTAAAGGAACATGACTCAACAAAAAAACTAGTGGCGCCATCAACATTATTGTCTCGTAACATTAAGCAAAGACATTTGTAACATACAGCCACCTGGTGGTGTTGTAGTATAAAATTTATTCCAATAGGTAGTACAGTTGCATGGTCAATAGTACGGTTTCGATTATCATTAAATCGAAAATCATAGATTAAGGGCGGAAATGCAAATACCAATGTGATTTTAATAGATATATTTTAAAACAAGTCCGAGCACAATACATGTAACACTGTAATAGGAAAGATGACAGAATGACAGTAATGACATATATGTCATAGACCTGATGCACAGTTTAAAAATAAAGTTATAATCAAGTATTCTGTGAGACCTATTTTATTAATAAACTCTATTGTTTACTTTACGACATTGCCAATATTAAAAGAAAAGAGAAAAAAGTGGATTTTCTGATTGACTTTTTTGGATAATCTTACCGACGTCTGTGCGAGTGTGCTGCGAGTGCTGTGAATGGTGCGAGGTGGTGGAAGTTTCCAGGTTGTTGTGGGGTCCGTTGGTGAGGATGTGCAGCGCCTGCCTCCACTGCGACTCCATCACGCTGTGCAGCTGTGACGCTATCTCTCCTCTCCGACGGCGGAACGACTCCAACTTACTCTTACAAAGAACAACATTTATACACTACTGGCTTCTGCCCGCGACTTCGACCGCGTTTTTTTTTTATATCATAGGAGGCAAACGAGCAGGTGGGTCAACTGATGTTAAGCGATCATCGCCGTCCATAGACACTTGCAACACCATGGGAGTCGCAAGTACGTTGCCAGCCTGTGTTGGGGGGGAATAGGGGAAGGGAAGGGAAAGTGAGCCTTCGGCGCTCTGACTGACCGAACGAATCGCAACAATGCAAGCACTGTTACTTCACGTCGATTTTCTATGAGAGGGTGGTACTACCCCGGACGGCTCGACCGATTCATGCTGAAACCAGTAATAACTTCAGCGTGGCTCTACCATTACTACCAGTTCTCTGGAATGAACTTCCAGCGACAATGTTTCCGGACCATTACAATTTACCATAATTAAAGAAACATGCCTAATCTTTTCTCAAGGGTCTGCAACGCATCTGTGATTCTCGTCGTGTCGCAGGTGTCCATGGGCGGCGGTGATCACTTACCATCAGGTGACCCGCAAGTTCGTTTACCACCAATGATATAAAAAAAATGATTATGTCTATACACCCTGCAGTGGGTCTCTTACAGGCTAACGATGATGATGACGTACGTTAACCCCGATTTCGAAACATTCTTCATTGGTGCTCCGCTCCTATTGGTCTTAGCGTGATATATGGCTTATAGCCTTCCTCGATAAATGAACTGTCTAACTCTCAACGAATTTTTCAAATCGGACCTACCTAAATTAAATACCTACATAAAAAATAGTACCTGAGCTTAGCGCGTTCAAGCAAACAAACTCTTCAGCTTTATAATAGAAGTATAGATTCAGCTATGTTCGAAGCGATGATGGGTTACTTGATACGCCTCAATCTGTTATACGGATTTGGCCGGATGTATCTTTACAGATCAAAATTTATAAAAGAACCAGTTTACTATATTAAATACAATGAAATACATACAATGATGAAATAAATACAATGATAATGGATTCGAACACAAAATCGTAATTAATTTTACTAACTACCCTATAAAATAAATGACACCATTTAAAAATAATTACCCTAAACATTTGAAAACCACTTCAAATCTTTTGTTGATTTATTATCATTGGATTCAATAAAAATCTGCATGACACTGAATGAAATGACATGATGAAAAAAAAATGAATGAATAATAAACTGTATTACATCAAAGCCGGTCTACAGCCCTAGTTGTATTCATTGGAAATAGGGATTTTCCAAAGTGGGCCCTTTCTATACAAGTTCATAAATTTAACATATACATAAATCAATATATCTCACCTCGAGTAATCCAATTTTCTCTCCGGCCTGAGCGAGCTGCAGCCTGTACAACTTGATCTCTTCCTTCTGTTTCTCTTCTAAGACTTTAATTTCTAATTTGTGTCTAAAAATTAAAAAAAAAACACATTGTCACATGAAAAAATTATATCAAAATTGTGTAAATAATTCTTTTCACGGTTAATACTTTACAAAAAAATGTGACAAAAATATTTATTACTTTAAAAAATAAATACGTAGTTTTAGCCTTAATAAAATATGACTTTTATGCAAAAATGAAACATAATTATATATATATATATATGTTATAATTATATTATTAAAAAAAATACGATGTGTCTGTAAGTTTCATCAAAATTGGTTCAGTTGTTTTACACATCAATCCAAACAAATAATGGACACTTTTCAAACAGATTCAAAACATCTCCAGTACAAATTAATTTTGATATTTAGACCCTATGGAGCGGGACATGATATCATGAGTTCTACAGAAAGTGTGGTTGTACTTCTTTCTTGGAAATGTCATAATTATTATGTAGAAATTCATGTAAAAACAAATATCCGCTCACTGTTCATTAATCCTCGATATCTGCTTATTATAACTATCCACTAACGCATCTTCTTTACTTCTAGCATCATTCTCCAATTCTCTCTCGGCTTGGTCTAGCTGATGTTGGAACTCCTGCAGCTTACTCAGTACAGCATCCTCCAATTGTTTCTGATAGTGCTCTTTCAGTTCACATTTCTGTAGCTCTAGATGTTTATGGAGGCTTTTACATTCGCTGTCAAGGAAATCCTGCAAATTAAACAAGAACATTTTAAGGTGGCAGAGGTATGCTCAAGCAATTACTGGTTTCAGCATGAATGGTTCGGCTCGCCCGAGGTACTACCTAGCACCCGACCCACAGGAACACCCACGTGAAGTAACAGTGCACGCATTTTCGTGTTTCGTTCGGTCAGTGAGAGCGCCGGAGGCCCACCTCCCTTCCCCTTCCTCCTTTCCCGCCCCTTACCCCTCCCCCACACACAGGCTGGCAACGCACTTCCGACTCCACTGGTATTGCTAGTGTCTATGGACGGTGGTGATCACTTAACATCAGATGACCCATCTGTTCGTTTGCCTCCTTTTAACAATAAAAAAAAAATTACAAAAAAAAAATGCCAACCTACATCAACTTCCAATATATTATTAGGTAGCGCGAATATAAATATTTATTATTTAATTTAATAATTCAGTTATTTTTCGCTTTTTAGTGCTTTATTAGTTTTACACATCGAAGGCGGTTTATTTTTTTGTAAAAAAAATATTTTTCCATTTTTAGTGTGCATAAATATATCTGGTTTCTATGGGTATAATAAATCAGTTTCAATTTCACGAAAATACGTAGAGACGAAGTGGGTGAAAATCAAATAAACGATATTTAACCCCCTTAGGGAATATATGGGACCACTTCTGAATATAACCAATTCAAATAAAAAAAGAATCATTAAAATCTTCATAATTGACGGAGATATCGATTAACATACATTAAAAAAAATACACCTCTTTTTCGAAGTCACTTAAAAAGAACAGTAAAGTCGTGATTTGACCACTTTAATATACTCCTGATGCCCAAAAGTTCGAACCCCGGCATGTATAAATGAATTTTTCGGAATATGCGTATATTTACTAATTTAAAGTGGTGACACTATCGGCTCAAAGTCAGTTCAAAGTATGAATAATCATTTGTGTTATTATTATAAATTGAAATACATTACAACAAAAAGCAAATTGTCTAACAGCAGAATAACTGATAATTGCTTATAATTAATAATCCTTGTAAAATAATATAAAAGCATAAATTATGATTGCTATATAAATTTGTAACTAATTAAACAGTAAATGGTAAACACAATAAACTATTCTGAATACTTACACATTTTTTTAAAAGTTCACTGCATAAGTTTTGCTTTTCGCACAACTGTCTCTCAATAATATTGCATCTCCCTCTCTCCTCATTGACCTTGTCTTTGAGCAGGTCGCGCTCTTGAAGTATTAAAGATTTCTCATCATTAAGTGAATCTATTCTATGAACCAACTCGTTAGACTTATGCTTTGTTTGCTCGTGTGCCAATTTTTCCTGTCGGGAGTATATTATTATATCTTATACTAGTTAATACCCGCAACCTCGTCTGCGTCTGCATTTATTGTCTTAACGATAATGTATAGGGAAAAAACAATTGAAAGCGAATATATACTATGCTTATAAAATGTCTTTGTAAACAATGTTATCTTTTTAATTTTCCTCTCCAGTTTATAAGCATCACACCGCTTGGACCACTTATCCACGACATGAAAACACACAACGGTCAAAGTGTAGTGCTTATAAAAATCGTAGTTTCTTAAAACTTTATGAAACTTATATTAACACTCCATTAACACGTTCCGTGCCACATGTCCCGCCGATGGTACGCGTTAAACTTGATCTTTAGACCACTGTACCACCACGGTGATACACTACATTTTTTAGGTAAGATAATTGTTTTATAAAAAAAAATCTTTGCATGATGCCCGCTTAATGCCAAAGCTCTATCACTTTATTTCTATGTATATACAGAACTGTAGGGTTACTTACAGCTTGTAAGTTTTATCTGTTTGTCGCTCTACTTATTATTTGGGAATCAGTATTTAATTATATTTATAGAAAACTTTGAAAGTCATTTGCATTTAAGCACTCAGTTAAGTTGCAACTACAATATGAAAGTATAAGTCACAAGTTATAAGGGTTTTTCTTTTGACCAAGCAAGGTCTTAACAGCTTCACCGGACTACAGAAGTTATAAGGGCTTTTTATACAAGTGTATGTCAAGTTGTTTTTGTAGTAAAACTTATTTAGGCGCGACTAGGAGGTAACTGGGCGACAATGCAACGGAAGTCCGTTACGACAATATGGCGTCACGTTACTGTATCTTCCGGTTGTTAAATATTTTTGATTTTGTCAGTAAATAGTTTATAAAAAAAAACAATACAAAATTTTTTGATAAAAAGAAATTAATAAAAATATTAAATTGAATAATAATAAAAATTATACAATAGAATTAATTATGTATATATGGGCGCTCGAGAGTGCTGCCATCTGATTTCAATGTAAGTAACAATTAAAATCAAAACTTCATTATCTGTAGTGCCATCTATCAGCTAATTCGGAACTTCAATGACACAGGAAATATTATTAACAACTCTTTATTATAAAGTAAATAAAATATAGAAAAGTATGAACTACTATGACAAGTTAACAGAAGTCGCTATCTCTTATAACGCTAGAGAAGTTTTACTTCAATCACGTATGACAGTTACATAAACTAATTTTGTTTTCACATACCTCATTCTTACATAAGCATAGCTTTTATTACGGCAGTTTAACATATTATTATATAGAATATGTCAATTCTCACCTATGCCCTATATATCAAATGTTACAAGTGTACACAACTTACAAGATACAAGGACATTTTATACAAGTTTATGTGAAGTTATATTTTTTTGTAATTATGCTAAATTGCAAAATGATTTTTGTACCATATTACATGTGACAAAATCAAAATTACAATACAAAAGACTAGTCAAGTTACCATTAAATACAAAATTGAAATCAAATTATTTGGTTTTGTGTGTTAATGACGAATTTTAGAGCGAACTGAAGATCTCCAACTTTTTCGTAATAAGTTACCTGCTACAAAGGCATTTACATTAAACAAAGTCACAAATACAAGTGTGAAAAGGACTTGTATTAGAAACATTATCACTGGTAACTTGTAAAATACATGCGTAGTTTTGATAAATGCATTTATGTAAAAATTTACGAATTTGTAAGAGAAAAGGCTTGTAGTACAAGAATTTCAAAGTTTGATAAAGGGCATCCTTAAAGCTACCAGATAAATTATTTAAGTGAAAAGGGTCTATGTGATATAATTTAGAAACTTACATTTTCTAAGGCATCCTCTAAATTCTTAACACAATCAGTTGACTGTTTATTTAACCTCATAACTGTCTCATAATTATCTTTTAACACTTCTAACTCTTGCTCTTTCTTGGATATTGCTTCATTCTTGCTCGATATCACTTTCTCAAGGGATGCACCGAGTTCTTTCTTCTCTATTGCCAGTTGCTTGCATTTCTCTTGATAATCATGTGCTAAATCCAACGCTTTGTATAATTCAGATTCAAAATGTGAAGTTTTCTGGAAAGATAGAAACAGAAACCCTCATAACTGAATTACTAACCAAATCAGATATGGAATCGATAGATTTTCCAAAGTGATGTTTTATATCTATTTAGTATCTGCAATGAGAATTAAATATCTATGGTTCATCCTTACTGGATTCCAAATTTATGGATCAGATGTAATCAGTAATCCTCCAGTTAACTATCACTAGAGAATGTTATAAATACCATAACTTTAGGAAATAATAGTGTGGTGCTTATAGGTGATAATTTTTATGTATGATCATCTACACTAATGCTTTGTACAGTTAAATTGAAGGAGTCAGCATTATAATATATATTGGTCATCAACAAATCTATATTAATATTATATAGGTAGGGGGTTTGTTTTTGGTCGAATGCACTAATCTCAGGTATTACAAGTCCGATTTGATAATTTTGAGTGTTAAATAGCTCATTTATTGAGGAAGGCTATAGTCTATATATCATCAGCTAAGACTAATAGGAACGGAGCACCAATGAAAAATTATATTCTTCAAGAATTATGGAAACTGAGCAAGTGGTGATGAACTGAGTTGAGGATTTAGTGAAGGATAATGTGCTGCAATATATGAGCTCAAAATTGGGTGGAACGAGGCTAAAAAGAAAAAAAGACACTATAATATGTACCTTTTGAGCTTCATCCGCAATAGCTCTAAAGTTATCCACTTCTCTGACCATCTTTTCTAATGCATTTTGGTGACGTACTTCAGCTTTATCTAAACTGCTCGTTAGTTTTAACCATGCCTCCCGTAGTTTGTTAATGGCTATGTCTTTGCTGCGATCCACCCTCATAGCCACTGCCAATTTCTCTTGCTGTTCTAATAATTTTTTTTGTAGTTGTTGTATCATTGCTTCACAATGCTGTAATAAAACTCTATATAGTGACAGTTAAGGGACCGCACATTTAGAGTTGTGGTTAAATGGAGAGAAGTATAATCAATATTATTTTAAGGGAAATTTTAGAGAGTTTTGCCTCCTAGGCTTAAATGCTTTTGGAAAAGCTCTTTAAAGTTATAAATGATTTCATAATTTTAAGCACTACTAAGTTTCGGAACAGAGCCATTTAAAATGTTAGTGACCATCATTTGTCATATGTTCATTATATTATATAATTAATGTCATTGTTGATATGATTACAAAGATTGTTATTATAACTAATATTTTAATGCATTACTACTACATAATTAAAAAAAAATGTGGTGATGGTGGCATTTAACCAGTGTTTATCAGGATGAACAAACAGGCATTATATATCAGTAGGTGTGTTAAAAATAGAATTATAATAGGATCATAACAGATAAATAAAATTTGTATACACTCAGTCACAATATGAACAACATAATATGTCACTGTTACAAATTGTAATAGAATTAACAACAGCAAATTATCCAACAACAATTGAGAACAATTGACAACACTTTGCACAGTGTGTTATAAGAACGAGTTGGTGACATGTATGGTTTATGTATTTATTTTATGGGCCTAGTTATGATTAAAGACTTGACAAGAATAGGGACAGTATAATTATATGTGTGCTGTGCTTTGTGACAATAACTGTTAAATAGCATACAGTACAATTACAATACAATATAGTAGCATACAGTATATGTAGTATAGCTGGAAAAGCCATCTATTCATATTATTAAATCCATTTGAAAATTATACAACCTTTACGTACCTCTCTTTTAAGTCTTTCCTCTTCCAACTTCACGCTATCCACTCTTTCACCTCTCTCCGCCCTCTCTCCCCACATGTCATTCAAACTCAACAAATCCGTATCTATTGAATCCATAAATTTATTCTGTAATGTCCTTAAATTATCTGGAAATGGTCTCATTTGTGGCATTTTGAATTCCTTCTTCGGTGACATTGAATAACTATCAGTGACTGACGTCTGCATATCACGACTGTAATTTGATTTATATTGTTCCAATACTTTGGATGCTCTATCGTAAATCTTATTTGATGTAGGCCTAAAAGTGCTTGTATTCGATTCTATACCAGATTGTCTTTTCGGTGTTGAAGTGGGTTGGGGGTCTTTATCAAAATTTAATCTACGTACACTGGGTGATTTCCCATCACTGTTTTTTGACAAATCCACAACTTTCTCCGAGTTTTCTGCTTGATTGTTGACTGCTGTAGGTTTATCACTTTGATGTGACTTATTTGAAGGAGCATTTGACTTATTTGAATTTTTCACTAAATATATATACTTATCTAATATATCGCTTGGTACTATCTTCCCGCTGGGTAATTTAATGTTTGTCTCAATCGTTGAGTCAATTTTCTGTGTTATATAGTCACCTGCAGATTTTATAACATGGTCAATATTAAGCGTATTGTCTTGACTATTGTATTTTGATTCAGGGCTTTCATAAGCTTCTACTCTAGTGAGAAACTCGTCAATCTCATGTAAAAGTAGTTTATCATTCTTCCTACTGGGAGTTGAAACTATACTGCTTATATCACCATCCATACTGCGGATTTCACTGTTTCTGGTATTAATATCATAAGGAGCGATAGCGTCATATAATCTTAATCGTGGTATGTCTTTACTTCGCGTGCTTACAGAGTCAATGCTTGTTAAAGTCAAATCATGTACCCTCTCGCGTTTACTAATTTTTCTTCTTCGTCTACGAGGGAACGTGTGACATTTACGTCCTAAGCTACTATCGTCGAAGCTCTCTGTGCTATTAAATGTCTTATTACGCTTCGAAAGTATTTCAACAGTAGATATATCACTGGTAATTTCCAAACTTTCTAACCTCGCCTCCAGTGTTTGTACTTGATTTACTAATTTACCTATTACATGGGCGGTACACGAAGTCGGTTTGTGCACAACAGTCCTAGACGATTCGAGAAGAGAATCATCAGATCCAGAGCTCTGGACGAGGAAAAATTTCGGTGGTATCAACAACAAAACATCGGTGTCGTCGGTGTCAGTCATCACAGAAATTACACCGCTCTATTATATAAGAAATTCGAGCCATCATATAAATACAATAATAATTATAGAGATTCCAAATTGGAATAATAATATTTGAGAAACTTATATAAAACTTGGAAACAAGAACACGCGAAACCGTTTATTTCTTTATTTTGATCACACGGAGTTACCAACGTCGCAAAACAAAGTCACAGATAATTAAACGAACAGGTAAATAAACCATTCAGACTGACTACCAGAGACTACGCCGCACCGCGCTGGTTTGTTACGCCAAACTTTTTGATCCCTCTGAATATAGATTTATATAAGGTACTCTGTGAATATAGATGCACAAAACACAAATTAGCTATAAATACGTATTTAATTATATGTATAAAATCAAGATAAGTGAATGATAAATAAATGTCAATCTTAGATTTCTACAACAATATTTTAAATTTGTTTTATATTAAATAAGTTGACGTTATTATGCGAAAAACATACTTTATGACTGTAGTACTGTATAGCGACCAAAAAGATTGACGAGGGCTGTAGGTATAATAATACACTTTATGTTACTGCTATACTGCGTGTATAGTTGTTTCCTATAATACTTATTATACTCTTTGATAGTTGTCGTAGTTTGTTTCTCAGTCTACAATCGGCACGAAATTTTGTCTATAGTCGTAATAAGTACGAGAAACCATCGCCATGCATTATGAATCTTTTATATTATTTTAACTTTTATTATTCTGCGGTTATGAACTATTGGGATGCGTGACGATAGAACTAGCATAATGACGGTTTTTATAAGAGAAGTTTAGCAAATGATCATTTTAGAATTATTGCAATGAAATGAGGCGTGGGATTGTTTCATTTAAACCTCTTTATCAAAATATTTGACATAAAAATGTACTTGTTTAAAAATCTACATTCCAAATGATTACAGATAAAAAAAATCGCTAGAAATCACAGGTACAACCAAATGTATAATTAGATTTTTATGAACAAAATAATTATAAATACAGTGAGTAGTTGTTATGAATGTCCAAAAAGGATCCAGTCTGTTTAATCTAAATAAAATATCTCTTGTATGTAAATTGAGAACAAACAAATAATTTTAAATTGTTATACTTTATTACACAGTAAATATTATACAGAATATTTATAATATATTACAAATAAGCAGTATTTGCTAAACATCTTAACTATTATAACACTATGCATCTAGTTTAAGACAGTTATAACAATATATAATTTTGCTAATGTCTTTTATAAAATATGGCTAAAATTAAGCTGTTAAAAAATTCAAGAGTCATAAAATATCTTTTACATAATCCAATTAATTTTATATATTGATTTTAATAGTAAATATTGTATATATAATTTGTTCATTACAAATTAATTGCATCATTTACATTTTTGTCAATATAACGTTTTGACCTATTTATATGAACATATAACAAACTTAGTGTAAGGCCTGAGTCGGCAGGACATACAGCGTTCAAGACCGACTCATTTGCATATCACTCAGGACACTCACATATTAATGCAACTGTTTGACACAAACACCACATGTGACGTCCCGCTCGACACTTGATTATACCATCCACTCTGGACGTACACTTAGAAATGTTGTTATGTACAAATCAGAGTGTTAGCATATAATGAAGTAATAACACTAAGCAATTTTAACAGTTTTTTCTTACTTTTCTTTTTCTATAATATAAAATTTTTGCAAATATTTTAACAATCTCAATTCTAATTAGAATGGATGTTATACTCATATATAATTCAAGCCAAGATAACATTTTTCATTAAAAAAAGGTTCTGTTTATTTATCAGGAGGCTCTAACTGCATGTATAGGTGTTTGTTTAATAAATGCATCAAGTTTATTCTTAAACAGTTCACTATTAATAGGTTCACCTATTCTACATAGTGGATTACGGACTGCATATTTCACATATATCTCGGAATATATCTTTTTTAATAAATCTCGAACTCCTTGGGCTTGTGTGTCAGTATTCATCACAAATTTCAAACCTGATGGTGTTTCAAGACAGTGGAGTGTGTACTTTGATGTCTTGTAATGTAAGAAACCATCTTTTGGATCCAGCGGTGATAATTTATAAACAAAAGACTTTATCGAGAAAATCATACCATACATCAGCTTTCCTTCCTGAAAATAATAAAGTAATTTACTTAGAAACTGTATCTAATATACTATATTAAGATTTTTCGTTTATTAGCTACATTTATAGTATCTCACTTCCTCTCTAGACATTCCTGATTGTTTTGTTCTATTCCATTCACCATAATATAAAAGTGTGCCATAACGATCGAATATATATAAATTGTGAATTGTCATATTATTAACGCTATATTTCAAAATTTAGAAACTTAGTTCTTCTATGAAATCACAAGAAGTGTGAAAACTAGCAAATCACAATATTGATCTGATGTTGTCCACCAATATGTTCACATTTCATAAATGCCATTGTTTGGCACTCTCAATAATTTGACGTTGACAATAGGACTGTTGATAAAATATCGATATGTCGTAATTTCTATATTTTTTTTTCGATATTAATTACTAATATTTTTTTGGACAACATATTGATAGTTCGACATTAAAATTTGGATATCGGCAGTCGATATGTCGATATATGATATTATATTCATCATCATATTCTTACCCCAATCCCACCTTTTATTTTACCGTGGTAAAAAATCCTTAGGGACTGCCAGGTGAGTCTAACCGGCTATAACTCCACAACAACCTACGCCACACTATGGGGGGTATCTCGGGGTTACGTGAGCAAGCTCCGCTACACCCCCGACGGCAGGCGTTTCCCACGCCGCACCCGATTGAGGCAGCCCGGTTGTAAGACTGCCACTCAGCCCGCCAAACCCGTGCAATGAAGGGTCGGGGCCCCGCCCCTTCCCCCCTGGGTTCAGCCAGCAGCGGAGAGGTAAGCCCCTCCGTCACCGCCTCGCCATTGATTTTTTACCGAGGTTTACTCCTCATCGCCACACCATCGCCCCTAGAGATCCCTCCTCCGTCCTACCTAAACCTAACTGCCTGTCCCTGCCAGCCTAGACTAATCCTAACGCTACTTAACATAGTCCTAACCGAATTCCTACCTTTATCCCACCTTTTTTTTTTTTAACGTGGAGTACCTTTTATGGCAATTACTTATCGCTAAAGTCAATATTGTTATAGCAGTGTCACTGGATAATAATTATTACGTCAACGCTTCGAAAAACCACTCCTAATGTTATAAATTAATTACTAAACTAACATTAAAGATGCGTTAGTTACTTAAGTAATTACCGAGTTTTGTACTGAACGCCGCACCCAGCTGAGGCAGCCCGGTTGCAATACTGCCTCCCAGCCCGCCGAACCCGTGCAATGGCGGTCCAGCTTGAGTTTTGCTTAGGGCCACCTCTAGACCTAGCAACCTGATTCTGCTGACTATCTGCGCTACACTCGCCGTAGCCAGTCGAAGAGTGTCACTTACGGTGTTTCTGCGTGCTGTGATCAGCGTATCATCGGCGTAACATATAGTTGCCACGCCAGGGAGTAGCACACCTCGCAGCACCCAGTCGTAGGTGATATTCCATAACTGCGGACCCAAAACCGATCCCTGTGGGATACCGCGAGACATTCGTCTTCGTTTGGTTCTGTCGTCTTGTCCTATGTATATGACGTGCCTAGCCTCCAAGTATGATGCGATAACTCTCCGAAGATATAGAGGTACCCGATGGTAGCCTAGCGCTTGTTGGATGCATCCCCAGGGTAGGCTATTGAAGGCATTGGCTATATCTAACGATACAGCCAACAACACCCCACCCTGAGCGATTGCCTCTTCCGAATGGGTCCTCAGTCGTAGGATTGCACCTACTGTTGATCTCCCCTCGCGGAAGCCAAATTGGGAGTCCGACAGATCGGGTCCAATCTGCGTCAGGTGTCTCGCAAGGCGCCGCGAGACGATGCGCTCAAAGAGTTTCCCGACCTCGTCGAGCAGGATAATAGGTCTGTATGCGCTCGGGGACTCCACAGGGTGACCTTCCTTTCTCAGCAGCACTAGTCGTCCCTCCTTCCACGGATGCGGAAAGGTCCCGGATCGTATACAGGCGCTGAAGAGACGTTTCAGCCTTTCCCCTAGGTGTTCCAAGGCTAACACCCAGACGCGTCCTGGGATCCCGTCTGGTCCTGGCGCGGTGTTTTTCGATCGCAGTCGATTCACCGCTGCGCCCAGTTCCGCTTGGCTGACCGCGGGCGCCTCATCCTGCACATCTGGTAGATTGACAGCGAAAGGTGGTGTCACAGCAATTTCAGCTGGAAACAGTCTGGACAAAATAGCTTCCAGAACTTCTGGCTCAAGACGTTGCGTGATAGAGGGAGTTCGCGGTCTTAAGGAGCCCATTACTAGGCGGTAAGGTCTTCCTCAGGGGTCTCGGTTCAAGGTCTGTATTAACTCTTCTCTTGAGCGAACTTTTGCTCGTCGAATAGCCACCTGCATCGCTTTTTTTGCCTCTTTGTAGCGAGCCCACAGTTGTTCCTCGATAACTGCTACTCATCCCAGTCGCAGCCTGCGGTGCCTAGCACATTGTCGCCTCGCCAAAATACACTGCGCGCGTAGTTGCGCAATCTCTACAGACCACCAATATACGCTTCGTTTAATTGGCTGACGTCGCACCCGGGGCATAGCTGCGTCTGCTATGCTTCTCATGGTGTTCTGGAACCAGCAGACTTCTTCCTCAATATTCACCTTTATCCCACCTAGGTTGAGTCGATACAACATGTTTTCCTTTTCCACTCTCCTCTGTCAGATATTATCTCAGAATTCACACCCTTTATACATCTATCGTTTTTTACACACTTTATCCATACCTTTATCGGTCTCATCTACTCTTATATCTGTCCACATTCATACTTAAAACTATTCTAGTTATATGTCTTTCATCTCTCTTTATGACATGACCGTATCATGCTTACCTATTACTCCTCACTTTCTCTGTCACTGGCGATATTTTCAAACTTGATATGAATATTCATTTTTATTCTTATCGATTCTAGTTACTCCAAGTCTATCTTAACAATTGCATCTCTTCCACATGTAGTTTTCTCTCATTCATTTCTTTCGTAGCCCAGCATTCAGATGCATACAGCGTGTCTGATTTTATAATAATTTCATACATCTTTCCCTTGGGTTTCTCGGGCATTTCGTAGATCGCAAGGTACCCCAGAGATCTTTCGCTATTTTCTGCATCCTTCATTTATTCTATTCCTGATGTCTTTGTCTACACCGCCGTCGTTTTGAATCAATGAACTGCGATACCGAAAATTTGAGCAGGCAATTTGGTAATGATAATCTTAGTAGTCAAAAAGTTGAACACATAAAATAACGTTTTTTTTTTAAAACTTACTGAAAAATAATGTTACACATAATTATCTTATTTAGATAAAACAATAATGATGACAATTATAAAGATCAATATAATTGAATAACGTTTGTGTAAGTGGACTTTAGAACTGTAATGTAACATTTAAAATATTTCTGGTATAAATTGTCTAACAAATATACTGGATTAAAAACTTTTAATTATTATTAAGCTAAATTACAGTTGTTTTTTTTTTAAATATAGCAGATATAATATTATATATATGATATAGTAATATAATAATATATATTATATAAATCATTATATGTATCATGTATATCAATACAACATATAATCAACAGCCCTCGTTGATAATAGATAGAAATGTCATATTTAAGGCTTTGATCAGAAATAATCAAGGAATTTATAAGGTAAACAACACTTATAAATTCCTTGGAAATGTAGAGATACAGGTTAAAATTGTAATATACACGAATTGTAATGTATATGAAATTATAAAAAACAATATTATTTAAATATTTCCACATTGAGAATTGATTTTTATATTTCTTGATTCCTATATTTATACAACTATACTGAATTTATACGAAAAGGATTGTTATCTATTACAAGTATAAAAAATAAAATGAACAAGGCAACTCCGAATAAAAATTTTGACCTACGGTCATGGTGTAATAAGCAATGAAATAATAAAAATCAATAAACTCTTATTTAGTATAGTCAAAACGAATTTAAAAGTTTATCAGCAATAGTGTAGTCTCTTTTAGAAACGAGTAAAGTCATTTATATTATATTTCTACGAGTGATGTGAATTTTGAGGTTAGATACTTACCTAACATTGGGTGTTACAGAAATAATCGATAAAATATGGATGAATACACAAGAGAACCCTGCCCATGGCGTATACTGGACGATTCCGGTGGCGCATTCATTATGGGAGCCATAGGTGGTGGCATATTTCACTCTATAAAAGGTTTCAGAAATGCACCTGTAGGGTTCAGTAGAAAAATGGTGAGTTTTTATATTTCCTGGATTTTATGTTGTATAAAGATTAATTACTAATGTCGAGGAAATTCTTATATACGTAATATTATGTATACTAATCACGCACTGAGATTTTAAAGCAACTGATGGTCTCATTTAATTTAAAATGTTTTTTTAATATCCACAGTTGGGCAGCTTAGCAGCAGTAAAGGAGAGATCACCAATTGTGGCGGGAAACTTTGCAGTATGGGGAGGAATGTTCTCTACAATAGATTGCACATTAGTTTACCTTAGAAAGAAGGAGGATCCATGGAATTCAATTATGAGTGGAGCCCTTACTGGAGGTATCCTCGCAGCCCGAAATGGTAAGCTTGCAAAATTAGCCATCTTTCTCAATAGTTTAGTTTAGTAATAGTTTTAGGTTTTATAAAAAAATCCCAAAGCACATTATGTGAGTGAGATCGAGAGTTTAAGCACCATGTCAAATGGTTTTAATGTCTAAAAGCTATTTTAGGGTGGATCTATATGTGAATTATGGTGATGTCTGGATATGAGTCCCTTTCTGTACAGGCACCAAAAACAATTGTAACTATGTTTGTAAAAATATATAATATGAAAAGATAAACCAGATCAAGTTTCCTGCTGGTTTGTCTCAATGACAGTAATTCTCGAATGTGTTTATGAACATTCTCAGGACCTAAATTGATTAAAATATTTTTTATTTTCAGTTTGAATTTGCGATCATGTTTTTTAATAATTACAGGTGTCCCAGCGATGGCCGGCAGTGCTCTTGTTGGCGGCATCCTTCTTGCACTCATAGAAGGAATTGGTATTATGTTCACGAGGATAACGGCAGAGCAATTTAAACCACAGCAACCGATCTTCGAGGATCCCTCAGTCCTTGGACAGAGTCAAGCCCAAAGTCAAACTTTTCAGTAATTTAAATGTAATTTTGTAGATGATTTGTACAGCTCATTGCCGAGAAATTGGATAGTATTTTAACTTCTTGATAGGTTGTTTTTAATTTATATCATAAACTAATATGTTATAGTGTTTTTTAAAAGTCTGATCTTATGTGAGACTCGTAGGCCGGCCGAAGTTATCCCACCCTGATAATAAAGAAAACCTTGTGAAATTATATATCTCAACCTTACTCATAAATCACGTTATCTACTGGTGAAAACAGCATGAACATCCGTTCAGACATTTATGAGTTTATTACAAAAAGACAGACAGGCTTGGCAGAGGAGTACTATGTTTTATAATATGTAATCATTGCAACATTTGTATTTTATTGCACTAGTAGAAATTATTATAACAAGTATTAATATGCTGTTACAAGAATTATTCTGCTGTTGATTATCTGTTATTGATGTAGTGATACTGATAGTTGTAGAAGGGAGAACTAAATACTGCTAATATTCACAAGTCAGAATAAAAACAATAAGCATTCATTTCATTGTAGAAATGTTTCATTGTTGTTAAAAAGACATGAGAGAAAAATAAATAAATCAATGTTGCAAATTGGAATAGGATACAAAATAGAAAACTAATCAACATTTCATAACAATTATTATTTTAAAATGACATATTATCATTCATAATTGATATATAGCTGTTATTGTAACCTATCTGCACTTGTAGAAAATGTGGTAGTATACTATATTAGATTGGTTGTTTTAGTCAAAAAACATTTTGCTAATGGTATGCAGGTAGAATTCTAGCATTTATTACTATTCTAGCATTTGCCTTTTGACCATAAACCATGTTAAATATAGATAAATCACAGTTTTAGTGTATATTTACTGAATGAGGCGGCTTTGATTATAATTTTGAAATTATCTTCATTAAATTTTGAGCTGTACAAACATTGTAAATGAGTCTCTTGCCAACAGGCATTAAGTTTATTTCCGACTGAGAGTCATACTACTTCATTAACCATTTCTACTTGGTTTTTAAACTGTTATGAGTGGATTTAGTATCTGTGATATTTCAACCCTCTTCTAATTTTTTTATTTGACAATAAACTGCAAATTCATTGACATAATGATTGATTCAGTTACATACATTGCTGTCTATATACCAAAAGCTCAATATAATTTACTGTTAAACTCTTTTCAGATTACTGTAGTCATTGAAATATAAAATTTTAAAAGGTTAAATAGTTTAGGGCGTGTTTTCTTTTTATATTGAATTTAGGAAAAAAGATGTTACTTATTTTGTGAATTATTTTCGTTAACTACATTAACTGAAAAGAGTTATTTTAAATATTTATTTCATAGAATATTACTTGTGTGAGTCTCTCTCAGTTTAATTATTTGTTCCCATAAAATTGAGAGTGGCAATACTGAATGTTGTATGTATGTAGCATTGGATTATATTTGTTTCAATTGTGAGGATTATTTTCCCCGTCTCCCAATTGATTTATACAGCAATGCTAATCTTGTGAATTTGTGAGGTGAATATTATTTAGTTGTAGTTTACCAAGTAATATTCTGTGAAGTATGTTACATGATTAATTTACTGGAATAGAAATTATTAAAACAATTTTTGTAAATAGTAAACAGTTGTTTTATTTTTTAATAATTAAACATTTGTAAAACTTACAATGAAGAAGAAATTTAATTATTCCTATTATAATTCTATATTTAAGAATATTGGGGCATTTATCAGACTCAATTTTAAAATGTTAATGTTTAAAAACACTAAATGATAATGAGATTACATCACTTGTGTACACCACAAGTTAATTATTAGACAGTTTTTTTTTAATAACTGGAAGACAATAAATCATGTTATTTTGTTAAAGATAGATTAATGAAGAATATAAAATTCAATATAATTAGTTTAGCACTTAATTCTATAGAATCGGTATATGTCTTACACAATATGTTTAATTTGTAGAAGCTTTGATGTTTACAGGTGAGCTCAGATTTGGGGTTGAACTATGGTATCTCTTCAGTAGGAACAATATAATGGATGCTCTTAAACATCAAGTTGTCACCTTGGTTCAGAATAATACTTGGGGCTAGTAACTGGTATAAAAGATAATGTATTTCTTTTCAACGACAGATATTCTTTGACTTTCCTTTCTGACTTTTGCCACAGGATTCTTATATTTTAGGTGCCATTGTATATGTTTGTAAGTTGTAAGTGATTTTTACACAAATTTATAATTCGTATGTTAGGTATTTGACTCAAAATCTATGTTAAGATTAAAAAACTGCTCTTAGATGAACAGGGAATAGCTACGAAATTATTAAGTTTGGTAAAAACATTACACAACCTTTGATATAAATATTGTCATGACTGTAAATTAACGTCTCTATTTTGGGCAACGTCTTCACCTATTTTTCGTATTTCTTTGATAACGTGAGCCAATACTTCTGGATCTACTCCAAGTTCACAAAGCCTGATGCATATCGACAACGTTTCCGTGTCCAAACCAGTGCACAACAGTTGGGATATCTGATGTATCATTTGAAACGTTTCACGGGCTTGTCCGATTTGTGCGTTTTCTGATGTCATATTCACTAATTTAGAAATCAAAAGATCAGCGAAATGAATTGTATGACGTTTCCAAACACCAATTTTTTGCTTTTACGTCTTGGTAATTAAGTTGGTGAAATAAATAAATCTCGTACACAGCTTATGTAACGAATACACATGAATTAGACGAACTTTTAATTTTTAAAACACCGAAAACAAATGCAGATTCGTTGAAAGTACAAACGTCAAATTTTAAAATTGTCAGCTGTCACCACAGAGTAGCTGAGCTATATCACCTCCGATAGGAGTGTCATTATTCTGTGGCTATCACACAAAACCCTATTGTTGGTTGCAAAATCGTTTTGTTTTATATTCTATGTACGTATAGGTGCCAAATTTGTACATAAAAATGTTTTTATATCAATTTTTTTTTTATTTATATTCCTTATCTTTTTCATATATCAATGATATGATAGTGAAGCGTTAGATGTTGATATGATATCTGTTTAAAGTGTGTAGGTATTTTACATGTATCTTTGCTCATCCAGCATTTTTGTAGTTTCAATGCTACAGATGTAATTAATCTACCGTATCGTATCGTAGTTTAATTGGATGAATATATCTGTGATTCAATTACAAAACTGTTTGACGGAAGATCTCAAAAGTTGGAAAACCTAAGCGTTCTATCTCATTATATCTCTTTACTAGGTGGCGCTAAACTATATTAAATTATAGCAATTTAACTCGCGCCAGTCGTAAAGTAAATACGTAAAGTAATTTCATAATTTGTATAATAATATTGTATTTATTCATTGGCCTCATACTCGCGACATGGCTGCTGGCTGATATTATATTAACTATTGAACAAAATTTTACTTATCGCAGCTAGCTTCTAATTAAAACATAGGTGTAGGTATAAACATTAGTTATACACATATGAACGTTGGTTTAAAATTAAATGAACGGGAACTATACTGAGCTGATACGTAGAAATATAGAATAGAAATACGGTCTTTCAATACATTTTGCAAATTATTTTCTTCCAGTTCATTGTAATTGTGCTACTTTGAAAACTATTTTAGAAACAAACTAGAATACCAATTAATTACTAAGACCATAAATTCGTAAAAAAGGAGCAATAACTGAATATCACTTTGCAATTTTTTTTAATGAGAATTAATAAATTTGTATCTATCAGAATTTGAATAAAATATGTCTTTATAAAATAGGTATAAAATCTAGAGAGCCATGAATGTCAAGTTAAGTAAATATGTGAGGACCATTATATAAGTATTCTTTACGGTAAGAGCGTCTGGGATGATGCCGGGAAAATTTATTTAGCAAATACTCGCCGAAGCGACTTTATTATTCATGAACGTTACATACATAGTCAAGTGCTGCCATATTGAAAATTAAATTCACGCGGGAATTTTCGAAAGAATATGTATATCATCCTGCGATCTAGACGTCTATTTTTAAAACAACGCGCCTGCGCATCCTAAAATAGGTCGGTGTAGTTTTGAGATTCATTCCGTCAATAAATTTTGTGTTTCGTGCGTTTTTCAAGTGGTAAAAGAGGATTCATTGCATTTGGAAAATATGGTAAGTAAAACCTATTTGGCCCGTAATTGTCTTCTTTTTGTTGGCCGGTGTATTTCAGGTTGGAACGCAGAAGTCATAAAAACGATACACGTGAAAACGAATATAACATTTTAGGATTTATTACAAAAATTTTCAAGTATCCTGGATTTCGTTATGAAGTCTATATGGACGAGAGTAAGAGGTTTCGAGGATGCATGGATAAATGTTTGTATTAGTTTTATTTTTTTAAATAAACTAGGTTAATCTTAGTTCGTTCTTAAATACGCAGTATATACATATAGCATACTAATATTCATTTTGTAATAAACACTACGATCTATAAGGAAGATTTCTTATAATGCTTGATGTATTTTTAATGAATAGGTTTATTTGAATGGTTTAAGACAGATGTACAATATGAGAACCCAATGACTTGTATAATTCGTATAATGTAAACTATGTACAAATTTGTTTTCCGAAAATACCTGCATATCTTATATACAAACAAACACAAAATTGGTCTTGTTCTATAAAAACTTTGAAATAAAACATTGCCATAAACAAATATCATATGTCGTTCTCATAGATAATTATATAGAATTACGTAGTAAAATGTATTTTCGTGGTAATTTTACTTTTTATTTGCACTTTTATTGCCATGATTAAAATCGTAAATATACTCTGTGTTGTGTCGTGTATGCTTTGATTATATACAGGATTTATTATCTATATAATATTTAACATGTAGGTATATGGGGCATTCCATGCCAAATCGGATGGTTTGAAAACTCGAGTTAAAGTTTAACCCTTTGCCGAGCAACTTTTAACAGCAGACAATCGCGGTTTCGAGTAGCTGGTAATACGAATGAAAAATAAATTTCGAGCGCAAAGGGTTAAAATTCAAAAAGGTTATAAAAAATGATTTATCTTTGATTTTTTTCTATAAAGGCCATGTAAAAACATAACAAATTACAAAAAGAAGATCAAATTTGGACTATTTTTAAAACAGTTATGTCCTAAAACCTACCTTTTGGACGAGTAATTTAAAAAAGTTAAAATTTGCCAGGTACCAGGTATTTTGAGGTACTAAAAGATATCACAAAATTTAGGTATTCAAAAAAAAATGCGAGGCAGTCCTAAGGAAAGCCGACAGAAATGATAACTCAAAATAATGAAAAAAACTGTGTTCTCTTTTGGATTTTTAAATGAAATATAGTATTAATTATTTAAATTTCATAATTTGTATACTGAAATTAATAACATTAGTTTTCACATCTATTGGCACTCCGAATAATAACTATAGGTATACATTTTTATACAGTTTATTAATTAATCAAACATATTGGGCTGCACAATCCCAATGCAAAAGATCAATATTAGACGTTCACAAACCGCTATACTACGCGTGGTTAGACTGACGCAAGCTGTGCAAGCCCAATACGCTCGGTCACGCTTTATTAGCGTATCATGATGCGAAATCATAACTTTATCTCCTGCGAGAAATACCGCACAACGTGCCTAAAGGAGTTCTCACTTCAAAAATTTCTGATTTGGGTGGAATGCACCATATATATTATTTATTGTGTAAATGCGACTATAGTGTCCTTCCTGCGTACAGCGAGTATTTGAATTCAAACAGACATAAGCTCCATAAAATCGTACAAATATTTTATAACATTCTTGTATCTCGTTACTAGTACAAATGAAGCCTAACTTAACAAGAGTGCATTAAAAAAATTACGTTATATTTTTAAAACCTAATTAGTGATTAAGATAACTAACTCAGTAAACATATCGACGGAAGAAAGGAGAATTGTCGTAACTTGAAAAACCCAACTTTACACCAAAGCCAAAAAAAGTATATCAAAACTTCAATTTCTTTATGTGTAGTGCTAAAAAACTAGGCAAAAAACCGAGGTCGTATCGATGAAAAATTTAATCGTAGGAAAGCGAGACCCAGACCATTCGTAGCGGTATTTTTTAAATCAAGAATATGGTAAAAAGTGATTTAGCCCAAAATGCAAGTTACGACATTTCCGCTTTCTGCCGTCGATATATTACAGTTTTTTCAATGAAACCAAACAATAACCCTTCAACTAACTTTCGAGTTATTTTGACAATCACAAAGAAGCAAATAAAACGTTTTTACATGTTCTCACAATAATTTTGATTATTCTGTCAAAATTAAACATAGATATTTTATGACGAAGTTTAAAATCAAGAAGTTTCGACATCAATGAGGTTTTACAGCCAATTATAACATTATTATAGTTAAATGCGCTACCATTTATGAAGCCTTACGCAGACCAATCAACTGAAAATTTAATCAACCCCAGCCAATAACTTTGCCGTTTCACTAGACAGGCTGTTCTGGGAAAGTAGACATCAAGTACCTAACAGATATTAGTGTAAAGCTCAAGTTCTTAATTATCAGTTATATTTTATTTTAATACATAACCTATTTTAAAAATTCTCACCTATTCCATGCTACATTATCAGCGAGTAACATGGGTTTTGTTTTCAAGATGAAAATCTCTCTCTCAGCTCCTGTAAATGAAATCAAAATCAATAATACGTTATTCAATTTAGGCCCTGAGAAGGCGTTTATAAATGCTATAGCGGCAGCGGTAACCGGTGATAACCGGTTCGGGCAAAGAACCATTTCATCGAGAAGAACCGGCAAGACCTGGTTTATCTTTTGGTCACCATCATAAATATATTGATCCTCCTCATAACAGCCTCTAGGTATTAAAACCGGCTTGACATGGTGTTTGAACTCAAAATCGGGTAAATCTGGTAAATGTGCTTTGGGACTTTGTTATAAAACCTAACACTATTACCTAAAAAAACTGTAATTGTTCTTAGAATGCCTGAAACAAGGAATGACCAATTTGTAACTGTTTCTGGTATTAAAATTATGTTGGTCTTTTACCAATGTATTCAAATTTTAGAGCAAATGCAGTCTTCTACGTTTAGCGTGTTTACCATATTAGACCACATAGCCATTTAATATCAGTTGAGGCTGTGATCAAACACTACAACTTATAAAATACTTGCTGACCCGGCCACGCGTTGCTTTAACTTACTTACATGTTGAATTGAATAAAACACATGCACCATAGAATAAACTGGAGTTGTAAAAGAAATTCAACATTAAAACGTGCCGCCATCTATGAGATATCTATAACAGGCGATCTTACGGTCTATCAATAAACTAATTTAAAGCGCCATCTGTTCACGACAGGTGAAACTTACAGTTAATAACAATAATCAACATTGATAATCATTTAATTTGTAATTAAAAAGTATTGAGGTCCTTAATAGAAATATAAAAGATTTTATCATTCACCAAATTATACATCAAGGCCAACTTTCATGAAGATAGGTTGAGTAGTTTCGGAGTACCTATATCGTGGACACACACATTGTTTACATATTTACATATACTCGTATAGTGTCTAGTAGTACTGTGCGTTATTTGTTTTGAGCACGTTCCACCTCCGTCACATCCAAATCTTAACATAACTTCAATATTAGCATTGCTTATCTGGTACAGGGTTTCTCAAAATGGGATACGCGAACCCCTAGCAGTTCACCATTCGATGGTAGGGGGTTCGCTACAAGATTTAATTAAAATGGTGATTTTTATGCCTTTTACTACAGCATAGTTATGTGATAGTCGATTTTCACACCCTGGTCATAATAAGTTAAAATACAGAAGTTAATTTGATACCGAATCAGTATTAAGGTTAACATTGTTCCAAATTACTCCTAAAATTGACTCAATTTGCGACAAGAAATAAGTCCATTCATCACATTAATATTAAAAAAAAATTGGCACTGTATATAGGTATTTGTTACCTATTATTGAAATAAAAATCTTATTTTCTTCAAACGTCGATTTCATTATTGTCTTTGAGAGGTATTTAATTAGTTCATAGTGAGTAATTAATACGTGAACGATGGTGATGTCTGGAATTGTCTCATCTCTGTGCATACACTAAGATCGAGTTTCTTGCCGGTTCTTCCCCGATGACTGGGTTGTTTTCCGAACCGGTGGTAGTTTTCACGTTCATAAGTGCTTTCTTAGGGTCTAAATTGAATAATGTATATTTTTATTTTGATTTTGAGTTAGATAAGGGGTTCGCTGGCATTTGGAAACTTTTACAAGGGTTTGTAGAGCCAAAAGTTTGAGAAACCTTGGTCTAGTAAATTCATCCATATTATTGGCAACTGTAGTCGAGTCCATAACGTTTGCGGTTCCAGCCGAATGTCGATCTTCGTCAGACCGGACTGTGGATGGCGAATGTTAATCCAATTAGGTAAATCCACGCGAGCGCGAAATTTCCTAACCAAATTAATGCCGAAGCACGCCGCGTCTCTAATTCGTGTGTGCGGAGCGGATTTCGCATGTAACATTTTAGCGAATTTCTCCGTTGGGTTCGAAAGTTTACTTTGCGAGTTTAGTCGTTCGCGGCGTGGAAATTTCTAGATCGTTGTATCATTTTTTAAGCTAAATTCAATATTATTCCATTAGTAGGCGTGTTGGTTGACGGTGATGGAAAAATGTCGTTGGATAATCGACTCCTTAATGACGTGTACCTCAAGAGTGAAGTGATAGCGGAAATCACCTAGTATCCAGTTCTAACCCCTGGACTTTCCAAAACCATAAAGGCGTAAGCTCCATATAAACGAATGTAGACCTCATGAGGCTCAGGTTAACAGACTGTTGGAAGCATAAGCTTAAAAAACATCGGATTTATTACAAAAATATTAAAAAACTTAGGAGGCTTCGAAAAGTAATCACATAGTCCAATTAAATCGCTGTCAGATATTCAGCAAACAAATTTGATCAATATCATCGTATATTACTTAAAAAAAAAAACAAATTGGATCATATGAAGTATGATTTCGTCTAATTTACGTAGGTATGATAATCAAGTGGCAGCTGTCACTCTCGCGCTTTATTTGATAGTTCAGGCAGAGTGCGACAGCAATATACTCCTGTTTTTTAACCTATTCTATTTGTGATTCGAGTGGTTCATTTGTTTTCTGTGTTTTATAGGATTTTAATTACTTGATATTTCTGAAAGATAGTAACAAGTTAAAATAGCGCCGACCTGGCTTTTTTAAACTTTTAGCCGCTTGGTATTCCCGTATGCCTCACAATTTATTAATAATTTCAGTTCAAAGGTATATTTCAGTTTTTTTTTAATAATTAAACAATATATGGTTTCATAACACTATAATACTATCAAGTAGGCCGAGGTAGGAATTATAAAGTTTCCTAAAGCTTAAAAGCTTTTAAGTCCTCTTATAATACATCGATGGGCCATAAAAGCTTTAAAGGGTGTAGCATATTATATTATATATGTATATATATGTAAATAAAACTGGAATGTATGTTCTTTATCCCGGCTAATAACCGAGATAGTTGAACCAATTTAAACAAGACATGTACTGCCGGATAGAGTACTTTTTATTGTATTATGAAGGTCACATATCATTAAGCTTTTCTATAGAGCGGTAATGATAAAATCTAAAATACATAATTTAAAATCGGTGAAATGATTGTCGGGGCAATGACAAAATGTAAAATCAAAATATAGAAAAACAGTCCCTTTTTTATATCAAAACCAGGCAAACGAACGGGTGGGTCACCTGACGTTAAGTGATCACCGCCGTCCATAGACACTGGCAACACCAGGGGAGTCGCAAGTGCGTTGCCAGCCTGTGTATGGAGGAGGAGGTAGGGGTAGGGAGGGGTAGGGGAATGGAAAGGGGGTGGGGAAAAGGGGTTGGGAAAGGGAGAAGGGAGGTGGTCCTCCGGCGCTCTCATTGACCGAACAATACGCAACAATGCAATGTTCGCGCGATATAGTGACACAAAATCTTACATCGCTGCGACAACATTATACATATCACCTCCACACACGTGCACGCATACACGCTTACACATGCACGTGGAAGGGTTTTATTTTTTCCCTTATCCAACTGAAATAGTTTAGAATATTATCCGATACGAAATATATATAAGGGTTGTTGAGGTATGTATGCTCGGTACACATATATGTTTCAACAACTCATATATGTATGAATAGTTATTTTAGCTTAGGTTAGCTCACATAAACGCGAATTGCATGTATCAGGCAACAGCCCAAGCCGAGGTGTGCCGCGCACCCTTGAGCTAGTTGTCAAAATAAAATCGGCTGAGTGCCTTAAGCGCTCGCCTTACTACTCCGGTGAAGCTGTTAAGACCATGCTTGGTCAATAGCGTAGTCAGTTCGAAAAAAAAGCAAGCACTGTTACTTTACGTCGGTTTTCTGTGGGTCGAGTGGTACTACCCCGGGCGAGCCGACCCATTCAAACTGAAACTACTAATAGCTACAGCGTGGCTCTACCACCTACAAAATGATAGTTGAATTTAATTATGAATGAAAATTGATAATACAATGCAATACGTAGTAATCACGAAATAACAAAACAATTTTTATCAGAACAGAGTCGCGAGCATCAGTTAGAGTTTACACATTTGCGAATTTTTATTTATTTTCACTAACTCATTGAAACCTGGTCAAATCTTTGGCCGTTTGGAAAAAAGCTGTATAAAGCTTAGTATTCTGCCAGTGTTTCTAACTGTTGGTTGAATCCAATGATGAAATGCTGGCGTTAAATAATAGATTATTATTAATTAAGGCCTCATTAAGGTCAGAGGCTTCCATCACATAATGAGTATTAAGCGACCTATTAGAAGGTCGATCTCGAGTATATAATTTATATTGGTTAAACAATTTTGTGATCGTCTGTGCTATATAGTTGCTTTTATATAAATGATGAGAATTTAAGAGATTATTTATTAGTATTCGGCCGTCTGATGCTGTGATTTAGAGGCCGGGCGAATTACGTAAACAGAATTTTAATAACTTTTGACCTGCTCTTCCCCGTGGCAAAAAAAGTAAACAAGTTTTGTCTTTCCTTCTAACGTATGTAAGAATTGGTATAATTTTTACACAATCGTTTACAAGTTTTTTTATGAATTAAGAAAAGTAAGTTAGTAAATATTGCTGACGGGGCGTCCCGTCGGTCTTTGCGTAATATCTAATGGTCCCTTATTCTAGATATGCGTGCACTGAAATGCAGTTTAGAAAAAGTAAGCAGTAAAAAAATTAATATCTTTTTTTTTTAGCAACTAATCTTCTAGAGTATTACTGCCATTGTCGAGTAGGTAATAATTTTACAAGTTTCTTGCAATAATTTCAATGTTCTAACAAGATGGTGGTTCCTTTGTTAGGACTTTCCATGGAGATTTTATGGCATCTCAGAACCCATGCTACGCGGGTATTATTTTCCATCCACATTACTTGTCCACAATAATCGTAGTTCGGTTCTTGCATAAAACACCACCAATATTACAAAATATATAGCCAAATAACACAAGGTTATGAATAAAATATAAAATCCAATACACGAAAGACCAAAATCCCGCCAAAAAAATCAAATGAACCTTTATATCGATTTAAGTTAAATGTAACTAGAATCATTACCCTTACACCATCTCTATGCCACTTCACAGTCTGATCCAGTCCAGATTACTGAAACTGGCGGTGGTGAAGGTACTGCACCATTAGAACCACAATCAGTTCCAGCACCAGTACTTAGTGAAGAGATTAAACCTGTAAGTATTTTAGAAATAGTATCTCAGACTTTTTAAATATATTTCTGAGATCTTTTTACATTCCTTCTTAAAACATAAGTAGTATAACTGAAAGGTGAAAAATATATTGTCATTACCGCCTCGAAGGTTAGATTAAATTATTAAAGATAATATAAGGAAACTAATTTATTTAACACATCAGCCAGAAACGGTAACCGCAGAAGAATCGAAAGAAGTTAAAGTTGAAGAAAAAGAGGAAGCTAAACCTGCTGAAAAATATGAAGAGAAGACACCAGCAGCACCTGCAGAGAAAAAGGAAGAAGAGACAGCACAAGCGCCTGCGACTGAAACTCCAGAAATGAATCTTGTTGCTAATGAAGTAAAATCAGAAACTAAACCGAATACTATTAAAGAAACTGTGAGTATAGATACAAAATTTAAAAAATTGAACTTACCTACACAAATCTGAATCTGAACCTGAATCTGTCTCACTTGAAAGAAAATTTTGATTATACCTTTTTAGATTATCCGGCTTCCCCAGCGAAAAGTTTCGGAGCCGGGTTACTTGTTTAATTATGTAACTTAGTATGTACCTGATCAACGCAATTGTATACAAAAAAAATTGTATACAAGAATTATATTCATTTCCAGTAAGCTACATAACTGGAATCGATATTTACCCATTTTTTGATATTCTATTTACTTAGGTCTGCTACTTGGAAATTGAGGTACCTCAACAACTAAATGATTGAACATTAATTTTAGCTATTTATATTTTTCTATATTGATATTGATCATGATTTTTACTGAATTGGATTTATCTAATAATGGTCATACAAGAGGAATATGTATTTATGCTCTTATAGGTTTATTTAATCGACACATTCATTTATTCCTTTATATCTGCATCGATTTTACGTACTTTCTTAATTTCTTTTTGGTTAGTGTTATTTTAATTAATCTTTAATCGTCTCTCGTAGCCCGTAGTCAATCTTAAGATAATAATTTTATTATGAAGAAGATCTGAAGCTTATATAAAAATTCCAGGGTGACTGGCAACAACGAGAAACAGAACTTTTGAAGAGAATCGAAGAATTAGAAAAAGTGAAGACCGAAAGAACAGAAGATGGGTTAAAACTAGAGTTGAAGGTAAATTCGATAATTAAGTAAATTATTAATATTCTAATTTCTAGTCACCAGGCTTGAAGAAACGTGAACGGGAAGATTTTGAAATATTCTAGTACTTTCTCCTTCAAAACTGGTACTCATTTCCTTTTCTCCATTTTATAACTTTTGCAGGTTCGCGAGGAAGAAATAGATCTTTTAAAGGCAAGGGTGAAGAACTTAGAGACGGAACTTCAAGCAGCTTTATCAAAACCGAGTGGAAAGAATCATGAGATGATTGAAAATATTAAGCAGCAGCATGAAGAGGTATGTAATGTTATAATTTCTCAGTTGTCCTCCTGATTTTCAAATATTTCAGATTCAGTTAGATCAGTAACAGTTTTTTTTAGGTAATAGTGTTAAGTTTTACAACAAAGTCCGAAAGCATATTATAGATTTGCTGGATTGTAAGTTTTAGTGCCGTGAACAATAGTGATGGCTGGAATTGACACCTCTCTTCGCGCATTCACTAAAAAAGAATATGACGATGTATTTTAAATATATATTTGTTAAAATGATAAACCCAATCGAATTTCATGCCGGTTCTTCTCGATGAGTGAGTTGTTTGTCCGAACTGGCGGTAGCTTTGACGTTCACAAGTGCCTTTTCAGGGTTTACATTTAATTAAGTATTTTTGATTTGATTTAACACGCTTAGTCAATACAGCATTGCAAGTTGACTATTTTTACATTGTTTTTAAGATATAGCCCAGATTTTTACAACGGCGATGTCTATTGTTCTAAAGTCTATTTTTATCTTATTGCCCAACTCTAACTATACCACCACTACCACAAATTTTAAATGGTTGTATTCCAACCGCCCAGTGCTGGTCAAATGCCTTATTCTATAATTTTTTAATTCCAGCTTCTAAGCAAAGCTCGCGGAATGATCTTCGATAAAACAAAGATGGTGAAGAACCAAGAGTTGCAGATCGAAGCGCTGACAACACAAGTTCAGTCCTTAAAGGATATCAACGTGATAACCAAAGATCTGCTCGAAATTAGAAACGGTGAAGTTAAGGCTATGGAGGTAATATTTATATTACAAATAACTCGATGCATTTTCCAGCTTTTTACGCTTTGTAAGTTTTATTGTTGGACCACAATGATGTTAAATGACTATGTGGGCTAAGATGCTAAACACGATAAGCCTAAAGGAGAAATGGCTCTCACGAGTAACTGTTGGAACATATCTATAGGTACTTGTCGATGGATTTTAAACTTGAGGGTGGCAAGAAGTTAGGCTGAGTTAATAACTTTACCACTTTATGATGTGTTTTTACTGATAGTATTGCAGGTTTATTGCAGGATTTGAATTGAATTGAAGTGTTTTTATGGTGGTAGAGCCACGCTGAAATTATTTCTGGTTTCAGCATGAATGGGTCGGCTCGTCCGGAGTAGTACCACCCTCTTACAGAAAACCGACATGAAGTAACAATGTTTGCGTTTCGTTCGGTCAGTGAGAGCGCCGGAGGCTCATCTCCCCTCCCCTCTCCTATCTCCTCTCCCTTTCCCTCCCCTAACCCTTCCCCCCAAAGGGTGGCAACGCACTTGCGACTCCTCTGGTGTTGTTAGTGTCCATGGACGGTGGTGATCACTTAAAATCAGGTGACTCACCTGTTCGGTTGCAACCTATGACATAAAAAGAAAAGTCCAATGTAGTATCCAAATACACTAACAAGAAACCAATCATCAATATATGCATTTGATTGTCACTATTCTTATGTTTTACTTAGTAGTCTTAGGTATAATGCAATAAGTTAACTTAAAGATTGCGTTTCAGTCCCTCCTTGAAGAGCCCCATATCATAGTGCTGATTCAAACTGGAAGAAGAGGTCACCATATTAAAGAGAGCCTCAGAACACCCTTCATTGTATATGCGGTAGAGCATATACAGACTGCCAATATCTCTACGAACTTCTAAAACCTCTAGTCCGCATGTCCGCATAAACAAATGTATATATTTAGTTTCAATAATAAAGTCTATAATAATAACGGTTATTATATTGTTCTGTGTTGGACTCGTGTGATTTTGTATCAGGAGCGTCTGAAGGTGATGGAGGCGAGGTTCAAGGGAGAGAAGGAGAGGTACGACCTGGTGCTGAAACGAGCTCAGACCAGCAACAACATCAACGACGACCTGCGTAAAGAGTATGAGACCCAGCTGAAAATATTCAAGGTAATATATCCATTAATTTTCCTCTACCTTTGCGAATATTCACATGAAAAATAACAAACGATTAAACTATTTCACCCATTTAGAGGTTTTCTTCTTTTATTTATTTCTGCAGACTCTTAGTCCACAGCTCTTTTCTGTTTATTTTATTAATCATGTTAAAAACGTTCCAAATGTGACTAACTATTATTATTATGTTAATTAACTATTATACTTTGGATTTTTAATCGAGATTATTGCTTTTATGGCGGCTTCATAGTCATCTTTTATAGCCATTTTTAGATTCCACTTCCACTCTATGAATGACTGAATGAATACTATGAATCCACTAATTGTGTCGTTAGTCACGTCGGTATAGTAGAACATAGGTGTTGGTAATGGACATGGACATGTTTGGACATGGTGTCAATGGTGTGTATTTAGAGTTAGGAACCAAATTAAAAACGTCTCGAAAATCTTAGATATAGATCACACACATTCACACACGCTTTCTTAAACTTCATCATCATCATCTTATCCCACCTAAGTAGGGTGGGCATAACATGTTTTCTTTTTCCACTCTCTCCTGTCAAATGTCATTTCAGTATTCACACCTTTTACGCACATATCATTTTTCACGCAGTCCATCTATACCTTTTTCGGTCTTCCTCTACTCGTATATCCGTCCACAAACATACTCAACACTCAAACTTCCTCTGATATACTCATTCTTTATTTTATCCATTCTGGCCACACCACACATCCACCTTAACATTCGCATCTCTGCCACATGTAATTTTCTGTCATCCGTCTCTTTCGTAGCCCAGCACTCAGATGCATACAGCATGACTGGTCTTATCATAGCTTTATAAACCTTCCCCTTGAGTTTCAAAGGAATTCGTGGGTCACAAGCTACCCCAGACACATTTCGCCATTTCATCCATCCTGCATTTATTCTATTCCTCACGTACTTATCAATGCCACCATCGCTTTGTATCAATGAACCGAGATACCGAAAATTAGAGCAGGATGGTAAGGACACACCATTTAAGGCTATAGGAGAAAAACTAGACGTACCACTGAAGTCACAAAACAAATGTTCAGTTTTTGTTCTACTAATTTTCAATCCAAAATTCTCCAGTTTTTCTCGCCATTTTTCCAGCCTGCTCTGGACCTCGGTAGCATCTTCTCCGATAAGAACAATATCATCAGCAAACAGCATACACCAAGGTGTATGTCTGATGTTAATGCATCCATAACAAGAAGAAATAAATAAGGGCTCAAAGCTGAACCCTGGTGTAAACCTACAGCCACATTGAAATCATCAGTAACTTCACCTTCAGACCCAACATGTGATTTGGCTTGACCATAAATCCCTAGAATAAGTTGTAGGTACTTCCCAGGCACTTTTTCCTTTTTCAAAGCCCACCACAAAACATCTCGGGGTACTCGATCATATGCCTCCTCCAGATCAACAAACACCATATGCAAGTTCTTATGTACACGTCTGTATTTTTCGCATAGTTGCCAAAGTGCGAAAATGGCATCTGTTGTCGCTCGTTCAGGCATAAACCCAAATTGATTTTGAGTCACTTCAGTCTCATCTCTTATTCGTCTCGCTATCACTCTTTCTCAAACCTTCATACTGTGTGACATGAGCTTTATTCCTCGATAATTATTACAGTCCTGCACATCACCCTTATTCTTAAAGATAGGTACTATTATGCTATTGCACCATTCCTTTGGGATCGCCTCTTCTTGTAACATCTTATTAAAAAATAAAGTCAGCCACATCCATCCATCTACTTTTAAAAACTTCCATATTTCAATAGGTATGCCATCTGGCCCTACGGCTTTTCCGTTTTTCATACCATTCACAGCTTTTCTTACTTCATTCTCAGTTATTTCTTGTATAACACCTAAATTTAACGATACAGTCTCTAACTCCCCGGTCTTATCATTTTTTTCATTCATCAGTCTTTCAAAATATCTCTTCCAACGACTCTTTATGTCTGCATCATTCATCAAAACTTTTCCTCTGTCGTCTTTTATACATTTAACGTGCGTAATATCTCTTGTACTCTTCTCTTTAGCTTTTGCTAAACGACACAAATATTTTTGTGCTTGTGAGCTCTCCAGTGATTGGTACAATTCATCTTGTAATTTGGCTCTAGCAATAGCTATCGCTCTTTTTGTATTTCTCTTACATTCTGCATAAATTATTCTCTTATTTTCTTTAACCGTCCTATCCCGGTCTTCAATACATTTCCATTCCTTAAAAGCTATTTTCGTTTCTTTCAAAACCTTTTGTACCTCTTTATTCCACCACCAAGTGTCTATATCTATCTTTTGTCTTCCTTTCGTTTCACACATCTCTTCGACGTTCACGTTCGACATCTCTTGACACATTCCTCATACATGTTGCCATTTCATTTCAACATTCATTAACTGTTTTCGTTTCCATCTTTTCCATTTCTATCATTTTATTGACAACTTTGGTCCTAAATTCTTTGGCATATTCATCATTCATCATTAGACACCATTTAATTCTGGGTGGAGGTTTGTAAATATTTCCGGCCAGTTTTAAATTTATTTTTAAATCTAACACTAATAAACGATGTTGAGTAACTAATACCTCTCCAATCCTTACGATCCTTACGAACCTTACAATCCTTCACTATTTTAATATTATTTCGTCGTAAGAGAAAATAATCAATTAAACTTAAAGCCCTCTCTTAAACTTAAGAATGTTATTACAAGTAATTTTTAAAGTGGAAGTTCTTATGGCACGGTAGGGTAAAAATTTTCGTTACGCGTTACACGTAAGTTAGGTATGCATTTGTGTATGTGTAAGTATGTATAAGGGCCAGTCGGGGTCTAGTAGTATACCAAAATACGTAAATGTGTAGTTAAGTATTTATACTACGGGATTTCGTATAGTTTATGAACGTTCTCCATATATATGTATATATAGGGCATTCCACGCCAAATCGGTTGGTTTGATTTTTTTTTATTTCCTCTATTTTGTGATATATTTTCGTACCCCAAAATAGCTCTCCTGCTAAATTTTGTCATTTTTAAATTAGTCGTTCAAAAGATAGTCTTTTTAGTTCTTACGACGTAACTTTCATAAAAAAGATCATGGAAAGTTTCACTTAAAAAAATTACAACTCTTATTCTAGGAATTGAGGGAAAAATATGAGCAAAGGGTGCAAGCGCTGGTCGCTGAGAACAACAAATTGAAGGAATCCGTGAAAGGAACGACCTCTGGCTAATGAAGATGGAGAATTCCTTAAGAAGACAGAAGACTGTTGTTTAGAATTTTTATATCAAAAATATATATATGTACATTTAAATTTGCTTCTTGTAAGATTATGTCTTTATTTTAGATTTGTAATAAAAATTATATTTGAAATATATTTTATTTATTTAATAAACTTATTATACTACACACCTCACACACCAGACAGAAGTGCAAAGTTACGTCTTCTATAATGTTTTACGTAGGAGAAAAGAAAATGAAAGCAAAAATATACAAACATTCCTAGTCCCTTTAAATGGTTATAACTTTATAATATACTAGCTGTTACATGGAGTCCTGTATGCGCTTTTTTAAAATGTATTAAAAAAATGTAAAATTGTGAGTAGGTGTCTACATTACAGAAATGCTTTTTCAAAAACATTTGTTAGTACGACACGCACGCCAACTGTAACATGTAACGTGTACATTAGATATGTGAATACTAACGGCGTATCGAATGGGATGGGATTTATCATCAGCAACATATCTGGAACTTTAACCTACTATATGTCACCATCAGGGCTCACTTAGATTATATAAGAAAGTAATGAATTTTAATATATAGATATAATATGTCCGTATTGTCGATATAATTAAGTTATTCTTATACGTTGCTATAATTAATCACTGAGTTACGTAGACGAAATCGCAGTAAGTATAACAAAATGGCAGCCAAATTGACCAAAAAGTTAATATAATTCAAATTAAATACGAATATATGACTTTCAGTTGAAAGAAATATACATAATTATGTATATTCATTCTTGGAATCCATTAGAGTGCACGTCTCACGTTACAGTAAACAACATATTTTTGATCAATTTAACACGGACGAATGCACGGGTAACAGTTCAACAAATAAAATAGAATATGTCACCAGTTATAATTTCGAATATCTGAGAGTAAAATTCCCATTAAAGTAGGTTCAACCATTTCGGAAATTACCCAGAACAAACAAACAAATGGACAGACAAAATATAATAATATAAAAATACCGCAGAAATTGAAAAAAAAAAAATTTTTGTTATTTGTAGCCGTATCACCAAAAAGTTGTTATTTTAATTTTACATACACACACTTTACTTTTATAATACGTAATAGATTACAAATAGAAGATTGAAAAAAAAAACAAACGTAGAATAAACTTTTTTAATAAAAACACAAAATAAACTTCAAAAATGTTTGCGACAGAAAATAAACACGTTACCATAGCAACGTATATAATATTAACGCTAACACGCAGCTAAAAGGAAAAAGAAGCCCGATTTTGAAACATTTTTCATTGGCACTCCGTTCCTATTGGTCTTAGCTTGATGATGTATAATAGTCTATAGCCTTCCTTGATAACTGAGCTATCTAACACCGAAATAACTTTTCAAGTCGGTAGTTCCTGAGATTAGCGCGTTCAACCATACAAACAAACTCTTCAGCTTTATATATTAAGTATCCTTAGAAGTAATACTAAAAAATGATCGAAATTTATCTAGCAGTTTTTACGTGATGCGCGCACAAGCTCTTTAATTTAAATTCTATTCTATTTCTACTGGCGGGCGCGGTGGCCGTTGTCTTGCCTTATTAATAAAAAAACCTAAAATTCCACCACCTACCGTCTCCTATTGTGAATCTAAATGACTTTTGAATCCAACTGAATACTTACAAAAAATTTCATCAAAATCTGTCCAGCTGATTAGAAGTTCAGTCACATACACACGGACAGAAGAATTATATATATAAAGATGATTATGATATCCGCTACCTGGATGCTAATGAGGAATTGGTTGCTAAATTAGAGCGGCTATATAGGGAGAAAGTAAAAAAAATATCATAATTAATATGCGAATGTCACAAACTGTGGTATGTTCGGAAAAGTTTAGATATCTATAATTACAATTTTTTAAAATCTCAAACTGTGAATAAACAATTTAATTATAATAATTTATCTTAGTTTTTGGTATTTTTAAGGTAGGGCATTGTAATTTCAAGGTAGGGCATTGCCCCACGATGCCCTCCCCTAGCTACGACCGTGATTCGGACCCGTCGAATTTTTTTTTTTTTGGAACTGACTACGCTATTGACCAAGCGAGGTCTTAACAGCTTCACCGGACTGCTCACTGTCGAAATAACCACATTTCTCCTGTATAACATTCTTCGGAATTGCAATTCTCCTCCCTACATAAAAAATAATTTGAGATGTTAGCTTCGAGAGATCCTTTACCACGCCACCTGTGCTCACAAAATCTACTTAAATATCCCGTATGTCACACTCAATTTTATAACAAATCATTTGAGGTCCAAGCTGTACGGCTATGGAACTCACTTCCTTCTGATATTAGGCAAGCAATATCTATTACAATATTTAAAAAATGTGTTCATCGATATTACCTCTCGTTGACCCGATGTAAGCTGTTTTACTGCGTTATTTATCTTTTTATTTTTATCTGTAATTTTTGTATTTTGTGTGTATTTTATATTGCCACCGAGTATTTTGAAAATTAAATGTCTTCTAAGTTTTGCCTGTAAGACATCGCTCTAATCGATAAGGCCGCCTAACTATACACGTATACTGTAGATTGCTGTTTAATTTGTGTATATTTTTAAAGTGTGCAATAAAAAGTGTATTATTATTATTAAAGATTTTTGAACAAAGATATACTTGAACATTCGTAATGATATTTATACATTACAATTATTTATATCAAAACAGATTTTAATTAATCTCAGGTAACGCTGTATGAAATGAATTTGTGCTGTTTCATTGTACAGTATTAATCATGTTGAATGGAACGCGTAGGCGATGAGAGAAGACGGAAAGGGCAACGCGGTTCGCGTGAAACGAAACCCACTACGTCATCTCGTAAAACAATTCACTTGTTTTAAAAATGTTTAATAATGCCGTTGCTCCGAGGGAGAGCAAACAAAATCAAATCAAAAATAGTTTATTCAGTTTAGGTCCTGAAAAGGCGCTATGAACATCAAAGCTAAAATAACCGTTAAGAAACTCGATCTGTTTTATCTTTTCTTGATACATTTTTTTACAAACATATATATTAACATTCATTTTCGGTGGATGCGCAGAGAGGGGCGTCATTTCCAGACAACACTATCGTTCACGTATTTATCCGCCCTATAATAGCCTTTAAACATTAAAACCCTCTTGACATGTTGCTTTTCGGTTTCGGGTAATAATCGGTTTTGGGAATTTGTGTGAAATCTAACATTATTACCTAAAAAAACTGTTATTGGTCTTAATGAGCCTAAAACACGGGATGACCAATCTGTTATTGTTTCTAGAATTTAAATTATGTAGGTCTTTTATTACGTCTAGCTTATCTAAGTATTTGCGGACATACATTAGATTATCAGGAATGTATTAGAAGGGCAGAGTTAATATAACGAACTCCTGATACTTAGTCTTTAATGATTTAGTGGTTTAATCATCGCGTAGATTTCTTTGGTTTCCTTCTTTATTAAGTGAACATTTCTCAAATGTTGTGATTTCTTCATTGTTGCCTAATGAGGCTTTAATTCTTACAAACACCCATAAGTTCCAGTTATTATAACAACAAACTTTGTTATAGAAATTCTGATTTATCTATTTATAAAGGACTAGGTTTGCCCACAACATTGCTGGACTATCCAAAACCATAAAGGCTTAAGCTCCATACAAACAAATGTAGACCTCATAAGGCACAGGTCAACAGACTGTTGCTAGCAGCAGCTAAAAAATACCCAATTTATTACAAAACTTTGTAAAATAACATACGATGTATTGTAAAATCATATTTTTAAGTATAATGTATTTTTAAATGATTTTACAATTTCTATGAACTTTTTTTTTACTAAACCACGAAATTTACAATTTACGTGGCGTGAAATAAAATAAATAAAAACATGATCCGCTATTTTGAGATCTGGGTCTTACAAAATCAGCAGAGGGGTTAACGTGAATTTATCCGTGTACCCTAGGAACATTACTTTTTACTTTTTTCTCGATAACATGTACCTTATTCTGTACCCTTGATATCGTGTAAAAATAATTTCAGGATGATAGGTTGATTGTTTAACATGTGACAGCGTAACGAACTAGCAAACAAACAAATACACATTAGAATGTATAATATTTTTAAGGACTAACGGACTCGCTAACAAAAACGGTAACACAAATCACGAACATGAAAAATATATAACATATATACAGTTCACAAATTTTAGACGGGCTAAAAGATAGAATATCTGGGTTTAGACATCTTTTAAATAAAAAATAAAAAACTTATAGTCATTGATAACAGCGCTGCCTAACGGATTCAACTATAACTGAGAATCGTTGAGTTAATATAAAAAGAAAAAACGTCTAAACTGATCAAGACTGTTAGGCGAATAGAAATTACGAATACACGTACACCGAAATTTAATATATATTATACAGAAAATCACCAATTAAATTATATAGATAGGCACAATCCCCGGCGTACAAAGGGATCGTGGGAGGGAATTCTAAGATCGCATTCTGCAGATACTTCGTATAAATTAATAAGTTGAGGTACCCTTAATAATTAATAGACCTTTGTATAAAGTTATGCCTATGCTTTACACGTTGTTTATGCTGAAGGTCAGACGTCTCCAAGTTAAATATATAAATTGCTTTGGATTTTATTGTAAATCGGTAGAATAGAATTTAATATAAAAAAATCATACGTAGATTAATTAATTAATCATTATCTCTGTACATTTCTATTGAATATAGTTTATATATTTAATAAAGCTCAAGAAATTGTTGTCTTGTTTATTTAAAAAGTTTGTTCTTTCGGATTTCGGTATTGCCCTAACGGACCTTCACAGCTTCACCGGAGTGATATATTTAAAAATGTTGATCTCTGAAAGTATTTGTGTGATTTAAAAAATATTTTCTACGTATTATAGCGAAGGATGCTATCTAATACAACGCTATTGGCATTAGGGGAGGAGCAATTAATATATTTAAAAAAAAATTAGGTGAAGAAGTAAGCTAAGCGGGAACGAAGTAATACTGCAAAGCGCGGTATCGAGAGCAAAAGGCGAGTTATCCGTTGTACAAAGACTGAGCACTACCGATAAAAGTCGAACTGTGAATGCCTATGTCAGTGAAGTACCATGCAGCGCGGTTTAGTCATGTAGTTAGCTTCTTACGTAACAGTAAGGTTTTATACAACACAATCTGATGTACGCTCGCTGTGCTGCGTATATTTAAAGAAATGCCACTAAGTTCAGGGAATCTAAATGAAGTAACTTAGAACTCTCTACGAAAATTTTGGAATCGAATCGTCATGGATCTATACCGATACCTTCAATAGTTTGTCTGTCTATCTGTCTGTCCTTTGTACAGGATTCACGCTAAAACTACTGGGCGGATTTTAATGAAATTTGGTATGGTAACGGTTTATATACCTGTATAATATATAGGACATGTTTTGCAATTATATATCACATCAGCTTCTGCCCGCGACTTCGTCTGCGTGGAATAGTAATTTTGGACTAAGGACTAACACGCAGCGGAAGCTCTCAAATGGAGAAAAAAAAACGATATACGAAATATTCTTCATTGGTGCTCCGCTCTTATTGGTCTTAGAGTGTTGATATATAACATATAGCCTTCCTCGATGAATGACCTATCTAACTCTGAAAGAATTTAATAACACCGAAGTTTCTGAGATTAGCGCGTTCAAACAAACAAACTCTACATCTTTATAATATTAGTATACATTCGTATATATGCATATTTTACCTCTAAGAAAACCCAAAAGAGAAGAAATTTACGCAAGAACTACTGGCAGATTACCGAATGTAGCATACATATAGTATAATAGTGCGGCGGGCGTTGATAATAGTAACAAAAAATAAATAAACCGCCCTGATAATAAAAAAAATCTTGAAAAGTTATATACCTAAACCTTCCTCATGTATCAATTTATCTACTGGTGAAAACCGGATTAAATCCGTTTGTTAGTTTTTGAGTTTGTCGCGAACAGACAGACAGTCGTGGCAGAAGCCTTTGTTTTATAATATGTATAATATTTTACATTTGTGACAGTTTTATTATATAACAGATGATTTCGTGTATTTACCATGACTTTCATTACATACAGTCTGATGGCTTCAGTAATTCCAGTGCTAAAATTAGCTGGGAACTCATCAAACTTCCTTAATTGCCCGGTGTGATCATTATTATGTCGTCTTCCCTCACAAATTGCCTCTGATTACCTCTGACCCATCAAAGTTTGTAAATTGTACGTGATGTAAGCTTGTTTACAACATCTTCGAACCGCTAAATATAACTACGATACAGTAAAGTGTGTCAGAAATTGGACTATGTTTTTATTGTTTTTCGTTCCGTTTGAGAATTATTTTGCCTATAAGTAAAATAATGATACGAAATGAAGCTTCATATATTAATTATACAATTTTAAATAATTTTCCGTTTCTTTTTATCACTACATAGTATAAAAAAAAGTCCCCAACCGCGTCTGTCTGTCTGTCTGTTCGCGATAAACTCAAAAACTACTGAACGGATTTTCATGCGGTCTAGCAGCAGATAAAGTGATTTATGAGGTTTAGGTATATCAATTAGTTAAGGTTTTTTTTATTATCAGGGCGGGACAGCGTCCGCGGGGCCTTCTAGTTATGTAATGATGTAGTTTTACATGCAGCTTCTATTTCGTGTTAATGTAGATTTTTAAAATAAAACACAGATTATAATGTAACTTTCTAGAGATGAATTATTTTTAAGTGAAGCGTTAACTAGCCGCGTTGAGTGATTAAAAAAAATATTTTGTAGGTGGTAAAGGCACGCTGAGGCAATTACTGGTTTCAGCATGAATGGGTTGGTTCACCCGGAGTACTACAACCCGACCCACAGAAACACTCACGTCAACTACAGTGCTTGCATTGTTGTGTTTCGTTCGGTCATTGAGAGCACCGGATAGCTAGTGTTGCTAGTGTCTATGGATGGCGGTGATCATTTAACATTAGGTGATACGCCTGTTCGTTTGCCTCTTATGATTAAAAAAAAATAGCTATGGGAAAAACATAAGGGTTTGCGTGACCAATGATCTCGACATGTTCGTGACGTATTTTGTTTGTGCCAAACATTGTAGATATTCGATTGCTCATATGCGTGTTTGAGTTTTTGAATGCGTAAAATCTTCCTATTTTACTTCACTGACGGTGTGGGTTTAGCGCCGATACTCATCAAAGCTATTCTGCACTGCCCGCATTCCTTTCCCTGCCTTGCCAAATTTGGTAAGGATTATTAAAGCAGCTTTGAATACTGTTTCCTATAATTTGCCCTTTTGTTATATATCTCGCTACGCTTTGCTGCAAACGATATTTGATTTTCCCACGGGTAGATTAAATATTTAATTTCGATGTAAAATAAATATTCCATTATGGAAGCACAGATAAAATTACAGTTTTTAGTAACACAATGGATGTTTTTCATACATTCAACTTTCTATCTATCGATCTATGCCATTCAACCTGCAGCATACGTGTGAGGGTAATAAGCCTTGTCTGACGTTAAAATATCTTTTGTTATCATTTTGTAAAGAAAAATATACTTTTATGTTATGAGAATTTGACATCGAGATATTAAAGTTTATTTCTCGAGTCGTCGTTTCAATATATGAACGTTTCATATGTTTTAATATTTCATACCTTTATTTATTGTTTTCTTTATATTCAAATAGTCTCAGGAACTTTAATGTTTTTTAAGGTAAATAATGCCGAGAAACATTTTTTCTGATATTAAAATAGAAACACGATCGAAATTACTATTACGCTGATGTCATGAAAGAAGACCAGTTCCCAAGTAGAACTGTTAGAATACACCTAGATATGCTTGGCGAGGTTTTTTGAACTGAAAACTTCTGTAAGCGCGTTGAGCGGTTTTTTTGACTTGCGATCGTCAAAACTTCCACCAGTTCGGAAAACATTCCAACCATCGAGAAGAACCTGAAATAAATTTGGTCGGGTTTATCATTTCTATAATGCATTAAATTTACAATAATTTTTAGTGGATGCACAGTGAGGGGTGTCATTTGCAAAGATCACTATCGTTCTCATATTGGTCCACCCTATAATACGGTCCGGCAAATGGGTAATATGGTTTGGGACTTTATTGTGAAACCCTATTATCTAAAAAACTGTTGCTGATCTTATTGAGTCTGAAGCATGGGACCAGTTTGACGTAGTTTTTAGTACTTGAATCTTGCTTATCTTTTATGAAATCTAGCTTTTCAAAGTTTTTAAAAAGGTCTAATTTTATAGGTTGTTTGTTATCAACTTATTTTTGTTTATTAGTAGAAATGAATTAGTATGAAATTCAATGAAGTGTCAAAACTAAAAGACTGGAAATAATATTATAATTAAGATACAACTACAAACACGCCTTTATGACAGAATGAAGTTAAAAAAACTTATTTAAACATTTCATTTAAAAGCGATAGAAAGGTTTGTAATTAGATTTGTTAAAAGCTTAAAACGAGTCGAGGGTTATTAAGAAAAGAAAATTGACTTTCATATAAAAAGTGGTGTCCTTTCTAGACTTTGTAATGACTAGAATTTTTTTACTAATACCTAGTTAGCGATGAAAAATTCAAAACAATTGGTATCATATACTTATATCTGAATCATATCACGCATCTTCTACATTCAAATGTTTTAGTGACTCTAAACACATTAAATTTATTTAACAAACTAGCTGATCCTACGACTTTGCCTGCGGCGATTATTATATTGATTGTTTTATTATATCTCAAAGGGATTAAGGCAGCGTTTTTGATTAAATATATCTATAATAATAGGTCTTTACCTATGAAATTGCCGTTCTGCAGTACTGGCCATTTCAAATCAAAATAATTTTTGTTTGGCTAAGAATCCTAATTTCAAATTAATTTTATTTTGAAAACATGGAATTCTTTTCCAAAAGTAGTCATTTGTTTATTGATTAGTGTTACAATACATGTTAATACAATGTTACAACTGTTACAATGTAAATAATTTCAATAAACAAATTCTAAAATTGGAATGTTCTCATTCATACTATAATTAATATGAAAATTCAAAAGAGAATACATCATAATATTAATACGTGAAGCCCAAACTTTGTATCCCTTTTTGAGAGAAATGCGCGAATGGATGAACGTGAAACTTGGCATAGTTAAAGTTTATGTGGAGGAGAAGTGCAGAAAGCTATTTATTTTATATAAAATGCATTAGACGTACATTAAATTAATTAAAATATGCATTACTCACACCACTGCTTCAATTTTACACAACATATACACACATATAAATAAAAAAGACATTTTGACATCTGTCAATAAAGGACTTCAAAAAAGGTTGTGAAGGAGGTTGCTATGCTCGACTGTATGTATTATTTTACTCTTACGTTCCAATTACCCTTTTTCATTCTACATTCAACTTTAAAAAATCAATGAACTATGGTCGAATGTCGACCACTGGGCGCCCACTAGTTTATTTAATTGTTTTGAGTTTTCCCTTCTGTCGACAGTCCTTATGACCGCCTCAACTGTTTTTTAGTTTACTTTACTATAGATTATTATTTTAATTATAATTTTAAATTTTTAGATTTATGTTTCCAGATAATAAAACCCAACGAAGTGTTCATACAAGCGAGCTTGACAACAACCTAATCATAGTAAGTCGATATATAAAATGAATTTACTATATCTCCGTTAAGTACAAACATGTGGATTAAGTTCAATGTAAACTAATTCAGAGTAATTAACGGGCTTGTATTCAAGCCGATCTAAATGTAATAAGTAAATTAATTATTATAATCTACCTTGTTTAAGATGTATACGTTCGGAGCGCAAACATGAATTCAATTTTCGTATGAAATTCATCATTAGCAGGTTGTAAGCGCCGTGTTCCACTCAGTCTGTAGTAATTGTATTTTTTTATAATAATGAATGAATATACATTATTGATAGCTGTTTTAAACAATTATTTTCCAGTAATTTATTGATTAAAATGATAACATATTGTAGCTACTGCAATTTTTTTTATGCAAAAGGGCAGCAAACAGGCATACGGCCCGTCTGATGATAAATGGTTACCGTCGCCTATGGACACCTGAAATACCAGGGGTATCGCTGTTGAATTGCCGGCCTTGAAGAGTGTGTTTCAATCCCTTCTTGAAAAGACCCATATCATAACTCTGAGGGAATACTGTACCATTTCACAACGTCAGCGTACGTATAATGAAAGTTCTGAAGAACCTTACGGTTGTTGCTGTTTTACTAGGTTTTAGAATGTGTGGATGAGCTACCAGCCTGCGTCAGAATGTACGAATTTGGAACGTCGATGAGGACACCAAAGCAAAAAGTTACATTATAAACTATTTTGCAATTAGAAGGAGAATATAACAGGTATAGCCCTATCACGAAGCTCTATAAATGCTCTACAAACCATTAGCGGTATACACAAACGTATATACACAGTTAGGAACATGCCCAGGCTTAGACTACCAGACCCATTTATGAAGCTTGGAAAACGTCACGCGGTCGTCTTTGCTTGATTCGTTGAACACAGGAGGAGAGTGGTAATTTGCTCTTCTTCCCTCTCACCCTCACCTTTCGCGAGCAAGGTAGAATGAGACGATGGAGTTCTATCTGCTCCCCATATAGATTACATTACGGTTAGCAACCATATACCATTAGAGGTTATCAGCACAAGCTTGTAAAGCGCTGTGCAATTCATATTACGTTTAGGAGTATTGCCTTTCTCTGTACCTGTAACCAAATTAAATTGGATTTGCAGTTCAAACAGTGTATATAACATCAACCCTAAGAATAAGATTGCTGCTGATTTGCCAGTGTTTATTGGCATTCATACGATAATACGTCAGAAATGTATTATTAGGGAATTACGAATAGTGCACTTTCCTGCACAGGTTGTGCCGTTCCACCTTCATATCGATTTATAGTTATTAGTGCACTCTTCTGGCACAGGTTGCGCTATTCCATAATCGTATCAAATCATACTTACCATAATCAATTAACTTATATTACTTTACGAAATAATATTACTTGGAGAGATGTAAGTAGCTCAAATAAATAAATAGATAAGTAGAAAAATGTACGAGTAATTTATTATGTAAATCTCCTTATATTATTCATATAAGACATAGATTCATTTCAAGAAATGAGATGAGAATTATTTGAAGCTTTCGAGGATTCTTGCGAAATGTATGCGCTTTATATTGCGTTACCTAGACGAGGTCACTTAGAGCAGAGAAATTTTACCTACATCCTTGTATGAGAAATCTAATTTATAAAGTCGTTGGAATCGTCTACATCAATTTTGTAATTTATACAAATATTATTTTCATTTAAACGCCTGATGCAGCGATTTTGAGGTTTAAATACAATAATTTTTTTGAAGAATGTTTTTTTTTTAAATTCAATAGTTGCCATTTCTTATTTTCAAGATAGTCTTGGTGGGCGAGCAGCTTGGCCGGGGGCATATCAATCTAAAGTCCGCAAGTTCAACTCCCGGCATGTCCCAACGAATTTTTCGGAATTTGCGTATGTTTACTAATTTGAATTGGCAACATTATCGGCAGACGGTGAAGGAAAATATGGTGAGGAAACTTGAACCTGAGAAATGTTCTTATAGTATTACGGCATGAGGAAAAATATAGAACTGCGAATTTCTCTGAGTTTGAAATCGCAAATACGTCGTGGGCTGACGTTGTCATTTGGCCCATATCTTCCGTCAGGAAGAGACCTATGGCCCTATAGTGGGTCTCTTACAGGCTGCTGATGATAATAATGATCACCTATTTTTAGTTCACCAGTTTTTGAGATAACTGAACTTAAATTTCGTTTACAAAAGAAAATAACTCTAAAATATTTTCACCGCATCTCGGCTGTATGTAACTGATTTTCCTATTTAAATGTATCTCATATTTTCCATGCTTTTCAAGATGCAGTATTTTTATGCTTCGTCCAATTTTCGTTCCAAATTTTAGTACACAGGACAGCTGTTTGTGAAGATGTAATGAAATTGAAGTTAAGTCATGCGTATTCTAGGTACCTACGTAGCGACCGAGCGAGCTCGATGGCCCGCGTCGAATAGCGGACACACGGCTGAATTCAATTATTTTACGTATATACCTGAAGCCCTACTCGTAAGTCTATCTATTGTTATAGATAACTATAAAGCAATCCTTGTTTGTCTTGTTTAAGATATTTATTTAGTGTTTGACTCTAATCTTTCCTGATTTTAAATGATTGTCTGTAATACAGTGTGGTGACACCCTGGTGACGAGTAACGTTACTCTGTGCACTATAATAAACCAAAAGTCGCACTTTGACAGGATCAAGTATTCTGGGAATACAAAACGCATGCACATTAGCCGTAATAAGAAAACGAAAACAACGCAGTACTAAGAAACAATTATTGGCCATCACTGCTTATTATTATTTGCACGTCTATTGTATTATCTGTTTTCTTTGTACATAACTTATTGTGTTTATTATTATATAGCACTCCTCTCTTATTTATTCGCACGTGCTGTATTTTTACCTCATTTAAATATACATAGCTAGTTAGAAAGTCTACACAAATGGAGTCAGTTCTCTTATTTCACACCAAAAGTTCTAAAAGTAGCAACGTGTTAGTCACTCTGCTATGTTTCGCTAAAATAGTTAGTTGGTAAACTTCGAGTTACTGTCTCTCAAGTGAAGCTGTCGGAATAACAAATATGGTGCTGGGTAATAGGGATTCCAGTTTAGGGTTGTTGCTAACCAGGTGGACACTATAAGGTACCATATCACCACCATTCTACGGTTTCATTACAACGTTTTCTTTCACTGAACTAGATGTGGTACCATTGAACTACCTATCTCTTCAAATTTAATAAAAAGAAAGGAACACATTAGGCTAAGTGAAGAATTTGAAATGAAAGAGTTTAACACTCTCATCATCTGTGCTACCGCAGTAACTGTGTGCTTCTGTGATAAAAGAAAGATGTTCGGATAAGATAAAATAAATGTTTAAAACATTCAAAATAATACAAAAATCAAAACTCGCAAAGATGAAGCAATACCTTTTCCAAGTGAAACCTATACTCAGATCTGATAATTCACATCTCTACATTTATAGTTTACCAGCGAGCCCGGTGGACGTTATCCCGCCCTGTAAATAATAAAAAAACCTGACAAATGAATTACCTAAACTTTTCTCATAAATCACTTTATCTACTGGAGAAAACCGCATGAATATCCGTTCAGTAGTTTTTGAATTTATCGCGAACAATAGTGGGAGAGGACTTTTTTCTATAATATGTAGTGATTTTGGAGGTGGAATTGTAAAACAGAAATTTAAAGAGCAGATTCAGTGCAAATTTCTCTTTATGTTGTAGAAAATTTTTGATAGAGATTTTTTTATATTTACAAAGCAGTGTTCTTTATTGTTATAATATCTTTAGAACCTGGCGTAAAATAATATAGTATTGTGGTTAGAGGTCAGCCTTTAAAGCGTAGGCTCGATTTAGGTCACACGATTTCATGCTAAAACTACTTTATTTGTTTCCACCGCAATTTTTTTAATCGATCTAGATAAAACACGGTATTTAAAGTTAGCCTAAATAAACGTGTGTAATCTAAAACAATTCGATATAAATTTTAATACTTTAGAATATTAATTATATTGAGGACTAGCACCCTCCGCGTGGAACCTAAAGCAAAAAAGAGTGAATTATAAAACTATCTGAATGTATTAAGTCCATTTAATTATCCATTTCGGAGTTGGTAGAGCCACGCTGAAGCTATTACTGCTTTCAGCATGAATTGGTCGGATCGCCCGGGGTACACCTATCACAGGGAACCGACGTGAAGTAAGAGTGCTTGCATTGTTGCGTTTCGTTCGGTCAGTGAGAACGCCGGATAACCCACCTCTCTTCTCCCTCAACCCTACCCCACTCCCCTTCCACAAGCATAGGATGGCAACACGCTTGCGACTCTTTTGGTATTGTAAGTGTCTATGGACGGTGGTGATCACTTAAAATCAGGTGACCCATATGTTCGTTTGCCTCCTTCTTACCCTTATCCCACATAAGTAGGGTCGGTACAAGATGTTTGTCATGTTGTAGTATATGATTTGGCTTAATTTTTACGATCGGCCGCCTGCCTGACATCAACCCTCCTTGGGATTATTTTGTTGTATCACTGTATTTATGATTATTAGTATATAGTTACGAAGTCTGATGGTCTCCTTTAGCCTTACAATTTTTCGTTCCGGTTAAAACACAAGTTCTTCAAGATTATGGTTTGCTTGTTATATTGCCATTTTTATGTAACAGAAAACTAGCCAACTTTAGACTATTCCCGAGGACTGCATTTTCTGGGATTTCTTTTCAGGATTCGTGATTTCAGAGTTTTCTCAGTAATAGTAATATAATATTAGATATAATAAACCATTATAAAAATATAAAATGAATAAAAACTATAATAGAAAACAAATGCAAATAAAATTACATTTTCATGCTTGCAATGTCAAAATAAACGTTCGTTTGCCTCCTATGATATAAAAAGAATCTACTTTTCTCTCGTACTGAAGTCGCGTCGTCATTAATTTACAATAACTATTGATAGAGTGAACGGATTTTAATGAAACAAAAACCAAATGTTACTCAAGGATATTCTTTATGATTTTTTAATATTTTACAATAAACGTTGTACTTTAGTAGTGATGCGTGCACAAGAAAAGAGACAGACAGACATTTGTTAGAATGATTTAAATGTATGTAATTACTTATTCTTTGTCACTTGCAATAATTTTTTTCACATAAATCGGAAAGTACAGAGATTTTGCTTTCTTATTACAGGTATAGGTGCTTCAAATAGAGTCTTTCAGATAAAAAAACTTTTGTCTGAGTACCTACAGAGTGCGGTGAGGTTGAAATATCTATATAATTTCGCACGCGGTTAGGAAAAGCGGGATTTGGGTCGCATCCTTTGAGTTTTTACTCGACTAGGTTTTTCTATTTACCCCTGTAGGATCCCGAGTTCCAATGGCAAGTTGTGTAACAAGTTAATATAATTCCGTATAATCATTAAAAACTTTCCCTTTTTATCCCAATTTTATTAAAATAACTATGTCAATCTTATAAAGTTGAAGAGTTTGTTTACTTGAACGCGCTAATCTCAGTAACTACGGGTCCGATTTGACAAAAATGTTCGGTTTTAGATACCTCGTTTCTCGAGGAAGGCTATATATCATCAAGCTAAGACCAATAGGAGCGGAGCATCAATGGAGAATGTTTCAAAATGGTTTTTTGTCTTTTTGAGAGCTTCCGCTGCGTGTTAGCGTTAGCCCAAAGTAACTAGTCCACGCAGGCGAAGTCGCGGGAAGAAGCTAGCTTTTTTTTTTCGAACTGACTACGCTACTTACCAAGCAAGGTCTTAACAGACCTAGCAGAAGCTAGCAGTAAATATCTATACCACTATTAATGTTTTTATAGTATAACGGATTTTTTTAACACTTTATAGGTCCGTTTACCTACCGTTTCATTACAAGCTCATTTGATATTAAATACAATATGCTCTAAAATTGTAAGGTTAAAAGAGCCCAGGCTTCGTAACTATATAATGATAATCATAAATACAATGGTACAACAAAATAATCCCAAGGAGGGTTGATGTCAGGCAGGCGGCCGATCGTAAATATTAAGCCAAATCATATACCACAACATGACAAACATGTTGTACCGACCCTACTTCTGTGGGATAAGGGTAAGAAGAAGAAGATGCTCTGAGAGGGTAATGATAAGCATAGAGGGGGCACTGGCTCGTAGGTTCAAATCTCTGTAATGACCCTGGGCTTGAGTAAAAAATAAAGTATCATGAGGAAATGGGTTTTTCCTTTTTCTCAAACTGACTACGATAGTGGTCTAACAGGCATTTACAGCTTCAACGGACTACGAACAAATTGCATTGTAGTTAGACCTTTTATAAGCTCACCTGACTAGCAATCATTCTTATGTTGGAAATCTGCCGCCTGCTCTTATAAGCCAACTCTTGTTTCTACACAAAATCTAAGATTTAATAATAAAAATAAACATTTTTTGAGTCGTTGGGCTGCTGTCCTCACACACACCTATTGCGTACTCTTGTTTTATTGGCGTATTCTAATTATTTTTATTCCTCTAAAGGAATTCTAATTACCCGGATACTATAGTATAGTAAATGTTACTCTGAAATAAGTCCCTTATGTCTTGTTACTATCTTTGTATTGCAATTTAGTCGGGAAGTTTGCGACTTTATGCCGAATTACTTTGAGTTAAGTTGTCGCTGGGCGAGTACTCGTTCATTCTCTTTAGATAATAATATTACATTATTCAAAAATATTATTATTTAGTGTTAATGGATGAAACGTTTTTATAAAAATCATAAATATTTAAGTTCCATACAAACGAATGTAGACCTCATGAGGCACAGGTCAACAGACTGTTGGCAGCATAAGCCTAAAAAATATCTCATTTATTACAAAACTTTGAAAAATAACAAATTATGTAACGTAAAATTGAAATTTTTATGGAAAATGTACTTTTAAATTGGTTTTTCATTTATACGAAGTATTTTTTTTTACTAAACCATGAAGTTTACAGTGGACGATGTCGTGAAATATAAAATAGTAAAACATAATTCGCTATTTTGTGATCTGGATGTTAAATAACTTAAAAAATCAGCCGAAGGGTTAATGCTAGTTGCATCCGGCTTCAGACGGTAGTACTGACAAAGAAAATAAATTCTAATCATCGCTTTATAGTAGGACAATGTGGTTAAGTAAAATGACAACTGAACAATTGAATGGCAATCTGTCAATATTTTTGTTAGACCTGTTTACTGTATTCTGTCTCACGTGGTGAGGATTGTAGGGAAATGAACACAAGTTTTTGCCTTCTCTATATGATTTTTCAAATATTTTCTTGTATACAAACCTTGTCTTGATAATTATAGGCGTAATAGAATAAAAATTAGCTCAATCGGTACAATTTAAAGTGATTTGCTTACATTAGGCAATTCATTTTTATTATAAATAGGAAAGTTCAATGTAATTATGTAACTGTGTATAATAAAACATAGTTCAAGGCGGACTGATTACAGCGTGGATGAAATAACTTCGTCACGTTTTTCTCCGAAATGTTTACACAAAGCCTATTGTTAGTCTAGACAGGTTCACTTCGTGCTTGTTTCTGACGGACGTCTCGTTGGTCTCCGAGACGTTTCGAACGAGATTCTGGGGTCACGTGACTCTGCCGATTCGACTGAGTCACGTGAACTATTAGTTTCGATGTTTGTAAACAAGTTTTGAAACAAACTAGCTTCGGCACGCGACTGCTTCCGCGTGTAATAGTAACTTCGTTTACGTAGAAGGTGAAAATATTTTTAAATTTATGTTCGTCCCGATTTTGACACATTATCCGTTGGTACTCTGCTCCTATTGATTTTAACGTGATGATATAAAGCCTGTAGTCTTCATCGATAAATGAGCTATCTAACACTGAAAGTATTTTTCAAATTGCATCAGTAATTCCTGAGATTAGCACTTTCATGCAAACAAACTCTTCAGCTTTATAATGTTAGTATAGATTAAGTATACAAATATAGATTATTCCTAGCGGTTTTTGCGAGGAATAACGCTTTGTACGTCCGCGCGTCATAGTTAAACCGGAAAATTTAGACAAGACTCAACTCAAGCAATGCATAAATTGTGACGTCACAATCTCATCCCAACGTCAAAGGTAATCTTTTGAATACTCTGTTAATGTCTACGTCAAGCCACCTGGGGAACCACTATTGACCTGCGATACCGCGCTATTGACTTTATCGGGGTGTTACTAATGACCTCGAACGCTATTGGTGAAAGTTATCGGCTGTTCATTATTCGCCCCGGTGTGAGACTACATTGGTGGGAGTTCGGCATATAAAGGGCAAGATGTCGCTGATCTGGACGCACTCCTATGTGGAAGTTATTGTAAGGCGAAGCTCTGGCCAAATGAATAGTGACAGTATCTACGTAGTGTTTATTGGCAATCCCGACTGCATCGACCCTATACGTGATTAGTGTAACAACTCCCAAAACTAAAAGCGTATAGTCGTTGTGTTCATTCGAGTGCTCGTCCATAAAAAAACATTTTTTTTTCTAATTTTTAAAAATCAATAGTACTAAAGCTTGTCAATACCTACAAAATAAAAAAGAATGAATAAAATCGGCTGAGAAACGGAGGAGGGAGATGTTCTTAACCGTTTCCCGAAGCGTTAGTGGGTAGCAATAATCGCATCGCTCCACATAGTGCGTGCCGACATATTTTTATAGTCAAATATCGTTGTGTGTGAAGCCACGAGGTATGTGCCAATTTCCTTTCCCATATTGTCTTCATTGTCATATAGCTTAGCATAAAATTCGCACACCCCGCAAATACGGTCCACTCATATAGTATAGAACCTTCAATTGGCGTCGAGAACACAACGGCGCCACCAATGGTGGTAAGGCTTCCCTAAGTCCGCCGCCCGCTAGCTACCACCCTCTAGTAGAAAATCTGTCGCCAAGCACCTGTGGTGTGAGACGGCTCCGTCGTCACGCGTTCGAGGTCGTCCGAGAGCACCGCGCGCTCCGACCTACGCGACGATGCGCTCCTCCCGCGCACCCCCGCCAGCTCCGGCTCCGCCGTCGAGCAGGCGCGTCACTAAGACACCCCCAGTAAACAAAGGCCCTTCTCAGGGCCAACCTGCCTCAACAAGTTGTCAATCGCCGACTTTTGCTACGCCTACTGACACTGCCGCCTCAAGAAAACCCAAGACCACCGCATCGCCTACCGGACTCCGCACCACCGTGCCATCTCCTCAACCGTCGACCTCGGGTGTGCAACAGAGGCCGTCCGGTGGGGCGTACCCCTCGGCAGATGCGTACGAGAGTGATACTGTCACTCTCGCCCAACTGATTACAGTTGGGGCTGTGTCGGAGGGTATGCTCCGTTGGATGGCGCTGTACATGCGCATCTCGGAGGCCACAACAGAGGGCAACCTGCCTTCCGCGACAGACGCGGCGGCGCTCGAACGCGCCGCCCGCGGCTCATTCGCGTTACCCGCGATTCCGGACGCCCCGGATAGCCCGCTCGGTCGTACGCTGCGCCGTAAGCGCAGTGAACCCGAAGCAAAGGCCGCCGCGAATAGCGCACCGCCACCGACGCCACCGACACCATCTGAAGCGCAACCGCTCATCAAGAGAGCAAAGATCGTGAAGCCCACGCAGCAATCAAGTCCGACTCCGCGTGAAACCGTCGCAACCACAACACGGGTGGCTGCACCCACCCCCGTGCCTGCTACGCCGCGAAGGGTTGCCCGCGAGCAGCCCTCTTACGCGTCGATCGCAGCGCCTCTTGCGCGCGATTCGCGTACTACCGGTACGAGCTCGCGCCCGCGGAACCCTAATCCGACGCCACCGACCGCCGTGATTGGCTAATCGGACACGCCTGCCTCACCCGACGCGCGGGGCCCACGTTTTCCACCGAAAGTGGTCGAGTGCCTTCCCAACTGGGCTGCGCTACTCCCACGGCTGGAGGAAAAGTTGGGACGCGTGCCCAACGTTCGCGGCTACGGTGCAGGATTCCGATTCATCCCTGAAGACGCGGAAGAATACAGAGTCACCACAGACTTCCTGTCGAAGCAAGAGGGGGCGAAGTGGTTCACTTACTCCCCCCCCTCTCAACAATGCCTCAAGGTCGCCGTACGCGGCCTACCCCAGAAGACTGACCCAGAAATCGTACTAGAAGCCTTACGTGAAAAAGGATTCGCTCCGGAATACGCCCGAGAAATAAACGGACGCCGAGGCAGACCCGGGTGCGTCTTCTTCGTCGTCCTAAAGCGATCGCCCGGCTTGACGCCCGCAATCTACGATGTCAACAAAATAGCGAGTCTACCAATACAAATTGAAGCTTGGAGGGGGGAGCGCCGGCTTGCGCAGTGCTTCCGCTGCCAACAGTTTAGGCATTCCTCGCTTCAATGTCACCGAGATATAGCCTGCGTGCGGTGCGGGGGACCTCACCCCGCCCGTTGAAGTCGCCGAAAGGCACCGGCAGCTGCGTCCCAGCACGCAGTTGGTGGTCGACTCAGCTCAGGCCCTCCCCCGGGGGCCTGACAGTCCATGATGGATTTTCTCTCCACGTTAAAAAAAAAAAAAAGGGGTGTCTCAAGTCTTATGATGTTCGAGCATGCTCCGTTACACCCCCGGCGGCAGGCGTTTCCCACGCCGCACCCGGCTGAGGCAGTCTGGTTGCGAGACTGCCTCCCAGCCCGTCAAACCCGTGCAATGAGAGGTCAGGGCCCCCGCCCCTTCCCCCCTGGGTTCGGCCGGCAGAAGAGAGGTAAACCCCTTCGCCGTCACCCCGCCAATGATTTTTTATCGAGGTTTACTCCTCCTCCTCCTCAGCCACCCCGACGTCTCCTCCGGCCTACGCTAACCTAAACATCCCCCTCCCCATCCCTTGATACTAACCTTACCCTACCTGTCTCAAGCCCTAAGCCCCCCTATTCCCTAGACTTGCCTACCCACTATGTAGGTAGGCAAGCCAGAGGTTACCGAATCTGATCACCCCCTACCCCCACCCTACCATCCCTAACCCTACCGATCCTACCTGCCTACACAGTCCCTAAGCTCACCTAACCTCTGGTTTTGTCTACTTACTCGGTAAGTAGGCAAGCCAGAGGTCTCCTAGGAGCCGGCGACCTGCGCCAACTGCGGGGGCGCGCACTCCGCAAACAACAAAGCTCGCTGCCCGATATTCAAACGGGAGCTAAGAAACCGCCGAGCCGGCACCCTACCGCGGACCGGCAACGAGCGGTGACGAGAAGTTCGACAAAACGAAGCCAGAAAACCTCCAAAGGAGGTCGAGGAGACGGCAGTGGCGAGCCTTATGGCCCCCGCCAACCCTCCCCCCTCTCTTGCGAGACCCAAGAGCAGCAGAAGAAGCAGGAAAGCTAGAGCGAGAGAGCGAGCAGACGCCGCAGAAAAAGTATTGATCGAATTCGAGACCAGGCTGGCCGCCCTAGTATCAGAGCGCGATCAAATACTGCAGACAGCCTCACTGGAAGAAGCCGACAAAATAAAGGCGGAGTACAGCGAACGAGGGAAGGTTGCCAAAAGCGAATTCGTCCGAAAAGCGAAGCTCTTAACCACCGCAGCTACACCACACACGCAATAGACACCACAGAGAACGAGGCAAACCCAGCTGACATAACGCTATAACGCGCGAATCACGGAAAGAAAGACACCCCCGTCACAACGGGGGGTGAGCGAAGCTACCGCCAGAGGGGTATCCCTGACGCGGTCCCCCCGCACGCCCCTGCCGGTGTGGTGTAGTGTGTTGGACCAAATTATAGATAAATGCCAACTTTCTTGTAGTGTCGTTTGAGTAGTTTCGGAGTTCTCTGGTACTTAGGTCACGGCGTCATTAAACTTACTATAACTTTCAATAGAGTAAATCGATTTTAATGAAACAAAAATTAAATGTTACTTTATGATTCTCTTAAGGTTTTATTGTGAACGCAGTACTTTAGCAGCGATGCGTGTTCAAACAAACAGACAGACAGGAAGACATTTCTAAAACTGATTGAAATCTATTTTATCACTTATGTATAGACACCTGCAACAATTTTGTTCACAAAAGTACAGACACCTTACATTTACATTCTCTTTATATGTATAGATTAGCATTACTAAATTAACTAGGTTGAATATTTTAAAATGTTGTTGTAATTATTGTTACTAATAAAATAATTTATTTTTAATAATTTTAACGACTTAATAAGTAGATATACAAAAGTATGCTTATGATTGTGTTTAGTGGTTAGACTTAATTAAGTACGGGGGGCTGATGCTACTTACGTCCTCTCATTCCCCTACACGTGTTCCCCAGGTGGAGTTAAAAAGTAAAAAATTATTGACCGCTACACTGTTCCACATAAATTGAAGATAATGAAATAGAGTAATCAATTAGTCGCAGATAATAAAGGATGGACACTCTATTTGGCCATATGACGAAAATTCTTTCAGTGTTATATAGCTCATTTATCAGGGAAGGTTATAGGCAATATATCATCACGCTAAGACCCATAGGAGTGGAGCAGCAATGAATAATGTTGCAAAATCGAGGTATTTTTTTGCTTTTCAGAGCTTCCGCTGCGTTTTAGCGCAAAATAACCATTCCACGTTTACGTATTACAGCCCAACGAAGTGGGCACGGGTCGGCTATTGTACAATAAACAAACTATATTACATAAAACACCACCAATTTTACACAATATAGAGTCAAGTAACACAAGATTATGAATAAAAATAAAATCCATTACATGACAGACCAAGATCCCGCCAAAAACTCGTCCATTTCCTTATCTACTTTTATCTCGTACTTAAGTCGCATCGTCATTAAAAGTACAATATCTTATGATAGAGAGAACCGATTTTAATGAAACAAAAACTAAATGTTACTCGAATATATACTTTATGACTTTCTTGAAAAGGCTTTATAATGAACACAGTATTTTGGCAGTGACGCGTGTTCATACAAACAGACAGACAGACAGACATTTCTAATATTGATTGAAATGTATTTTATCACTTATTCCTATACATCTGCGATATTTTTTTTACAAAACTCTAAAAAGCACAGACACTTTAGTTTAAAATTCTTATTATATGTATAGATTGCGAGTACGAAGCCGTTAGTAAAATCTTGTTATCTATAATTATACTTTTGCTACACCGTTACTTTGTAATTACTCCATACAGTAGGTTAATAGGGCGTGCAGAACAAGTGTGCAAGGGAAGTTTTGGAAGATATCGTTGCGGTTACACGCGCACTTGGTTCCTTATCGGGGCACTTTATACGTGCCTCATTAACTTTCTGCTATCTCTCTCTCGTTCTTTACGGTCCCTTAAAACGCTTGGCTTAGTTAAAAATGTTACATCTGCGTTGTCATTTGTTACGTCTGATTTTTCATATATATGATATTTTTCTAAATGTAGCATAGATAGGAGGAAAAAGGCAAAAGAAGATTTTAGAGCACGGAAAGGTGGCCATTTTAATATAATAAGTAGTATAGAATATAATGGAAGTGCCATGACAAGTTTTACTTTTAGTAGGTGGTAAAGCCACGCTGAAGCTATTACTGGTTTCTGCTTGAATGGGTCGGCTCGCCCGGGCTGGTACCACCCGACCCACAGAAACACCAACGGGAAGTAATAGTGCTTGCATTGTTACATTTCGTTCGGTTAGTGCGAGTGCTGGAGGCCCACCTCCCCTCCTCTCCTCTCCCCCATCTCCCCATACACAGGCTGGGAACGCGCTTGCGACTTCCCAGGTGTTGCTAGTGTCTATGAACGGTGGCGATCACTTACAATCAGGTGATTTGTCTTTTCGCCTAAAATAAACATAAAAATCTAAAAGAATATCCTAATATGACAATTTGTAAATGGATGAATGTTTGTTACTCTTTCACGCAAAATATATCAAAAGGTTTTCATGAAATATTACAGTAAAATAGATTATACATTTAAAATCACTATTATTGCAGTGAAAATTTCTTTAGGTGCATAGAGCGGATACTTTTGTGGCAAGAGATTAATTCATAAATTCGCGTCATGACATGCTAGTAAGCATGACCAATCGTATTGCGTTTGCGCGACTTGCATCATACTCTAGCGACGCGTAGTATAAGAGCCTGTGTACATCTAATATTTATACTTTGTATTGCATTGTGTAGCCCATTGTATGATGAATTAATAAACTGTATAAAGAAGTATATAATTATTATTCGGAGTGCAAACATATGTGAAAGAGATACTAATGATAATAGTTTCAATTAATAAATTTAAATAATTCAGACTTGAATTAATTTAAAAATTGAAAAGAGTTTAAATTCCATTGTTTTGAGTTATCACTTCTGTCGGCAGTCCTTAGACTGCCTCGACTTTTTTTATAAAGATATTGTTTAATTAGCCAACAATTAACGAAATAAGTAAAGTAATTTGATAAAAATGGTAAGTGGATTGAAGTGAAATTCTATTTAAATTAACATTATTATTATTGTAGCACGGCAAAGTGACTGCACTGTGCCTGATGGTAAGCACAGCACAATCCAAAAACAACGGCGACCACCGAGTGACATACTATTATCGCCGGTTGCCGCTATCATGCCGGCCTGCGAAAAGCTGGATATGCACAGGCAGATCCCGAAACGCGACCTGCAAAAGCGAATCACTATGACGGGCTTTTTCGCCATATACATGGTGGTTGCGACCCAGTCAGCTATAAAACCCAACCAACCCACTTTTGGCATTGCCTCGTTCGTTATTCAGCAGGGTGCACCACGTGCAGGTGAGGTTGGCTTGGATGTCTCAAGTGTTAGATATTATTTGACACCCCTTACACCCCAAACGGATTATTTGATGGATTTTCCCCTAATGCACTTCCAAAATTCATACCTGTACCTATAATGAGTTGCGATGCAACCTCTTCATTGAGTAATGCTTGTAAAAAGAAAATTACGTCGAATTTATATATTATCCTTATAAGAGGGCACAATCTCTCTTACTGTGAACAATAAAAGCGTTGACAAAGAGAAAGAAAAATGACGCGTTCCATCGAATCGTGGAAAGATGTGACAAAATTGTTCATACAAAAAAGCCAACCCTGCCCTTCGAGCTCAGTGGAGCGTGTTTTTTCTTTTTATGAAGCAATCGTCAAAGGGAAGTTTTCCTACATAAACGCTGTAAAGGGCGAATTCATTTTAAGTTTTATTCTATTCGGATCCGGTAGTTGAAGGTTGCCTTACCACAGACCATAATAAATAATGGATATAAAAAAATGAATTTAACTACTAGCGACACCTCGGGCACCTCACGTGAAACAGACAACAAAAAAAAAAGGTCAGAATCTGAAATTCGTTCATATTCAACTTATTTGCACCCCTAGTAGGTACGAATGTGAACGTACAATTTTTTTTTCAATAATATTTTGCCAAGTTGTACTCTCCTAAAGTATATATATACTCGAAATTCGGAATTATTGGAAGTAGCTTTTCGTATTGAACAAATTTAGAGTAAAATGTAAAACGTAGCGATTTATATAGAAAATAAATTCTTTTTTTTTAAATAAAATCAATCTTAAAAAAATATCGATTCGTCTAAATAAAAGTAATAGAAATGTATCAATGCACTTCGTAGATTACAAATTGAAAAAAACCGTTCAGTAAAAAGAAACGTATTTTAGCTATAACGTACTAAGATAAAATTATCCTGTAGTAATAATGAGCAACTTAAACAATTTACAAGTGTAACAAACATTTTTTATGAACCTAATCAAGCATTTAAAATATTGAATATTCAAAACTTAGGATAATTTATTTTATTCTGTTTGGCATCGTGAGCACTCATCGTGTCGTTTTGAATCTCAAAATGTTTTACAAATATTTATCTTCACGGCATTGGACTGGACTTGGTGGAACTTTCATTCGATCTCTGTGAAATTGATGCTCTCTCATCTGGTCTTTTTCTAATAGGACATCCACTGGTATCCTTACCAGAACCAACAAGAGAACAAAATATGACTTTGAGAACTCGTTGGTAGCTTGTTCAGATATTAACTAAGAGCTTCTGCAAATCTCGGCAAAGGAATTACCTACACACGTTGCAATAGTGAACAAATTGCTTTAAATAGGGAAACCGACAGCCAAAACTTAACCATTCGTTAGAGTCGTACCTATCTTACCAGCAAATGAATGGCGTTTAAGTCATGAGGTTAAGTGGCCTTCTGGCAACGATAGTCTGGTCTGTTTGTAAGACTAGTGGTAAAAATCTGTCCTTTTCCAACAGAGGAAAATAATTGAATCTTTTTATACTACGTCGGTAGCAAACAAGCATGCGGGCCGCCTGATGAAAAGCGGTCACCGCAGCCTATGGACGCCTGTAACATCAGAAGCGTTACATGCGCGTTGCTGACCCTTAAGTAACCTATTTATTTTCCCCCATCATCTCCATAATTTCAAGTAAACTCATAAATTGTGCAAGTTTAAAAGATATTGTGTGTAATTGTTGGAATTATAAAGGACGTATATATAATGTGTAATAAGCAATAACTTCTAGCGCCTCGATCGCCACCATCATTTATGTACTGGCCTTTGAGAAAAGGACCCAAACCAAAAAGACTATTAAATTAGTAGAATTTGGTTGTCATAAAATTATATCGAGTTATCATGGAAATCACTAGATAGTTTGGTCTAGACAGTTTTGGGGCGGAGAGAGTGAGAAAATTTGGTTCAAAAGTTACTGTGGGAGTAAAACAGTAAACTCCGATTGAAAGCATTTGTGGCTGGCGGTTCGAGGAGGCGTCTTCTCCACTGCGAAGCTGTACCAAGGCGAGAAGGAGAGACGGATCTAACCTACCATTGCACTGGTTCAGCGGCCAGGGAGACAGACTGATATTTACCGCTATGGTGACATGGTGCATGCTCGTTCGATCCCGTATCACTGTATTAATGCAACAGAGAGTTTAGTTAGATTTATGAGCCTCCTTGACGTGTCTGTCAATGGCAAACCTTATTTCCTTCGATTGTGAGCACGTATATGACTCGCGAAACCAAACGTTGTCTTGAAGATCTTGTTGCAGGGCGCACAGTGCAATTGACCGTTAGTATTGTTAGTGTAGGTGTAGGAAGGCTTCGAACGGGTTTTACTTATAAGGCGTTTCGCGTCTAGTTCTTGTAACCGCTTTTCTTCAAAATTTGTAACTGCCTTGTGAACAGAGCTGCGCCATTCACGTCTCTGTTACGCGAGATCCTCCCAACCCTCACACGGAATATTACTTGAAGTTAGATGGCGCTTTAAGACATCCTTGTAACGCAATGGATGACCTCCAGGAGTGCGTTTTCCTTCTTTAGGCTGTGAATAGAAGATGGCTTTAGGCAGCCTGGAGTCATCCATACAAACAAGATGTTCGCACCATCTTAGTTGTCCTTTAATAAGCAAGGATTCAATACCAAAGAGCTGCGACTTTCTTAATACATCTGAATTTGGAACTCAATCCTGCCATCTTATTCGAAGTATTGATCTTAAGCACCTCATATGGAAAGAGGCAAGGCGCTTTATATCACCCTTATAAAGACACCAAGTCTCAGTGGCATACAACAGGATAGGTAAAATTATTGCTTTATACACAGTGACCTTAGTGTGTAATCGTAAATCATGCGAGTCCCAAGCTCTTTTGCGTAATTTTCCTAAAGATGTCGCAGCCTTGGCAAGGCGTGAGAAAATTTTGGTTTCAAGGCGGTTATCACTACGAATAAAACTACCGAGATACCGAAAGGATTTTACTTCCTCCAATGTATTACCATTCAGTGATAAAGATGATAGGTCTGGTGTCATACCGCGTGCAGGTTGTTTAAGCAACTGAGTTTTAGATAAACTAATGATCAAGCCGAATCGTTGACATGATTCACTGAGGCGGTTCAAGAAGTACTGCAAGTTGTTGACATCACTGGCCATCAAACAAATGTCATCAGCATAAAGAACGTCCGTGATAGAGAGCTCGTGTACCGATCTTTTCGCTCTAAATCGACCCACGTCAAAAACGCCTTTATCTGTTCGCATACTAAGGATTATGTGCCCAGTGCCGTCAGTATAAGCGTTTCTCAGTACAAAAGCAAAGTAAAGGGCAAAGAGAGATGGCGCCATCACACAACCTTGTTTGACACCACTGGTTACCGAAAATTGATCAGTGAAGTCGTTCTCCAAAGCCCTAGGTTTCGTCTTAAGATTATCGTCGGAATTTAAATGCATTAAGACTCTGAAGATATTGTATTGCGCCTTTGTTCGTAGTCACTTAGAATATGCTTCTCAAGTTTGGAACCCTAACTATAATATATACATCACACGTATTGAACGAATTCAAAAACGCTTCCTTCGATATTTGCAATTTAGAACTTCTTATTACTTTACCGATTATATAGAACGATGTAAACATTTCCACTTTTTGCCACTCTACGAGCGACGTAAAATAGCCGATTTAATTTATTTAAGTAATATAGCCAATGGAATTATAGACTGTCCAGAATTATTATCTAGAGTTCAGTTATGTGTCCCTACAAATACATTAAGAAAACCGAAGCTATTACATGTGCCACTTGTCAGAACGACATATCGCCAAAATGCATTTCTGATCCGAGCATGTAAATATTTTAATTCATTAGATAATAGCCTAGATTTATTCGCAGATAGTGTATCATGCCTTAGAAAATGTTTCTCTAGAGATTTTTTTACATAATATCAACTTTGTGCGTGTAATCATGTTATTATTTGTACATCTATATTGGTAGCTGTCTTTTCTTTCTTTATTTATAGTTTTTATGAGTGGAAATTTGTAATTAGCCTTAGTATGTTATATATTTGTTATTTTATTAGTGTTAGCTGTAAGTTTCCCTAAATAAATAAAATAAAATAAAATAAAATAAATTAAATTGAGGCACTAAATTAAGGAACTTCCGAGGACAACCAGCTTTAGTAAGTATAATTCAGAGGGCAGATCTCGGTACCCGGTCGAAAGCTTTCTCCAAATCGACAAAACACATATTGAGTGGTTGATGTTGTTCCAGACTCTTTTCCTGTAATTGTTTTACGATGAAGATAGCATCGACGCTCCCTCTGCCCCGACGGAATCCACACTGGCTTTCAGGCAATATATATTCAGTCAACTTTCCCAGACTCTGGTTAATAATATGATCCAAAACCATGCCAGCGGCACTAAGCAAAGAGATGACCATACCCATACCAACAATCAGATGCATCACCCTTTCCTTATATAGACTGCAGTTAGTGGCGTCCTTCCAGGCTTGGGGTATTTCACCGGAATCCCAAATTCGTATTATTAGTTCAAATAGTCTATTTTGAACATTCGATCCTCCATATTTATATAGTTCCGCTGGTAGACCATCTGAGCCTGCAGATGTACCATTCTTTAAACGATTTATCGCAGCTAAAAACTCTTCAAAGGATGGAGGATTATCAAACTCCGGAGATAAACGCAGCGTTGGAAGAGCCGTAATGTATGTGAGATCCGCGTCATGACCCGTTGGGTTTAGTACGTCACTAAAATGTTCAGCCCAGCGATTTAGCACATCACTGCAATCAGTAATCATTTCAATTTATCGCGTGACTAGATAGGTGAAGTTTTTTTGAAACGTGGGCCAAAGATGGTCTGAAGCGACTGAAAAAAGAGACGTACATATTTGTTTAATTTCAGCGAGATGTTCCAACTCTAAAGCTTTCATCATCCACCAACGGTTTTTAAGAGCCCAAATCTTACACTGGAGTTGACGTTGAATGATTTTTCGGCGGTCATCTGTTCTGGAGAATTTCATTAACTGCCTAGATTCTTGCAGGAGTGCCATGATGTCAACATCGAAATCGTCAATCCAGTCTTGGTTTTTCTTCTCTGGTTTTCCTATTACTTGATGGGCTACATTTTGAAGTGATTGCGCTAAAGACCGCCAATGTTCATCAATCGAGCCTGTTGAATTCAACGATTTGGCACTGAATTTCGTGTTAAAATTCTTCTGCATATTTGGTGTGTTTACAAGTTTTGCATAGGCTAAGCGGGTTGAAAGTTTATGACTAGCTCGACAAGGTGGTTTATAGCTGAACAGATTTTTGACCTAATTAACCTGTGATCAGTCCAACCTTCAGCTCCTCGCATAGCTCGTGTAATAAGCACATCTTTTAGATCAACCCTACACACAATTACGTAATCTATTAGATGCTAGTGCTTAGAACGTGGCTGTGATGTTTTATATTTATCTGTCATTCGGAAAAAGGTATTTGTAATACATAGGTTGAATTCTGCACATAAAGTTAAACGCAGTTCCCCATTCGTATTACATTTACCGACACTATGGCGTCCTATAAATTGTTTCCAGACATGATAATCAGAACCAACTCTTGTGTTAAAATCACTTAGTAGGATGATTTTGTCGTTGGGAGGTATACATTTCAAGATGTTTCTAAGATCTTCGTAAAACTGCAGTTTGTCATCATCAGTGTATGTCATTGTAGGAGCGTAAACGCTTATTAGATGAAGGTATTTGTTGGTGTTGAGGTGCAGTCGAAGCGTCATGAGTCTATCATTTATACCTTTAGGCATCTCTGCGAGTGTTTTTTATGATATTATTTCTAATAGCAAAACTTACTCCGCTCCTCGCTCGTTCATGTGAAGGTCTGCTTATCCAGTAATAAGTGTATCTACCGCGGTTTTCACAAAGTTCACCGCTATCTGATAGTTAGGTCTCACTTAGAGCAGCAATATCAATTTTATATTTATGTAATTCCCTTGCAATGAGAGCGGTTTTTCGTTCAGGACACAGATTTATCTGATTGTCCAAAAGAGTTCGGATGTTCCAAGTCGCGATATTAAAAGAATGTGAGCTAGATATCTGAATTTTGTTATAAGTTTTTCGACCGCAATTATGTCGGTGCCTGATGACTGCGATTTGCCATCCGGGTTAGGAGTTGAGGCAGACTATGTTTGGGCCACCTTTCCTAGGCCCCTCCCCTGTGCAGAGGTAAGCAGTGCGATCCTAAATAGGGCTGCTTAGTCGCAAGATGTGCTGCCGAACCTGTCTTCCTGCCCCAGTCGAATCCAGGAGCGACCACTCTCATCTGACCGCCTGTGTGCAGGGAAATAGCTAAGAACCGGACACACCGTGATCCGAATTTCCACTACCATTGCCCCATCGCCATTTTGCTCGTAATCAAAAGTCTTGCCAAGGTTCATCAGCGCTTGAAATGTTTTAAGTGAGTAAACGGTTGCGTTGGTGCAAACCCACTCTCTCGTCTCATTTTATCCGACCCGATGATCCGATGGAGCAGTTACCCGGTACAATCGGTGATAGAAGAGATGCAGTGGCTTGGCTGCCAACCATAAAAGATCCTGGATGGCACCCTTTAAAGCGCATTAGATCACCTTGCTATATCGCCGCGGTCGTTGGAGACAATTGCCTATCGGCATTGACCGCTTCCCGCACCAATGTAGACTTTGTGTACTTTTGGGGGATCACCCAATATAGCTGAAAGATGAAAGATACAGCCCCTCTACTAGGTTTAGCCCACGGATCGACGTGGTTATCGGGGTGTGGCCGCTGTGTACACTACAACTGCGTGGAGCCACTAGTAGATTATGAGCGGCTAAAAATGACATCAAGAGTTGCTTCCTCGATTAAACGAGACGATCAGCATCTGCCTGACATTGAAGACACTATAGAGCCCCCCACTACACCCCAGTTAGATTTAGTCAGTAAGAGTTTGACACTACCCTCCTCTCCCTCTGGGTGTCCACACGTTAAAAAATGGATATGTGCTAATGCAACTCGAGAAGCTGCCAATCATAACTTCTCTGGAAGAAGAAAATAGCTTTGTGCTGAAAAAAATATGAAATCTTTTATAACTTCCAACCAAGTTATACACGTAAAAGATATTTGCAATAATACAAAAAGTTCTGTTTCAACAAAATGTAATTTGAAGTTACACAGCGACTCTACATAGAAAGGGTACGCAAACTCGTCTCGCTGATGTTTCAACCTTTTAAAGGAAATTGCTTTTTCTAACTTATACATTGTCCGGAGTGATACGTTTGTAACAAAAATTACACAATTTCGTTTCACGTTTCCTATTTGCAATTGCATTGTATTTTCCAAGTTTCGTACATGTGCATGCACTGTGATATCATTAGTAACTGAATAGTTACACATATTATGTGAGAAGATCAGGGGAAGGAGGTCAGGCCGAACATTACTAAATCTCATGTGAGAGGGTGAAAGGGGGTTTCTGCACACCACGTAATTTTTTCTGGCAAAAATAGTGTAAAAATGTGAGAACATCAAATGAATTAAAAGTAAAAAATCTTTGTAGACTTTGTAGATATACCGAAATGTAACACAATTTTTTGTATATGTTAAAATTCATGAATAGATGTAAAGTTATTTCCTATTGGTATATCGAAATGTAATGTAATAATAATTGGAATTATATGTAATAATAGAAAAATAGCAAAATAAAAAAGCAAACCGTGTTTTTCTGAATAAATCCAACGCTTTTGTACTCAAAATACAAATTTAGAAAGATCTCGAGTGAAATTAGGGGAGAGTCAAGACAAATCTTACGACATCTCAACAGAGGGAGAGTCGGGGTCATAACATCCTAAAAATGCATAACGTAATTAATGGATGCAGCGTTTTATTGGCGCTTCGATAAAAGAGCTCTTTTTGGTTGTATATCATTTTAAACCTGTGGTATTTGATATCTTCTAAGACATTCATTGAGATCATATAATGTAAAGGAAAATAAATAAATACTCAACGTAGAGTCCACGTCAAACTTATGGACCGCTCTAATTATAGTAAGGCAGAACACAAATTTAGGTATGATTATTTGTAGCTTCGAGACTACTTAAGGATAAAAAAATGGTTTAACAGTTTCGTAACTTTTTAATCGATTCTTTTTTTAAATATGAAAGTGATGAAAACAATTTAACAGCCAAATAATTGACAACTGTTGATAATAGAAGTTGTTGTAAAATCGTTATTAAGCTATAGTCGTTACTGTTATCTATAATATCAACGTGGATTATAGCTAATGCGTTTTCAGATAAGACTAGATCTATAAAAGTGGATAAAAACGGTAAAAATGTCGGTGCGTGTTCTCTGTTCCTTACAATTTTATCCGATATTGGACAACTCACGTACACTCCAGTCACGATCAGGTGTCACCTACCGACGCAAGGACGGGTAAGTGCCACTTAGCTAACACAACGGATGGGTAATGGACGACCTTTTTCTAGGTAAGATGCCATGAAACTTAGGTAATTGATTTTTCGACAGATTGTACATTCGAACACTTATTTCACCGAACTTTTTTTTTTTCAAATCATTTAAGGATTTATCTGAACAAAATTTAAATATTTATCTACGAAAGATCTATCAATGATCTTGGAGTAGAGAAAAACTTCGTGCCCACTTTACGCGTGGAGGCATGTAAAATTGTGGATAGTCAAAGCTCGTATCGAAAAGTACAGACATAGAGTAACAATTCCGCGCGTTGTAAGTGTAAGCGGTTTCATAATTCTATGAGTACAGAGATAAAATATATGTACAGTATTTGGTACAAAAAATGAAATAACATAAAATAATACAATAATTGTTTATTTTCATTTTGAATGTCAAACAAACAAATTAAACGCATGTTCTGTGATCAAAAAGTTGTAATTAAATTCTTCTGACAATTAAAAACACAACAAGATATAATTATCTAAATGAAGCTGTAAAAGCCGTTCTGAGGTAATGTGCTTACATGCATTATACAATTTGTTTTTATTTGTATACGTAGTTATTTTAGTGTCTGAGCATAAACAAACCTAATGTTAAATGGCAATATGGTTTAAAATGATGTATCGCTAAACTACAGAGTGGCTCTTCAGTGCAAAATCAAAATACTCTTTACTCAATTTAGGCCCTGAGAAGGCACTTATGAACGTCAAAGCTACCACCGGTTCGGAAAACAACCCAGTCATCGAGAAGAACCGGCAAGAAACTCGATCTGGTTTATCTTTTCATAATAACTAACATATTGCTTAGTTATATATATAGTTTATAGTTACAACTGCTGAAACACACTTTGAACTTTATGGTGGTAGTGTTTGAGCTTTGAGAAAGCCATTCCATTAAATCTATACAATAAGAATGCAAGCCTAATGTGTCTGTACTTTTTGGATTTTTGTGAAAAAAATTGTTGGAGATGTCTTGGAATAAGTGATAAAATACATTGCAATCATTTTCAGAAATGTCTATCTGTCTGTTTGTTTGAACACGAATCACTGCTAAAACACTGTGTACGATACGATACGATAAAACCTCACCAAGAAAATCATAAAGCATATCGTCGAGTAATATTTAGTCTTTGTTTAATAAAAAATCTATATCAAAAGTTATTGTAATTTTAATGACACATGAGAGAAAAGTAAATAAGTAGGTACATGGACTTAATATATTCAGATGATTTTCTTAGTCATTATTTTTTACATTACGTTCCACGCGGGCGGAGTCGCGGGCATAGCTTGTGACACAATAAAACCGTTTTCATAAAACAAAACCGCTTCACAAGTTAGTTAATTTGTAATGCAGTTTATTATCAACCACTATAAAATATCTCCGGACAATATTTCACAAAACCCTCAATTTGCCGTTTTAAATGAGGAGTTGACCCAGAAAAAGTGCTTTTATTAAAAATGTTTCACAAATTTTAGACTGTTTAGACAAGGATTAACATAAACCCTCTAGATATTGGAATTGCTCCATTTTTCGTTAAAAACAAATTACTTGGATATTGTTTTTTTTTTCGCCTTCAATCTACGCGCCTTTGATATTCCTTGAAGAGATTATCTTTTGATCATTTTAAATTAAACAAAAATTGTATATCAAAAGTTATATATTAACTAAATAATCTATACACGTAAACAAAATTGGTATGTCTGTTTGTAATGCCGATATAACAGATTTCTACTAAATTAATATGAAACTATACGCTATAATTATAAAAATGTCCGTCTGTTTGTTCTGGTTAATCTCCGAAAGGACATTATATGAACGGTGGTGACGTCTAGAAGTGACGCCTCTCTCTGTGCATGCATCAGAAACCAATGTAACTGTATATGTCTATTATGTTGTAATAATTTAAAAATATGTTATGTATTATGAAGTGATAATAAACCACATACAGTTTCTTGCCGGTTCTTCTCGATGGCTGGGTTGTTTGTCCGAACCGGTGGTAGTTTTGACGTTCGTGAGTGCCTTCTCAGGGCTTAAATTGAATAAATAGTATTTTGATTTTAATGGTTGGACCAGTTTGAACAAATTAACATAGCTGTAGCACTCATGTCTCTGTTGTGCTAGCTCTTCCCAACCATAATATTCTTCCTGTAAGATTACAGGACTGAGTTCCAAATTCAGAAGTATTGAGAAGGAAGCAGCTATGTGCCATAGAGTGCTTGCTTATAAGGTCAACTAAGATGGTGCGGACATTTTGTTCGTGTAGATGGCTAAAGGTAACTAAGGGAGTACATGACTAAATTGCTAACATCATGCATATGCTGAAAAACCAGACACAGTTCTTTTTGGTTTGTCACATTTCAGGGTCAACCAGCACCTACCTAGCTATCAAAGACTGTTGATCGTTGTTGTCAATTTACCATTTGTTATAGAATGGCCAGTCATTGTATCGTGCTGCAGTCATTTAATAGATATTACTGTATCGAAAAATGATTGTAATAATGGAAAAAATCTGTAAAAATGCCTCAGAGTAAGCCTGAGCAACAGAAAGTTGATTGACCATTCTAATATCAGACTCGATTGTGATTTGTACCAATATTATAATGAGAGACATTGTCGCCTGTCATATATTTTTATAGAAATTAAATATATTAGGATACTAATACAATTAAAAATACATACACAAAGAAGTTAAGTTAGCGGGCCCAGTGGACGTTATCCTGCATTGATAATAAAAAAATCTAAAAGTCAACCGCAGCACCACCTACCGGGTCCGATTGTAAATCTGTACCATTCTTGAATCCACCGGAACACACAAAATTTCATCAAAATGTGTCTAGCCGTAAGTAAATGGGTAAGTACCTCTATTTTGAAACATTCTTCATTGATGCTCCGCTCCTGCTGGTCTTAGCGTGTTTATATATATATGAGCTATATAACACTCAAAGAATTTTTCAAATCGGACCAGTAGTTCTTGAGATTACCGCGTTCAAGCAAACAAACTCTTCAGTTTTATAATATTACTACAGATAAAGATTTACCTCTGCATAACAATAATGTTGGTTATAAATATAGATTGACTTTTTAATAGTTATTTACAAAAGTATATATAGGCTTTGGGAGTTATTTTTTTAACAAAATCTCACCTGTTAACCAAATCACTCGTCCGAGCGTAATGCGCATGCCTCCGTAAGTCTTTCAGGGTAGTAGAGCTTCGATATCCCCTCGGTACGGACATATCAACCCTCTGCGTAATATATTCAGCGCGCGATTCGAACTACATCATTCAAATAAACAATTTCATGACATAGAAATCTATTTTGAAAACGAATCAATTCTGAATTTACTAACAACAAATAATAACTCGCAGAAACGTCTAATTTACTATTTCATGCTTTGTTGTCTTTTATCGCGCGTAATCTAAAAAAGGTGGTTGATCGAATATGTTTAATAATTTTTGACTTATTATAATTGTCACTACGTGATAAATTAAATTCAATAATATCGGACTGTATTTTTAAATAAACAAAATGTGGTGGATACTTCGACGGGCTCGATTGACCGGCGCTTCGTTCTTCAGCCAAGCGTCTGGGACAAACAATAACAATGCTTCGAAAACAGGTAACAATATCAGAATCTATAGCAGCGAAGAAGTTGTAATAGAATTATTTGAGAAGCATAAAGTTGTAAAAGAATCAATTTTAGCACAAACAAATGCATTCATGATGATTGGTTGAATAGTTAAGGCATGAAAGAGTTACAAACAAACTCACATTTGTATTTATATTATAATTGAAGACTAGTGAGGATTATGACACAATTAGATTAATACAGATACCGTAAAGGGTTAATATATTTAATTATGTTAATGAATCCATTCGATTTAATTTAAATTCATGTTTTGGATGTCAAGTATATTACGTTTAGTTTGTTTTGTCAGTTCAAAGAGGTCAGTGTCGATATAAAAGAAAGATTTATTACGACATATTTTCTTTGTAATGTGTGTTCTAAAAAAATTGAATTATCTATACTACTTTATAATATATCTATATTATAAAGAGGTAAAGTTTGTGCGTTTGTGAGGCTGTAGGGGTAACCTCAGGAATTACTGGTCCAATTTGAAAAATTATCTGTGTTATATAACTCATTTGTTGAGGAAGATTATAGCCTATATATCATCACGCTGAGGCCAATAGGAGCGGAGCACCATTGAAGAATGTTTCAAAATCGTTTTTTTTTCCTCTTGTGAGCTTCCGCTGCGTTAGCCCAAAGTATCTATTTCACACAGACGAAGTTGCGGGCAGAAGCTAGTAAATTATAATAAATTATATTGGTTAAATATAATTATTTAAGTGAAATGTCACAACAAGATAATTGTAACTGCTTCTAGTAGTTATTTTGTGTCAAGTTAATTTACTTTTAACTTCATAACCTATTCCGTACCCTACCTAAAAAAACCCCCTAGCTAATCTAACAAAATATATACTGAAACCTGATCAGAGAATACACTTATGCTTTTCTTATTTATTTATTGAATGCTTAGTCACCTTCGCAACTTTGTCGCCTAAGTAACATACAAATGTAATATAAAGTTAACAGTGGCTTTCATTAATTTTGTATAATTCCCTAGCATATTTCGAGATAGGGTCAGACAATGAAGAATTGTAATTACCAATGTGGAATGAACCAGAAGCATTAAGCCGAGATATAATACCTTCGCTTTGAACACATTCTGCCAGGATGTGGTGCACATCATCGATGCCGCAACTCTGTCAGAGTGGTGATGGTACTTTACGCATCATAAAGGCGAGCTTTTTAGATGGGATGTGTCCTAAGCGTAATCTTATTGCCGTGATTGCTTCCCGACGGCTAATCGTAATGTCATCATTTCAGGGTGACTTTAAGGGATGTACCTGAATCATTCTGTACCATATTCCTTTTGTTTTAGAACCCTCATCAAATTTGTCCTTCGGAGGATCGTTCTCTTATACAAAGCATAATATAAATCGATTTAGTAAATTTTGAGTTATAATCAGACTAGCTGATACGCGCGAGTTCGTCTGCGTCGTTTGTTATCTCAATTGTTTTGTTATATCTCAAAGGGACTAGGCAGCGTTCTGACACTTTCAAAATTTATTGATATATTTCAACTAATTAAAAAAAAATCTTGACAAATTATATACCTAAACCTTCCTCGTAAACCACTCTTTCTATTAATAAACCGCATGAAAGTCCGTTCTGTAGTTTTGAGTTTATCGCGAACAGACATACAGACGTGGCGAATATAATATGTAGTGATTAACAGGTACACAGAGAGAGACATTGCTTTTTATAATATCTTAGGATAAAGGTTTCGTTTACATAAGACTGTATGAATAGGCCGTACAGACCACTAAATATTAGACGTGAATTATTAAGCAGGTGTTACGTGCAAAAGTACATGATCACTCAAATGTGAAGTATAATCAGTCAAAACCAGGTTTTCGTTATTCTACAAACAATAGCGCGCTCACAGTTCGCGAGTTCTGTGTTGATTGATAATCTATGATACATATTGGGGTGTCCGTTATTTACACGGTTTTTTTTATTCGAGTATCGTTGAAACCGTTAGTTTATAGCCTAAAATATTTAAGAAAAAAAAACCGACGCCGTTTAGTCTTGCCTAAATGACGATACATTTCCCACTCAATCAACATGGGGTTTTTTACTTTTTCGAAATTAATTTATATTAATAATGTTATATTGCTTGTTTTATTAAATAACGTACTAAATATTATTAATTCTCCATCTACTATGATCCCTTGGGATGGAGAAATTTTGATATAAGCGTTAAAAATTTAATTTGAGTATTTTGATTAGGTCACAATTTTGACTTTATCAAAATATACAGATTAAATTTTTGACTCCATATCGTTTTTTTGAGTCAGTTATAATAATAACAGTGTTGAATATTTTTAAATATAATATAATTATAAAATTGTGATAAAATATTTTTTAAATGAAAACGTGTCGCCATCTATGAGATATCTATAACAGGCGGTCCTATAGTTTTCTGTCAACAAACTAATTTAAGCGCCATCTCTTCGAGACTGGTGAAACTTACATTTAATAATAATAATCAACATTGACAATCATTTCATTTGGAATTAAAGAGTATTGAGACCAGTAACAATCGAAATACAAATTATCCTATCTCTCAAGTTTGACCAAATTATACGTAAATGCCAAGCCTCATGAAGATCGGTTGAGTAGTTTCGGAGTTCATCGTGGACAAACATCATGACACTAGATTTCTATATATTAAGATATTGTAATTTCCATATATTGTGGCGGTGTAACACAAATATAATATTTTAGAGTAACCGATTCCTTCAGTTATAATACTTGGTTTCTGATACTTACTATTTGTCACATAAGGAATTTAGATCTTCATGTAAATCTTAGATAACATAAATATCGCTTCAAATACTGCTTACGTGACATTCCAGACGCATTTCAGCTACCTCCAACGGTCTGGCACTAATGTGAACGCGTCATTACCTAAACCTTCGTCCTGTTATAACGTGTTATATGACATTGCTAAGGTTACGGGTTAATCAGTCTAGGATATGCACTATATGTGTACTTAAATCATAATAATTCTTAATAATTATTTTACAGGAACGTGGAGTTTCAATATATTTATCAATTTATTTTATTTTATCAAGAGGAACTTATAGTTTTCCTATTAGCGTATAATTCTATCAATATTATATAGTAGCTTTTGCCCTCGACTTGGTTCAAGCAAACAAACACTTCAGCTTTATAATATTGATATAGTATATAGATTATAGTTATAATATTACTATAGATATTCAGTACCAAGTAACAACAGTCGTTTGCAGAATCGTAATACATTCTTCCAGCCAGAGTATTCGACAAACCTTGGCCAAAACTAACCCCTGTACTGAATGTACCACAAATACAAATATCCAACCCAAATTTGATATTGTGTCCTTTAGCCACACTAAAACCGTACTTGAAACTAAATTGTATTTAAATTTATAATTACATTTTTATATAGCACAAGCGGGCCCGGCGGACAATGACGCTGGAACCCTGATAATGATAAGAAACCTTGACAAATTATATACCTAAACCTTCCCCATGAATCACTTTATCTACTGGTTAAAACCGCATGAAAATCTGTTCAGAAGTTTTTGAGTTAATCGCAAACGGACAAACAAGTACACGTGGGAGAGGTCTTTGTTTTATAACATGTAGTGATTTTGTTAAAATATTTAAATTTCAAAGTTCTCACATACCTGCTATACCTGCAGAAAAAAAAACTATCTCTGAGAAATAGATCAAATTCACATTATTGGGACCAAAGCCGCTAAGAACAGCTAGTAGTCTACAATTTTTAAATATTTTATTTAAATTGGAAGTGACATGAAGTTAGATATAATAGACCTAAAAGCGTTATAGTTACATGACGACGTTTGGTATGATCATTTATAAATATATATGTGTATACAAGCGAAGCCGTAGGCGGCTGTTAGCATAGCTTATGCCTATAAAAGTGATAGTTTTAACTTTTGGACGTCAGATCGATATAGACCGATGTTGTGCAAGCCCGTACCATCCCATACGAAGTCGCCGATGCTCAAAAAAACCAATGATCGGCCGAGACTAGGCTACTTATGCTAGGCCGAGCATCGGAACTCTATCGTCGCCCTATGGCTGGTACACCATTGGCCACCGATCGATGCTCTCACTAACGACATACGATCATCGGCCTATCCTTGGTCGATGATGTGATGAATTTACTTCTGCGCATGTACTCTAAATATCCCATCAGCTGTTTCTTAACCTCTGAATACCGGCGTTATTTTATTTTCATGGGATACAAGTACTTTTCAATGAAAAAATAGTTAGTAAAAATAAAAATAAATTTTTAGATATTCTTAATAATTTTTTAAATTCTCAAGCCATGGCAGAGCGCGTAAAAAAACATCGGGCATTGAGAAAGCATATGAGTCTTAGACTATATAATAAATCCTCTGTAAATAATATAAATACTACAGGTGCTAGCAATAATAATTTTGTGAATACAGAAACTAATGATGATAGATCTTACTCTCATAATGAAATTGATAATGACATTAGTTTTAATAATGACTGTGCTGATAACAACGAGTGTATGCATGTGGTAGATGGTGAGTTTATTGTTGGTACTGACATAGAAGCTGATAGAAGTGATGACAGTGATGATAGTGATAATGAATGTGTTGCCGAAGAGAATGTGGTGAATTTAGATCGCACTCGAGAAAAACTTCGTAAGTGGGTTTTAAATAATTTGGATACCCTTCAATTGAACGTAGTTTCCGAATTACTTGTTTTATTAAGAGAAGAAGGTCATCCAACATTACCTAAAACCGCACAGGCATTGCTCCAAACGAAGCATTATCACGTTGTTCAAACTATAAAAAGTCTTAAAGAAACTGATAGCGACTATAAACATCTTGGTGTGGCAAATGGTTTAAAAAAAATTATTTTACCAAATATATTTGTTGAAAATACGATTGAAGTGCTGGTTCACATTGACGGATTACAAATTTATAAAAGTTCAAACATTCAAGTCTGGCCTATTACTATTAAAGTTTTCAATAGAGCGTATGTCACTCATCCGTTTGTAGCTTCAATATACTGTGGTGATTCTAAGCCTGCTAACGTTAAGGAATATCTGATAGATTTTGTGACAGAATGCAAAAACTTAATTAAAAACGGAATTTTAATTGATGAAAAACATTATTTTTTCAAAATAATTGCTATCGTAGCCGACTCTCAAGCTAGGTCATACATTAAATGCTGTAAAGCAGCAGGAACATTTTATGCGTGTGAAAGGTGCACCGTTAAAATATATGAAATGTTATATAAAAGATTTGGTGATTATGCCTTTATTTTGATTTGGACACAGAAGAAAATCGGTTAAAGAATACATAAGAACAACTTAAATTGACAACTTCAGAATTGGCAGTATGGATTAATTCCTTCGCCTGTCCTATTGGACGAATATTACTACTACTCATTTGTTTGGCGTTTTGTAAACTTGCAATGGTTTTGTTTTTTCGGTCTAGGAATTAATGTATGTTGTGTATCAAGAGTCAGTCTCAATAGTGTCTATGCGCGTGCACTGTTGTTAAAAATCCGAAGTCAAGTGGATGAGTATAGTATAAGCCCGAGAAGCAATCAAACTAACAATCGAACCACGCTTAACCTTAAAATTACCCGTTTAAAGTAAGTATTTTTTT